>CP053164.1:4096356-4696356 GCA_014607495.2 Carposina sasakii
TAATTATAAATATTTATATAGTTAAAGATGACTTTGTTAAAGTATTAGGTATTAAGTTGTAAATATTTAAATAATTTGAGATATTTAATATGTATTAAGTAGATAAATTAGTTACGTTATTTATTGCTTTTTAGTAAAACTTTGAAGTCGGTTAAATTTTTTTTCTAAAAGTCATTAGATAAGTGTTACCTTTTTACGTCAAAATTTCAATAATATACAGGAAAATCATTCACGAAGTCGTGAAGAGCAGCGAGTAAATACACATTATAAACCATGTATCTGATCCTAAACGACTGATGTAAGTAGACTAATATTTATTTTAAGCTCACGATATACCCATAAATCCATGAAAGCCGAACGGGAGATAAATGTCCGCAAATGGGATATTAAACTTCCCATAATGTCAATATTATTCAAAGAGCGAGGAATGTGGATTCTGTAATATATTACGGTTTAGACCTAGACTTAATCTCAAGTGAGCATGTACTGCAAATAAATATTGTGATTGGGAAATATAGTCACCTAGTTCTATTTGATTTCGAAAATTAGCAATTTTTTTTTATTACATTTTTTTAACTTTAAAATTGGCGAACGTAATCCGATTTATTTCAACCAACTTTGAACCTAATATTGATACTAATGTATTTTTATTAAATTTTAGTTATTTTTATTTAAATTTAATCCAGTATAAAATCAGTCTTACTTAGCCGGTGACACAACTTGACTGCTGTCCGTTTCCACAAAACCCGTCACTCTCTCTATCTCATTGCATTTCAGCGCATAGGCCACTTTGTTCACCAAGCCCGCCAGAGCATGCGCTTCGCTCAGCTCAGAGCTCTTAGCGCAGTTGCATTCGCTCCTAGCCAGGGCTAATGGTGCACTGCGCACGGCATCCGTCAGCATTAGCGCATTGTTCTGAGAAGATATAAGGGTTAAGTCAAATAAAACAGCACTGGCTATTTCTAAATCTTTTGCAGCATTTGCCGCTAATAGGATTTTCGGAAATCAATGCAGAATAATCCTGATTGCAAGAGATTAACACCAATTGGAAGGTACTTGGCGGATTATTCTAAGGTTTCAGAATACGTTATATGCGTTGGCTCATACTATATTGATTGCAATTTTGAACTGCCCGACGGATTTGGTGAAGCTCTTTATAGTAAACGTATTCTTGAAAATCTGCATCAGGTAATCTAATTGTAGTATTTTCATTACAGATTATCATTTCGTTGCTTTACCCGGAAGGTTTGTTACATTTGTTCACTCTAATCTACCATTAATATAATACCTTAGTGAATTCAAAATACTCCACAGCCTTAGAGAAAAGTGGGACGAGTGATTCCCCTTCAGTTCCTCCCACGCATGGCACCCTGGTGTATCGAGGCTCGAGGCAGAGAGCTCTGGCTGCTATAGTGCTTGCTCTCATCTCAGGCACAGCGAGAGAACCCATCAGCCTACGCGGATCGTACCAGCCAGTCTCTTTTAAAGTCTATGTGTGAGAAAGGATATTAGTAACTAGAAGACATGAAACAATCGTTAGATGAATCTTAGTGTAAGACGTGAATTAATGCAAGGAGATTTCCAAAAAACTAAGAATTTTTCTTTACTACCGGCGAACTACAGGGTTATTGAACTGGCAGTAAAATTATAGAGACTTGATTAAAACGTATAAAAAATGTAACTGTATCTAAAAGTGAATTTCAATACTTCTCTTTAAATAGGGGAGGCTTAGCAATAAGTCAGCGTTGGAGATTGTAGGCCAAATAACATAATTCCGAACCAAATTGAAAATATCCCGAGGGGAACATAAAATATTTATCACTTCCTCGCAAGATCATTTCGTTTTAACGCTTCAGTTGTAATTTCGTGTTCTACAGTACTGTTTGTGTTATGGTTTCTAGTTCTATTGTGATGTAATTTTACTTATAACGTATATTATGATGCTAAAGTTTTTAACGCTTTATCACATTCAAAATTTAACTATGCATCAGTCTGTTATTTCGCATGGTTATAAGTATGTTGACAAATAAGTTTTAGCTGTTAAGTTTCATTATAATTTTAGCTATGGGACGTCCACTTGTGAACATAGGTCAACATCTGACATGGAGATAATATATCAATTAAATATATTCTGGATTTATCTGGTAGCCTGGCAATTCGAAAGGGCATGTTCAGATATTCCTCTCAGCATACACGTCCTCGTTCGGTTGTGAATAATCAAGAGTCTCACACATTTTCATATTGTTATTTCTTTTAAGACACTCTGATAGCTCTCTATTACGATATAATATGAACTAAACGAGTCTAGCATTGATAATAAAACAGACATGATTAGGGAGCAATACGGGCGCCCAGTTTAACGACCCATAAAGAATTGTAGACCTCGTAAACAATACGATTATGCTGTCAGCCAACAATAATTACTAAATATTATTTTGATCTTGGTCTTGCACCTGTATGCTTGAATTACATTAGGGCGTTACCAGGATTGTTTCCACTGTGGAAGTGAGACCAACATCTCTTTTCCAACATGTTAACAATAATTCACTGTAACCCCTAGATAATTGGAGTACAATATTTCGTCAGTTATTTTAACTTTTCGCGACAAAGTAACAAAAAGGGCTAAGCTATGAATACAGCCCACTATAATGAACCTATCCACATGATTATTTTTCATGATTGTATGTCGTATGAATGTTCATTATCTTCCTGCCCTTATACAATTATACCTAAAAATGGGGTCGCCGCAATATGGTTTCTTTCGAAACTCACATTGCCAAAGATCTGGCAATTGTTTTCGGTACGGTTCGTTGTATGAATGTTGTAATAGTAATTAGAAAATAATAAAAATGTGATTTCGTTTCCCCAACTTGGTGCCTTGGTTCTCTATAATCGGCTATTTTCATAGCATTACGTTTAACATACCCCTTCTGTTACACCCTGTATACCTATACAATTAAGTTGTTCAGCTGACAATGAAGAATCATCGGTTCTTAAATTGGCACCTACCTACTTTTAATTGGACTTCCTTCCCGTTAACTCCATTGCGCTCTTCACTCGGTTGAATCCAATTTAACAGAGACTAGAGAACAATCTATTGTATTCCAGCAGAGTTTAAATTAGGAGTTCTGTGTTCAACCAACATAGGTTATGATGGGTTAATTAAAACTTGACAAACACACCCTTAAGCTGAATTTAAAAGTTCTACTACCTACCTGAGAAAGACTTGAAGAGGGCGGCTGGTACTACATGGCAAAAACGGGGATCGAGCTCTATGTGATTCGGCTAAGCGCTTGTTCTGTTATGTATGGTAACATAATTATGTATAACCTCTAAGTACCTATATTTATAATGTGGACATAGGAGTATGAGGATGTATGTATTTCCAGATTGTCACTCATACAGATGTTAAACGGAGTACTTTGGTCGATCAGTAATGGTAGGTAGATTTTGATGCCCGTATCTGCATTATATCCATTCCACACAACCACACCTTATCGTATATATGTCGCAGTAAGATAGATAAAGCCGCAATATAGTTATACGAAAGCGCACAGAACTTTCCGCAGAGAGATTATCGTCTTAAACATGTAACCTAACAGGCGGTCGCCGCCGCCTCATTCTTCTAACCTATATTGCCAGATTCGGATCCGCCGATAAGCTATTTCACTAAACTTAATCTAGTAATATTATATCACTAAACTTGGACCGTTTTATAACTATATTCTTAGTGAGATAGTAATTAATCGCTTCCGTATATATAACTATGTTATCTATGTTATGGTATCCCTAGGGATATAACTATATTACGGCTTTATCTATCTTACTGTGACATATACATATCTGCTGATGTACCCTACGCCTACAAAAGAGTCGATACTATTGCATATTATCTGACAATTGTAATTATTATCAAACAGTAACCTCAGCAACCAGCGGCACCATGCACTCGATAGGCGTGGTACAGACGATGACGAAGGCCCTCGGACACTGGTCGGCGATGGCATCAGCGTAGTTCTTCACGATGGGAGCCTGGGCCTTAAACCTGGTCTCAGCAGGGATCGCGCCCGCCAATTGCATGCTCTCCAGTATTAGGACTATGTCAGAGTTCTATTGGAAATAGGAAATTCGATGAGTGGGAACATAATTATATGAGAGAACTGAGTATTAAAAATGAAAGAGGAATCTATGGTTTGCTATTCCTCTCATTTTGATAAGAAATATTAGTCATAATTTATATCTTGATCTAGTTTTAGTTATAGAATATATGGATAAGAATAACTTTTTTAATGGTTCTATATTCTACTATGGAATCAAAATTGTAGTACCTATCTACAAATTTAACCTATTACTTTCCGCGTTATTAATCTTTCAAATAATAAAGTATTAAATCATGCTACAATCTTAGGTACTGAAATATATGTATGAAACTATGTAAGCGCTTTCGATAGCTAGAACGTAATTAATCATCAAGTAAGTAGTGAGGTTGACAAATTGACAATAGATTGTTTAAAGTAATCTATTATTGGGCCAAAGGCTATAGAATTGGAAGAGTTGATAATGAAATAATAATATAGGTATTACACAATGACAGCATTAACAGCTTTCAGTATAGTCGTATAATATTAGGTTGTTCGGAAAGTCATTTCGTTTTTTCCCGCCAGAGGACTTATTACGTTTTTTCGAAACTAACTTCACACTTAAGCCCCATAACCATTATATGTCTTGAGAGCTGATATTGCAAGGCTTGTGTGTGAAAAGTTCTATTAATTCTACCCAGTAGTTTTTGGTTGGTGCCCTTTACGAAAACTGTCTTTCATGTTCCCCAAAAAAAACGAAATGACTTTAATAGTATAATATAAGTGAATATCAAACTTTAATATGTAATGTAAGTACATTTATGATTATTTATATGAATCAGAATGGTCTTTATAACCTGCTTATAACTGGGGTAGGTGTGAGGGGATAGGAAATTGTAGTACATGCAGAACAAGTTTTTGCACCAATCTACTATTTCCATACATAGTACCTAAATAAAATTTAAATGATTGTATTTGGTATACGCAGAATAAGGTAGGCTACCCTTTGATGGCGGAACGTCTAACATTGATGCTTAGTATACAGGATAGGGGGATATTCAAGGATATTCACGAACTAGAAAATTATGATATATAGTTTTTTGTACAGGGTAAAGCCAACAGTGGACAATAAACAGTCGCCAAATCGATAGAAATCTGTCACGGATGGGAAATTTATGCCATTGTGGTAGTAGACGTATTGGCGCCGAGGGAGTAGTTCAGTAGCGTACTGACGTCCACGGAGTCAAGTATTTATGTAACCGAGTGGTTCCGTCTCAGTGCTCTGTGGGTAAACTTACCAAATGTTTGTTTTCCACACTAACGGGTGAAGACTTTTGTAATTTTATTCTTTACTTCATTTTTAAATATTCTTTTATTATTCCTTGGGTTTCCACTAGTACGAGCATAGAGGAATTCCTCTATGGTACGAGTGACCCGTAATTTACTGTGCGTAAATCATAATTCACATAAACAAAAGCATGGTGTCGGAGAATGGAAAAGCCCGGAAGTTGTTGATGCATTTAAGAAACAAACATCCAAATCTCTACTATTAAAATAATTTTACTAGCCGAACATAACCAAAGACAAAGTTAACATCTTTATTGCCAAAACAATTAAAATAACTAGCAAAATAATTACATAGTAAATCAGTGAAACGATAGGCAAAAGTTCACGTAGCGAATAAATTTCCATTGATTAATGACAGTGTTTTTTGCTATTCAGCGAATGTATTGATTGGCAGGGGTCGACGGCACCCTGGCTGCATTTAGGCAGAGAGCTGGAGAACTTTTTAGGGTGCTGCCCACGTCAGATTTTTTGCAGGAGAAAAATAGAACGTACTAATTCCAATAGGGCAACGCACACATCCTATAAAAAGAAAATCAGTAATTAAAATAATAAAAGGAAAAATCGGTCGTACTATCGGTCCTACAAAAAGTCTGACATGTGTGAGCACTGAGCACTCTTATGGAGTTTGGAAAAGAGAACTTCGACTGTTCGAGTTAGCAGAGTTGCAAGTTACAAAAACTGTGAAATCGATATTTTTATTCAGGTAAAGGGCAGTTTTTCAATGGGCAGATTGTTCTAACTAAAATTTATCGAGATAGTGTTAGCATCAACATAATCCTTCTAATAAATAAATATAAATAATATAAATTACACAAATTGAACAAGTTGATGCACCAGCTCCCAGTCTATATCGCCAACGTCATGCATGACCGTCCAAGAAATAGAACAAAAGCAAACGACATCGTTTAGGTACCAGTACCTACTGAGAATTCTGATCGATTTAATTTCAGCCCTTATTACTTACTAAGAAAAGCTTTATATACATTTGACTCATGTCTATCATTTCTATGTAAACTCATTGCACTCTAGCATAGAAATAAAATGATCTATGCATTTCCAGTTACCTACTATTTAGATTGGCCTAATACATAAATACATACACAGCTGTGTTGCCGAAATGGGGTAGGAACTGCAGACTTATAAAGGTGATTTCACGTTTAACAGCCGGGACAGATGCAAATGATCAGTGACAAGCTGCTAGCTTATCGCTTGACATATGACATGCATGGAAGGAGATGCAGCTGATATAAATAAATAAATATTCAGACACTTCACAACACATTGACCTAGTCCCACACTAAGATCCCTAAGGTCTTGTGTCGTGGGTACTAAGCAACGGTATACGAGTATAAATACATAGATAAGTATATAAACATCCATGATTCGGAAACAAACATCGATATTCATCACATCAAGGTTTGCACCTACCGGGATTCGAACCCAGGACCTATGACGTCACGACCTATGGCAGGGCCACTACCAACTATACATAAGTTTTTATTTTATTTATTTATAAGTTCTTCATAGAACTAGAAACAATGATTAAACGCGTTTGAGGAAATACCTTACCAAATTAAACAACATGAGAATATCCAAATTGATAATTGAAGTTCAGCCGCTTTTGTAGCTTAATTTCAGCAAAGTTTCCAGCAAGTTAAGCTGTACCTACATTGTATTGGCACACAGTCTGGTAAAGACGGCGCTTTAAATCTCAAACTGCACGGCGTATGTACTTGTAGTTTTGAGTTAGCATTAAAGTCACTCTACTATGAGTTAATGATATAATTTTAAGTAAAGTGAAGCAGAATCCTATTTATCTACTTTCTATGCCTATTAAAATCATAAACAAGCGGATGCCCTAGACTTTGTTCGCGCTGCTGTAAATTACCCCTTAACCTCTAGTTACCCCATTTTTGGGAACACAGCCGTGTTTAGGTTGTAACAAAATTATTTCGCAACGACATCTATTGATAGAGAGTGGAACGATAATCGAAATTAGCTCAGCTTTTGATTCTTTTTAAAAATCTATAGGTAGTCCAGTATGCAATCGGTTGCTAGTTTTTTCCGTCAGACATTGATGTCGCTGTTTCGAAAGAATTTAAACGATTGCAATGATTCCTAGCTTTCTTTTCAAAATTCTACCGAACAAGATAGAGGTTTACATCTTAGATTACGGAGCTTGGCATTTTGATTTGCATGAAGCACATGTTATGCATGCTAGGTGCTCGGGTTTGGTTTCTCGTGGCGATTGTAGTTAGTGCAAGTGCCTGTTTTCGCAGTTATGAGTTATCAGACCCGAGGGTCAGTGGAGGGCGCACCCATAGTGAATAAAGCGCATGTCTTCAAAAGATTTATATCTTTCTAAATTATTTAATAAAGAGTAATATGTAAAGAGAAAGTGAAAAATATCTATCATGTAAGTATTTTTAAATTTGTTTCTGGCTAGGACTCTTATTTCTTGGATTTTCTATTTTGAGGTTAGATATTGAGGATTTCCCTTGCATTCCCATAGAATTTGTGATGGGTCTTGCGGGATGCAAGCTACATAGGCCCTGGTAGGCCTGCCTGAGCTCAATCCACCAAATCTACCACCATGGGCAGCATGCCACGTGTTTCCAGGAAAAGACCCCGCATGGTCAATGTGGGGTCTTTTCCTGTCCGTGCCAGTCATCCTTCTGCCGTTCCACGGGGAAAGTATTGTTCCTTACCTATTTAATTGTAGTTTACCTTGATTTAAGCTATATTTAAACTGAGACCCGTAAACTCTTTCAGTACTTAGTAATCCTTAAATCTCTAACAATGAAAGTGTGGAGGCTGCGGCCGTGTCTCCAGAGCTGAAGGAGAATTAGCATTTCAGGATATTTTGGCTAAATTCACTTAGTAGGGATGCTCCTGATTTATTTAATTTTAATGTATACTTAATCTAAAATTTTAAAGTTAACTACAATATAAATGTTTGTACTTATTATATGGGTACTGTAAATCTATGAAATAAAAATCTGTAATACTGTAATAATTCTCTTTATTTATCACTCATAGACCTGGCGCCCTGAGGTATTATTTATTCTATTCTATTTTAATCTCTAAATATCAATTAAAAATGGTTTTGGGAGAAACTCTCGAATCTAATATATTTTCTTTTAATTTAATCTTTAAAGTCTCATGTTCTGCCGTTGGGTTATCGGTGAGTAGGTCTATTCCGTCAGGCCAGACCCAGCCTGGGGAAATATTGTTATAAGGTAGATGTATGTATATTATTTTGATGTACCTACAAGCTATGCAAGTTTCCTCAAAATCTGGTTGGTATCCAGCAGATGAGAGATGCTGCTGATGCGAGAGGTTTGTTGCTAACTTGCTTGTGTTATACAGCTTTAATATCCTTGCGATTTTTTATGTTATATTTATTTGCATGCCCCACTATGTTTGTGAATAAGCAATAAGGCAAATACGTCATTGGTCTATTTATATCCGGTAATAGCTTTGTTAAACCATACTAGTTGTTGTCGGCAATTTCGTCCCCATGGACCATGTACAAAAACTTTGCAAATAAGTTCTCTACTGTGGGCTACTTTCATATCGTTTCGTTTATCATTCCACTTTTTTTAAAGTACTTACCTATATTTGTAATACGCTCAAGTTTATGAAGATTTGATTTTAATAATTTAATGGGCTAAATATTTTTCCCAGGATTTCCTGCTATGCAAAGTTATATGTAAAGTTAATTTTAATGAAATTTGGAACATTTCATTAAAATAACTTTACAGTTTTGTCGGTATATGTAGCATACAAACGTGAACCATACCTCCTTTCTGATGGATATAGATACAATTATGTATGGGATGGTCTCTAAAGTCAAAGAAGACTATTTCTCTATGCAAATCTACAATCGTTTTCAGGAAAACTTTCCAACTGAACGTAGAGAAAGATGGTGGACTGAATAGTGATTGCAAAAAATCAAATGAAAATGTCTTTCATTGTCTATTTTGATTGTGATAAAGTGGAATTATGAAATTTTGTTCCCTTTTCTTATTCGACAAAGAGAGTCGTTTAATGAGAACGACTTTAGTTTTGCGGTTTCTTATGAATTATAGATTAAAACGAAAACATAATTAATCGGCAGTTTTCATCAAATGTACAAAGAGCTCTTTGTAGTTTAGCTAACGATGTAACGGGTGTGCTGATACAGTACCCAGTTCTATCTCCGTAGTCAGTCCAGAAGCGCCATATTTCGTTTGTCTTCTTTTAAACCGACTTCAAAAGATATGGAGGTTCTCAATTCTTTGGCATGTCTTAACTTAGCCATTGGCTGAATAAGTGATTCAGCTCAAATCAAAAATATCACGAAATAAGATTTCGCTCAACTTAATATTAAAATTTTATGGTTTATAGTAAAGAATAAAAAACGGTAACCTGTAAGCATTGCTGTAGCTCATCAACTCCGGAGACACTGAATCCCTGAACTAGGCAGTTAGTGTCAATCTGCCGAAGGTCCCTGACCACATCGTCGATACAGCGGTGACATGTTGATCCCTCTGATGGTACTGATTCGTATAGACGTAATCTAGAACGGATGGTGATATTTGTAAAGTCAATATAAAACTAACAATTGCAAATAGAATGCCGCCATTATACACTGGATTACAAAATGCTATACGTTCTATATACCTATAAATTATGACATTTGGAATTAGATGTGAAGATTATGGCCCGTGATTCTCATCTACTGTAAAGCACCATGAACTCGCTATATGCAATTAAAAGGTTTTCCGTTTAAAGTCAAATTAAAAAGGATTTTACATCTGATTTTTCTCTGAAAACCAGGTATTATTAGAAGTTGTAGATATTTCCTCTGTGTCAGTAACTTGGTATGAGTTGCATTGGGTGTGAAGTTTGTTTAAAACTTTCAGTACCACTGTGACACCATATCCGGGCTACAGTTACGGAATTTATAAAATATGTCCTCTTTTATTACCTTTTCTAGAAGTCTGAGAACTGTAATGGTTTGTCTGAGACCCTCAAAGTTTCAACAGAACACTAGACTTCTTTACACTTAGATAGTTTACGTGACCTGACTTTTATTGGCGTCTTGTAGAAGCGTCATCGAAAACTTCATCAACTCTGTCTAATTTTGTTAGAACAAAGTCGCTTTCAAATCTTCCTAATTCTTAATATTATTCCTAAAAATTGTTCAGTTTACTGAAATATTTGATTGTAACCAGAAGCAACGCTTTCATATCATCTTATTTTTATTGAACTTGAAAGAGCAGTAGACATTCCAAAACCTATTTATTCGAGAGCTGTGTAATAATAAAAAGGTACTTTTACTGAAGCGGCCCAGAGTCCCGAGGGAGGACCGAAATCAGGAGCCGTAACTTCAGCGATATACGACATTTCGGAACTGAACTCGATTTGAGGTGGTTGTGAGGGTCACTGAGGAAGTTGTGAATTATTGCCGATTGCGACAGTACCAACGCTTGGCGTTTTGGCGATATATTTTGTGCATGACCTTTCAAAACATATATAATAATCAATCTACTATAGTATAATATAGATCAGCAGTAGCAAAAAACTGCTAACCTTCTAAAACCAGATGGCTACTCATATTGTTTCGATTTTCACCAGTTTGCACTAGCAAGCCGCGTTATTAATTCCATCGTCACATGTCAATTTATAATAACATACCCTTTCGTTTATTCTACTTACTCTGGCATATACCCTTTTGTTCTGGAATCAACTGTATCCCCAAAATATATTCTACAAAGGCATCAAATTATCGTAGATACATAATGCCAACAAAGGGGGATACAAGATAATTCGTGTAGTGACATTCAACGAGACGAACGCTCCCTAAGGGCGGCCGCGGGCGTTATAAGGCGTACGAGTATGTTGCGGTCCAAGTGTCTACTTACTATTTATAGACCACAAACTTATTTGTTCAGTCGGAGTAAAGCCTTTTCTGTGTTTTTTTTTGTGTCAGGGCAAAATTTCATTTCATTTACTGTTAATCTAATTATAGATAGATAGATAGATGTTATTTTAATTTAATTACTTAGAATATTATGATGCTACGTATCTCTCTCAAAAATAAAACCCAACAAAATCATCTAGATTAACGTGGAAAAGTTCTGATCGTGCAAAATTTACTGCACATTCTAATTATACCAACATTAGCTACAAAATATTTGCGAGATATTTCACTAAAATATATAAATTATTTATTGACTTCTTCTTATTCATCTTCAGCCTATTGCAGTCCACTGCTGGACGTAGGCCTCCCCCAGGGCACGCCACAAGGCTACTGCCATGGGGGGATTTGCCCATAGTCTAGTCCATATAGTCCATTTATTGACTAGTAATATTTAATTACCAAGTCTGTGTATTTAATGCAGAATTTAACCGACAGATCAGACGATAAATATTTCGAGTAAAGGCATGCGGTCGGATTTCTTAAAGCCTGTACGCCTCGCTTCGGCCAGCTTAGCTGTGTAGCTACTACGGGTCCTGTCCAAAATACATTTTCCGTAACTATTGGTAAATACAGATAACTAGAAAATGCGATGAATTAATTATATGTTTATGAAACTAATAACAACGTGAAATGGGATGGTAGTAAAACTTACTTTTTAATACAAGAACTCTGTTTTAGCAACAACGCAATATACTGCCCCACATTGGTGTCGACTCCAAGAACTGATACTTGCACTCCAGGGGGAATCTTCCTCAAATGAAGATCTACTTTGACTTCCTTACAAGGAGCAGGTAATGCTTTCGTTTCTTTAGATACTTTTATAACATCTTCTTTCTCTTTCTTAATTTTCAACGCGCATTGTAAACGACGGAATGGAGCTATGAAAAAATTTAATACAACGTGGTATAGTTTGTATTCTAGTTTCTAAATGTTTTAATTACCTACTCTTGTAATAAGTAGTTTATTTTCATACTGGAGATTGATATAAATACATACATACAGACACAGCTGTGTTTTCAAAATTAGGGAGCCAGAACTACAGGAAGGTCATAAGGGAGATCCCCCACATTATTGATATAAAACCGCGCGTAATTTGATTCCCAATTAAAATATAAAAGGTTTTGAAGATAAGATTAATCCCCCATCTGCGAATTTGATCTCTATCTCTAGTAGCGGTAGTAGTATTGCAATTGGAGGTACGAGTAGAGAAAAGGAAACAGGAAATTATAGTCCCAAAGTTCGGGTCAGTAGAGTGGGCTTGTGCAGTACACTGTACAAGTTTTTCAGTTGACTGCATTTGTTACAAGGCAGGGCCGATTAAAAACTAATAAAGAATAAAATAAAGAAATAATGTTTCGGGATTTCTTACTTCCAAAATTGGTGCCACCTTCAATAATTTTAAGTTTTATTTTATGGAGAATTCCTTTTGGTTTTCTCCGCCAGCCTCCTTCAAATTCCGGAAGGTCTACCAGGGCACGTCGACATCCTACTTTAGGAGGTTGGTCAGGACTGCAAGGATCATATTTACGTGGTTTCTCACACTCATTAATACCTTTACACATTCTCATAAAGTGTCCCAATATTATAGGTTTAGGAACGAGAAGTTGTTGTATCCCACGTACATTTGTTATTAAATTTAAGGGAAACATCCTGAATTTAGTTTTGATAAGGGGTGATTTTCTAATGGTGCCGAGATATTTTTGTTATGTTTTTACTTTACAAAAATGTTTTGATTTATCATGATGGGATGTTAATGTCATCATTGGGAAAGAAAATGTCATTATTTATTTTTCCCGGAGATTTTTCCATGTCCTGCATTTTCTTGAAGCGATTTAAGAAGATTTTAGATCAATACTTTTTAGTACATAATCGTTCTTGTATTGATTGCAAACAACATTCATTATTTAATTTATATCAAAAGGAGAGTAAGTATATTCTTTGATCAAAAGGCTTGCCTATAAAAAGATATTATGTTATTATTTCGATGCAGGATATAGGTACCCAAATCATTGCCTAAATTCCATACAACCATCCCAAAACAGGCTTACAAAAAACCCATTACCTCCAACTTCTACATCCACAAAAACCCACACAAAATAAGCATCCAAATGTAATCTACAAATCCAATGCCTTATCCATTCACAGCAGTTAATTGACTGGCGATATTTATAGAGATGATCCAACAATAGAGGAGGCTATTGAGAGAGAGAGTGGAAGTGAGGCCAACGGGTCGCCTTGACACTGCCGATATTAATAGCCTGCTCCCTGCTACTGCTTTATTTCCTGATTGCGGGTATTTCTGTCGTATTATGACTTCGCGAACTGCTGTTCTGTTTACGACGGCGTTAAAGTTAAAGTGCGTGAGCTAAATATAGAGCTGAAGTAGATTTTTTCGATTTACTATTTGTCTATTATGTACCACTCTAATTAAGTAGTTCGTATTTCCGGTATGATGTGAGAGTCTACTCAATTTGATTACATACAAGTACTTGGCTGCCATATGCGTTTTTATTCCAATTTACGAATCATATTTCAGCATGTAAAGCACAAGATTATTATTTTTTTATATATATATTTTTTTTATTTTTATTTTATTTATTATATAATATAGGATTTTTTTACAATTTTAGTGAAGGGTCACATAAACCCTGGGTGGTTTATGCGTGACCCTTGTCCCCCACCACTTATATCTAAGTACTTATGAATACTACTTACTTTCTATTCCTCGTTACATGTGGGACCGGTTTTACATTGTAGTAGGAAATACTTTTTTAATATCTGTTTATGGTTGTCCCCGCACAGGGACTCAATGACCTCATATGGTAGCTCATTGAGTACCCGCGGCAGCAAGCATGCGTCAGTTCGCCTGCCGTAATTGTTATTGAATCGAGGAATCACAAATGTAGGTATATAAGATAGTGTTCGTAATGAACCTGGCCGCGTACGGCGTGTTAAATTAGCAATATTTAACTTTTGTTCGCACAATATCAACAACTTTGTTTTATTGTATATGTCAATGACTTTACAGTATTCAAATAGTGCTTTGTTATTCTCTTTATATTTAATTTTTATCTTGGATGGTACAATCTTTTTTATACATAGATATATACTGCAGGATTGTAAAGGAGATCCAACAGCCACGTTTATAATTATTAGTGACAAGTGCTAGCTTATTGCTCTTAGATGACTCTTACGACATGCACGGTAGGAGATGCAGTCTGTATTTTCTAGTGTAGCCGCACATCAACACAAGAATTGATGATTATATTCTGCAGGAAATAACTTTTGCGGAAAATAACATGAATTACAGGCGATTTCTGCTAATAACCATATTAACCGACCCCTATAAGTTCTATTACGTGAGCTTGCCGAATGGTGCCAAATCAGCAAATCGTTATTGGGCTGGAACGCACTGTTCGGGCTACGAGGGTCAACACAAACAAATTATGCGCCAATTTCGTTTAACTATTTTTAAGGGACTTTTGATGATAAAAAGGTATGTAAAAAGTGAAAAGCTTTTTCTGTATATTCTTTATATACGGTGGATTCTTCAAGGTAGTTTATATTTTGCTTATAATACTCGTTTTGCATTTATCAGCTAGGTGTTGGGCAAGTATATCTTTGTTCAGAATTAACTGAGAGAGATGGCTGTGTAGTAAATATTAAGTAAATGATAATTATATGACTTTTGTGATAGGTACAAGTTAGAATTATAAGCTAATACATTTTTGAAAAATACAGGGTGTAACAAAAAGGGTATGTTAAACGAAAAGATATGTAAATAGCCCACTGTAGAGAACCTACTCAAAAAGTTTGAGACTAGAAATCACATGTTTATTTTTCTAGATAGTATGGAGAATTCTTAACCGTCTCAAGAACGAGTCTCAAATTTCATGGATAGGTTCTCTATAATGGGCTATTTTCATAGCTTTTCGCTTAACATACCCTTTTTGTTACACCCTGTATAAGGTCTATCCAAAATTAGTGATTATCTTTTGACATGAAGTTAGGTAGGTAAAAAGAAACAACTTTCACTATGGGACCAACTGCGAAATAATAAAAAAAAAATAGTGAAAGTTGTTTCTTTTTACCTACCTAGTTTCGTGTCAAAAGATAATCACAAATTTTCGATAGACCTTATATAGATAATTAAAATAGTATTCTATAGAGTAAAACCGTTTTTTTATACTATAAGTATAAATAAAGACTAAATATATCGACTAATTCCTTAATAGGTGATACATCAAGACGCCGCGGGTACAGGAAATCGCGTGAACCTAGCGTGAAGTGCCAGTAGGGTTCTATGTACAACTACATCTGTATATCTTACTGTAAAATGTTACTATTGTGTTTGTTGCTTTTAATTGGAGATGATTTTAGGTAGAGTGAAGTGGAGTGTAGTGTTATACTCTCCTTAAATACGACTATTGACAGCAAAATATGGAATGTATGTAGCACCCTGGGCTGTTGACTCTAGTATAAATAAATGTATAAGTGGTATAACTTAACGGTTTATTTTATACATAACCTAATAAATTCATCTTTTTGTAACCCAAATAGCCAGTTGTGGTATAGGTACAGAATTCTAAATTCCAAGGCTGCCTGGTATCGCGGTCAACGTACCTAGAGCTGTGCTACTAACGTTCCAACCTCATAATGGTAATTTTAGTCATATAACAAAACTATGTCAATTATTTTTATGACATGGAAAAAAATACTTTTTTAGTTATACCTACAGGATGATTTTTGGTCGTCAACGTTCCCGAAAACTACGGAATCTCCTCATCATCACGATCATTTTTCTCAATGGAAGCATACCTGGGAAGTGTCAGGGTCCAAAGTTGAGTAAATAGACTGCGTTTTATAAATGCACATAGACGCGCGTAGCTAGATTTTTTCAAGAGAAATAATTAATATCTGTCTATGAAAAAACTAGCATAAACACTGGACACTATAAATTTTGCCCGTCCAAGAAATTTGAAAATTAAAAAAAAAATTACATCTTTTCCCAGCATTTATTTTCGCATAAACTTACTTTATTTACGAAAATACACTCTGTATATTGTGAGATTATTATTACTTATTTGTAATGGATTTGCGTGAAGAGCTATTTAGCGACCGCCCCGGCTTTGCACTGTTCTGATACTATACATATAAACCTTCCTCTTGAATCATTCTATGTAAAAAAAAAACCGCATCAAAATCCGTTGCGTAGTTTGAAAGATCTAAGCATACATAGGGACAGACAAACAGCGGGAAGCGACTTTGTTTTATAACTATGTAGTGATATGTGAAAAATGCATGCAAAGAACGACACAGTAGAAAAAAAAACGTTAAGTCGCTTAACAATAGACACACATGATTCATTATAAATTAACGAGTTACAAATTTTATAGGCTAGGGTGATAAAATTATACGACTTAGCTACGAACTTTCTTTCTTCGATGTACGTACCTACAATCGTACTTGAACTACGAATAATTCGTAGCAAGATGCGTAGCACTACTACGGCTGCTAGTTTTCTCCATTTTGTGACTGTTAAAATTGAACTTTTCCTTTTTTCCAAATACAAAATATTCTACTAATAGTCCAAGAGCCCACGATGACTAGACCTTCGTTATTTTACTTGCTACCAGCCAAAGTAATTACTTTCCAAGTTTGATAGTCGGGCAACGTTCTTACCTTTGTAAGGAACATGTACTGATAAACTCTCAGCAATTATGAATTAACGAAAGTTTGGCTGTCACTAGTTCTTGTACTCGTAATATAACAAGTAATACAAAATGAAATCTTGTTAATGGCGTCTAAATCTGTCATACAATATTTTGCGTTAGCACGAATGGGCTTGTCGTAATTTGCACGCGATGTGATGACTCAGTAGCATTTCAATCCAAAATTCTCTGAATACATATAGTACGGGGTTGGGTTTTTGTGTTTACATTTTTCACACTAGGTATTCTGGAAAATTGTAATAGATATACTATGCTGTTGACGTGGATAGGTACATTGTACAAGTCTTCCGGTGACTCGGACCACTCGTAACTTGGACCGCGGTCCCAATCGCCGGATCTTTTAAATTAGTATTAGTAGTAGTCGGACTTATGCAAACATTGTTTATGTAATGCTATTAGTTATATAGTTATTTCTATTTAGGTAAATAAAATTGTAGTACACATTGAATTATTGTTAGTACGCACAAAAATAGTATACGTGCGGAGACGATATTTCATCTTTTTGTATTCTACACTGATAATATTAGTTATTGTTACTTTGACCAGTACAAGAGTAGTGACCACGTTAATTACTAGTAAATGTACTCGTATGATGATGATCTCCGACCGAATTTAGGTCAAGGCGACCAATCTCTATGAAGTTTGGCCAGGTACGCAGGAGATATTATAGTGCACAAGTGTGTGCGCAAACACAGATGCACTCTCTATTCCGTTACTCTCATAGTCCGATGGGACGGAAAGCCGACACGACCGGAGAGAGATCAGGCGCAGGATCAACGGTTTTACGTGCTTTCCGAGGCACGAGCTAAGTAACAATTTTGCAACATTAAAATCTTGTACTTGTATTCTTTATTGTACACACAAAAATTAGACAATATAGTGACTTAGCATAGTTACACAGAGAGTGTACAAATCTGTACATGAAATAAATTCATTGGTACAGGGCCGTGACTGGGATCGAACTTACGCCTCCCGCTTGGAAGGTGCACGTCTATCACCGCTGTACTCGTATACACCCTCGTCCAACTGTAGTAATGTACAACTGGACAGTTCAATTTGTACGTGCACTTGCAACTTGAAACGGATTAGTTTCTGACGATAATGGTCCTCAGAATGCTTCGAGTCTGAGGTACGTGCTCAACGAACGTACTCACCAGCACTCGCCTTTTAAGTGTGCTATGTTATAACTAATAAAATAATACTTACATACGGGTACAGAAGGTGCATATGCAAAAACTTGAAATAAATACAGGGATTATTGAAAATTAAACGCAACTGCATATTGGCGCTGAACAACAGGACACAAGTTAATTTCCTCCGAATGGTGGAAGGTATTTTTCTATTAGGCTAGGTTAAAAAGCAGTCATAGTCTGCGCGTTATATTACTTATAAATCTAGCACACCAAGTGCGCTATAGCTACTGGCTACTTAGACATTGCAACAATTTTGTAAGCGACAGCGAAGTTCTCATAGTTGTCAAAACACCTACATCGACAGAGTCTATATGTTGTCTTAAGTTAAAGTTCACAAAGTTATCGACATCGATATGTCGTGGCCAAATCACTTTAATAGTAATTTCATGAAATGGTCGGTTAGGTTAGGTTAGTATCATGAAATTATCAATTCATTATCATCATATGGTCAAGAGCATTTTGACCATTTCATGATATAAATAATTCAACGATATGGCCACGACAGATACATTGTCTAACCCTCCAGCTACACGCTAGTACTCACAATTTTTGTGTTGAGGTGCATAAGCTCGCGCTCGGTGACGCGGCGGCGCGCGGTCTCCATTTGCTGTTGTCGGTACTGGTTGTACTTGTACAGCAAATACATCCCGGGCAGGGCCAGCACCACGAACGGACGCATCAATGTTGACGACGGCTGCGCGCGCGGCGGCATCTTAGCGCTGCCACTGACATTTCGTTCGGTCACTGCAAAGTTTGCGTTTGCGCTCGCGAGCACTTTTGACAGGTCATTGTGAACACTCCTTTAGTTTAAACACTACACTGTTTTACACTATGGAAGATTTTTTAGCACTTTATAGTGTTTATCTAGAGTTTTATAAATTTAACACTTAGGTATATTATTGCTTTAGTAATAGACTACGGTTTACGCCATTTTGTTCGCCATCTGTAACAATGAAAATTATGTTATCGAGCGATGAAACTTTTGTTGCGTAATTTGTTTGTATCAAAAGAACACGCATGAAAGTCATTTATGTGTAAACTTTATTAAATATTGTACACTTTTACTTCATACTGCAAGACTTTTATTAGTACATTAGTACCCAAATATAGAGCATACAATGGGCAAGGACATGCAATGATAATATATTGTTGAGTAACACCTAGAAACGTAGATCAACTAGGTACAAGGTAACTGCGGTGTACCTGCATGGTACTACCTGAAGGAAAGTGTCGAGAAATATGATATATCAGACATATCTTCAGTCAAATTATGATCAAAATTTTGTACCACTTGAATTAAACTTCTATCCCTATAGGATTAATGAATTAAGACCGTATAATGGTAACCGTAGTTGTAAAATTCCGAACTCCGTTTTAGTTCATAGTAATTTATAACACTACTCGTGGTACTAGAAAAGATTCTCGATTGTTGACTTAAATTAGTTTTTAGATAGTAGCCAATACGGGCCAATTTAGCGAAAACGAATATCATCCAGCTACTTCAGTTTTCGTTATACGACACGATATCAATACGATAAATTACCTATCACTTACCAAGTAAGAAGCTATAGTATGGAATTTGCTAAGGTCTGATGAAATTGCTGGCAAAAAAGAGTAGAGCGGATATTTAGAAAATTTATCTATGTTGAATCTATCGGTTTTATTACTAAACCGCGACCAACTTTAGTCTATGGGTAAAAAAATAAGACATTTTACAGCTATGGATAATTCGTTAAATTTAGGCAATGTTTAACTTTAACATTTTTATAATTCTTCTGTAATCATACGGTAAAAATATCTTTAATATACGGATGACTTTTGGAACCTTTCAGATTTTTGCGTTGTATGTCCCATTATAATACTTGAGTCCTGGACATGTAAAAGGTAAATCCTGACAGATACACCTAAGTTAGATGATGGTATACCTGTGATTATGGCCAGTATTAGCCAGTTATTAGAAGCGCTACTAAAACTAATTTCGAAGTTTCAATTTAATTTTTTTTAAGAGACATAATGAGTTTGCGGTTCCCGTAGATTGTATCGTATCTACTTATATTGCATGTCGTCGAATGTAAAACTGACCGTTCGTGTTGTTGATTGATAACGGGCGGAAGTACACGCGCCGTATAGTCGAATCTTTTGCAACTTTTACTATTAGGTAAGTTATATTATAGAGTTATTTTTCTTTAGTAATTGGTTGTATTTTCCAAGTTTGTTCACAGGGAGGTGACTTTGTAATACACAATAAAACATCGACCCCAGAGAAATGGAGCATGGGAGAGTAGATGAATTTGTAGGAATGCAAGCCCAAATAAAATGATATTAAGATTCAAGGCTGGTTACTTACATCCCAGATTATAAATATAAAGTTATTAGTAGTTTCGTATCTCCGTGAAATATAACAATTATAAAAAAAATATATGACAAGTTTTCATTTTCAGACATCAAACAATTACGAGCAAGTTCATAATCAGTGTGAAATTTCAGGTTAAGTTACAGAACACTTAAATGCTCGTTGTGTGAAGTACAGAATTAACTGTGACCTTCCACGGGAGCGTGTTATAGGTACATAATATCGCTCACCCTCGTAGGCTACCGGTCAAATATTAAATGAAAGCGACAGATGCCTAGAGAAGATGTTTGTTATAAATTTGAATGAAATTACCATTGTATTTTGTGCTATTTTTCCCAGTTTGTGTAAAATTCAATCTTTTTCACTTTTTCATGGAGCAGCTTTTTTATCGGGATAACTTTTTAATTTATACATCTTTTAGGTTTTCCGGTATCAAAAGCTGTACCAGCCATACTGATACAACTGAAGCATAGGTATGGAATAAGGATAAAATGCAGCCCAGAGATTATTTTCATAGTGGAAGTGAGATATCACTACTTAACTGTTTCCATCGTCACGAAGGAAACACGTGTCATACATTTGCCCAACTTATATTACTTAAGGGGGGAAACCAGTTTAGACCGATCAAAAAATCGACTTTTTTTTATTGCATAAATCGTTAGTATAACTCGTCAAGAATATGTGGTCAAAATTTGAAAGCAAAATTCGCATTATTTTCAATGCTACGAGGACTTGAGTGACCGCCCGTCGGTCCGGAGTCGAAGCGCGCGGTAGTTAGAACGGAGCGGTCGCTCAGTGACCCTTTTTCGGTTACCTGCCTCAATTATTCCTTAGTACCGCTGTACTAAGGAATAATAGAGAGGGAGGCATCTCGGCAGATGTTGTTGTTTGACCTGGGGTAGAACTTTACGATATTTCGATAGAGCGTCGAGCTTGGCTAGTTCAGCTCCGGCTTTCTTACCGAGTGTTGTCAAAATGTCAGCGTATCCGAAAGGTTCCCGTGAGTTTACCGAACGACGTGGTAGACCACGTAAGAGATCATTCCATGGTAAGCAACACACCAGAGTGATAAATGTATATATTAATAAAATTAATAATTTTATATAATTAATAAAAAATAATTACTGCCTCGAATCTCGTTTTCGCTACATTTTATTTCAAACGTGTTTTTCTCGAAACGACTTTTTTTCCACTTGTGGGCATTCTAGCTTGAAAAGTTATTGACCAATCGTTCTGAAATTTGGTGTGAACATTCTTTATTCAATTCAAATCTAGATGAACCTAATTCTGGAATTATATGATTATTAAAAATATGTTTTTTTATGCGAAAAAGGTGAAAAAATATGGTATAAAAACATAACATTGTCTTCAAACACCTCAAAAAAATGCAATTTTCAATTTTTTTTTACACAATCAGGTTCATATTCTTAGGAAATATGTTGTTAACGAAAAAAAAAAAATGTGATGATTACAGATGAAAATTGCTACTACAGGAATGCCCACCAGCAAAATTTATTTATTTATTTATTTTATTTATTTATTTATTTATTATATTATTAAAATACTCCGATGGTAATCGTCCATGGACAGCACGATCTAGCGACACTGTTTCCGGCGGAAATCGCTTGAAAAAATTCTCAAGTCTATTTCAAACCATGAATAAAATATTCTCAAATTCAAAAAAAAATCTGTTTATATTATCCATATGTAAAAAATTCACGAAAAACAACAAAATTTCGGCCTCCTAAACTGGTTTCCCCCCTTAAGTACAGAAAGTGTATAAAACGAAGGGACCAACTAGATTTAGCGAGGCAATTTCACCGAAATACAGGCAATAAGCGACTGCTCGGGCCCATGATTGATAGCTTCCCGAGTACAGGCGTGTAATCGAATCTTTGCAACCTTTATGATACCTAATAGCATATGGATAGGTTAAAGTTCACACGATATCTGTTGAATTTTAAAACCAGCATTTTTTCGCGTGTTTGTCGCTCATATTCTGAGTGGTAACTTTCCCTTGAGGGCATTCGTATTACGTTGTCTTCAACATAAGAGTTATTTTTTAATGGTTGAGTGTGATTAAAGTTTGAGTCATGGATTAATGGTAATATGGTGTTAAGGTTGCTTAATTAATTTCCTATATACATCTGGATATTGGAATACCTATTGATGTCGCTATTTAGCTACATCTGGTGAGAGATTTCTCTCACCATACCTACTGGAATATTTGAAACGGAGAACTGACACCGGTATTACGAGTACTCTGTCCAGTCTGTGACTCTGAACGAAGTTGCTAAACGTCATTGGAGCTATTAAAAACAGTGTCTAAAGTTAGACATTCATATTAGATAAGTGTGAATAATTATTTCCCCCTACCTTACACAACTTATCGCACAGTACAAACCTAACCTAGGTATGCATATTCAACTTTTATTTACCCTATTCAAATCGATGAACACCTAACATAAAACTGTGACTCATGTTTCGTCAGAACCGTCTATTCTTACTATGAAGTTACATATAGATCGATTGCCATCAACTGCCAATATTGCCATTGTCGTGGAGGGCTGTGCCACTCGTGGAGGCATGTCACTGATACCATCTATAGTCGTAACACGGTGAGTGGTAACACGCACTGATAGGTTGAATTTTCAAGTATATGACCTACTCGATCATTATAATCTTTCGTACTTCATCTCTCTATTCTACTCTTACTCTATCATTAAATATAGGTACTTGCTGTTCTCGTAATTTCTTATTAAAATTAAGTGCTGTCATAATAATGAATATCATTACTAAGTACGTGTTGGAAAGTCGTAACATATTTGTTATATTAAAAATAAACACGACAAATTTTAAGAAAACCTACATTGTAAGTTGCGCCAACAAGTCCTTTCTCCGCCTTTATAAAGTTTCCAAACCAATATTTTGAGCTAGGTATTTCCATTTCGTATTTCCATTTTCCGTTTTTAAAATTCCTAAAGAAAATCACCTCAGCGCTGGTAACTCCTCAAAGGTTCGAGACTAGATAGTTTCTGCTTGATTGCTTCGTTGGATAAGCGGCTCCAACTAGCTACATACAGATACCTAGACAGCTGTACATAGATACCTCAGGTTTTCAACTTCAGAGGTTTCCTTTAGAAAATTCAATTAGTTCAGAATGGCTGTGCCAAGAGACTGTGCAAATGCAGAGAGTTAAGCAGGTTGACTTGTTTTGAAAAGTTTATTTCGAAGATAAATTCACTCGGTTAAATAGACTCGTCGTTTTTGAAATAATAATGAAATTGATTTTCACAAGGCGACTTTTCAGTTTCGTATTTATGAAACTCAATTATAACGGATGTCTAATTATCTACAACTACAGCTGCTTCTCTTTCCGGGCATACTGTACAAGTCAATAGACGGACAAGAGGGTCTTGGTGTTTTGTAGGCGATGGACTGACCACTTCTCACTACTAACCGAACTTTTACATCTCAACTATATCCTCAAAATTGGTCATAAGTGGCACCATATGGTTCTATCGGCCCTTGGTGCTCTGCCTACCCCGTCAGGGATAAAGGCGTGATTATATGTATGTATGTATATGTCTAATTATCTAGCGTACATAGTGGCAGCTCTATTATGAATTAAGTATTCAGGGATTCATCTCAATAAATGAGTAGGTAAATTTTGGGTGATTTTATTTTGAGAGGAATTACGAACTACTTACCTAATTTACATCGCGGTTTTAACTTCCGTCTTATACTCATTTGTAAAACATTCGGCGGCGTTGGTTAAAAGCTTTTAGTGCTTATTGAAGCTGAAAAGCAGCCGCAAAGAACGGAGAACAGAGAGCTAATCAACGAAATTGCAACTTTGCCCGGAAAATATCAAAATGTGAATGGGATAAGGGACGAATAACTTTTTCGACTTTTTTCCGAGCTTTTTGTTTCGTTATCACATTGCGTCGCGTATTTGATATCTGATTGATAGTATTGGGGAAATTGGTGGTTCTGTTGTGGTGTAATTTTGTGGTTTACAAACTATCATCTATTCTTTCATATCAACGCAACGATATTTTCAACATCGTTAAGAGGAAAAT
Organism: Carposina sasakii; assembly: GCA_014607495.2. Lineage (NCBI taxonomy): Eukaryota > Metazoa > Arthropoda > Insecta > Lepidoptera > Carposinidae > Carposina > Carposina sasakii. The sequence continues at coordinate 4,121,111 of CP053164.1, forward strand.
ATTGTTATTTCCATATCACCGAAGAGAAAACGAGCTTTGCCAACATTATGTTTAGGCATTATTCTTCTATGGTTTAGGCTACCTACAAATTTTCTATGAGGCAAAAAATAAACAAAATTAAGATACTTTATCTATAGATCTAATATACAAAACTTCATTATTTCTACCTACCTAAGTGTGCATTGTACACGTGGGCACTTTATTGAAATCGGATAGGTTGCTTGCAATATAAGACGACTTGAATCGTTCAGCCATTTTTCACTCCATTTCACTGACTCGTACAAGTTTTTAAATTAATGTTATCTATGTTTCAAGCACTATTGTGAAACTCGATAAAGAATTGATATGTTAAAATATATAAGAGGAAATCAATAAGTACGAATTAATTTCTTTTCGTTTAGCGTGGTTTATATAAAGTTACTTTACTATCTGTTCTGTGGTTGTGGTCAAAATTTCGTATAATATGGCTAGCAACGAATGAAAGTTCTGTGCGTAGTAGTTAAATTCAGTTCACGAGGAAAATGTTCTGAGTGCACCAGTTTCATACACTACACTTTTAATATTCTCCAGGTACCTTTGTGCAACTTTACGTGGGCTTTGTTCGTTCGCTGAGATTTTTATTCTTGTGTTTTATATTAAGTATTTCATGTTCATAAAAATGTATTGTTGCTTTTGCAGGTTTGCAGAAGAATTGATGTGCATATAGTATAATTAATTACTGAATGTGATGAAAAATAATGAAAATACAATATACTTATCTATTTTATAGTACTAAAAATTAAATTTACGAGTGTTTCCCTATTTTAGCCTTCTGAGGGTTTACCTACTAAGGTTGAGCTAAAGTTCAATTTAAAGTTTAAACATGTAACCAATGTTTAAAATATGGTGAAAATTTATTTACTATGTACTTATGTAGACGTTACCGATGATTTATTACCATACCGACAGAATATTATGTGATTTATATTATACACCCTTACCACGTGGGACTTAACAGGCTAACTGGTGAACAGTGGGTGTGCAATTTGCACACTTCTGCCCAATCTCTGTGGGGGACAATGGGCATGAGTGGGCTATATGTATGTATATTATAATATCACCTATGGTCATCAATGTAATATAATATTATTAACAATGAACACACCCAATACCTAGGAAAAAACATTTCCTTCCTGTCTTAGTCCAAACTAATAGACGGGGCTAAAAGCTAAAAGGTCTATTGTTTCGATGCCATCTTGAAAATATTCTTTCATATCTTGAAAGCTTTTGTTACATGATGCCGAGACAAAACATTCGTTAACGCTTCGTAGATTACTTGTCTTGTTAGTTGTCGGGAAAGCATTATGTACTTATTGATTTTTCAGATACAGATTTATTTTCATCCACACTTAGGTATCAAACTAACTATGCTATTTACCTACATTTTTGTTACCTTTCTGGCTTTTATAACATGATTTTCTTCGAGCTAATACAGCTAATTACAATAATTCTAGAAACTTCCAAGTCGAAGTCACAAATAGCCCTAGAATTTTGTCCGAGGTCCAATTTCCAGTAGATTGCGTTTCATTTGTTTTTTTGGATGATGGCGCTAGTTACTATGTGTATGACTATTTTATCTGTGTCACTGTATACAAAAATGTTAGTTCCGAAATCAGGCATAGCACTTATTTTATTAAACGGACTCTAGTTTACAGGATGTGACGTCATCACTGCAGCGCGCCAAACTGGACCGGTCGTACGGGCGCGTCCGCGAAAATATGGCCGCCGCATAAACGAGCCGTTCATTTTAAAGTTGACACAAGTTTTCCGGTCACTGATTTGTGAGATAACGCGTTCATAATTTATACGTCAGATGTAAACAAAATTAATTGGATGAATAATATTCTTATGTAGTTTAGATATGTCATAGATATGGAGTTGGTGACGTATGAGGCGATTAAGGGTTTCCGGGAGGTGGGCAGTAGTGCGTTCTGTGTTGATAACACAGTCCCAAAATCACACTAACTTAGGGTACCCGCCTGCCCAGCGTGGTGACTATGGGCAAAAACCCCCCTATGGCCTTAATGTATTTTGCCTTGTATTAGCTTTGTGTCGAGATGTATCAGAAGAAGTAACACGACAGATATGCCAATTCTCGATTTAACTTAAATTTGTATTTATGCCTTAAGTGACAATTTGGGTACTTGTGTTACGTAACAAAGACACCGCAACTTAAATCACCTTCACTCAGACCAACTGTAACATAGAAGAAAATAAGTACAGTATATTATACAAAGGTCCTGACCTTCGCAGGATTATCCAAGCTCGTTATTTGCGGGCTACCCATGCGACTTGGCCCAAGCCGAAATATCTATCTATACATATAATAAAAATGTAACGGATCGCTGTCTGTACATGGAAGATATATGAGAAAAAATATTATAGGAGACCTTTATCAACGCAATAGAACCCAAAACGATGATTTTTGGAATTTTAGTCTGTTTGTCGGTTTGTCTGTGCGTTTGTGCACGCTAATCCTAGAAACGGCTGAACCGATTTCGATGCAGTTTTCAGGAATATATTGTGACAGGTCCCATTTAATATATAGGCTACTTTTTATCCCGGGTAAATGTTTTTATTCCGGATAATTTCGATATTTTGTTTTTCTGTAGTCCACGCGAACGAAGTCGCGGGCGTCCACTAGTTTCAAATAAAGGCAGAGCGCTTGCGGTGTGCCGCATGGTATCTATATGCGGGGACACGTTCTACGTGCTCTGCTTAATTACGAGATAAGGGTTGTTTCGTTTTTGTTTACCTGGAGGTAAAATGTATTTATCAGTTCGAAAGTTGGCTCGGTACCTACCTGAAGGTTTGGTAATATTGAGAAAAAAACTTATTAGCACAACAAAAATAAGGGAGTGATCACAGTGGAACTACGGTGATGTTTTTCGGATCAGAATCCTTACTAACTGCAAAAATAACTCTATCTTACCCTAAAGGATGTAAAAATAGGGCATGAAGGTTTGTAAGTATTAAAATTAATCATTGTTGTTCACCAATCAGGCCTGATATGGTAAGGGTAAGCATCCCACCGTTTTTCAGACACAAATAAAATAATCAGGTGTTTGTAACGAGCGAGGTTAATGATTTCAGTGAAATAAAAAATAACTTATTAATTAATAACAACGTGAAAATTTGATTTGAAACTTCCAATATTCCAAGAAAGTCGATTTCTGCAGCCCCCTGACACGGTTACCCAGTTGTTTGACCTGTCAGTTTTACATTTTTAATGTGTTACATTTGCACTCGTTCTTTCCCATGTGATAATTGATAACAAAAGAAACATTTACCGTGATTTACAAAAGAAACTAAACATCGTATAAGTTAAATATTGACTAAAAAGATAGATATTCAAATGTTATTTAACTTTAGACGCCGTTTAGTAACAACACCTTTTATCTCTAGGTAGTCTTTTAAACTTTCGCTGTTTTAAATTCATCTTTTTTGTTGTGTAAGATAACGGTAATAATTGAATGAGTGATTTTGTTATGTTTCTTTTTATATTTATGTAATACTAAAATATAGTTACTCCACCATAGCATCTAAACTACACACCCGGTTTTGATAAATGATAATATAAAATTATTAATAAAGAAAATGGAAAAAATTCTTCACCCGAGTGGGAAATAAATGATAATGTCAAACGAATCATTATTGTAAGAGATTTTTGTCGTGGGATAATGAATTTTTTGGAAATTGTTAATTAAAAAATTTTGCCAGAAAGTAGGACAGATAGAATCACAAAACTGGGTATATTTCCTTTTTGAAGCCAAATTTATAACATTTTAAAAATAGGCGTAAGTACTCGTACTTATATAAAAATGCAAATTTATACTTTTTAAAAATGAACGTACTTATATAAAAAAGTATAGATACTATAAACTATCGTACTAGGTACTAGAAAAACAACAATGAAAACTTCTGTGTAGAGAGTTAGCACAGCGGCCCTGATTAAACTACTGCCCGCAAAAGCCGCAATCTATGCCTACGCCCACTTGTATCAACAAACAAACTTCGTATTTGCTCTTTACAATAGCTTGGTATTCTAGTTCGACGAACGTACGACCTGACATTTATAATCTGCGTAAATATACGATGGTACTACTAAACTGAAATTTTCTCGTATGTAGTTCACCGGCGCAACAAAGTTCTATTACCTACGTACATAGTGGGTATACCTACTACTATCAGTGATAAACTTGTTTTGATGTAAGTTGGTCGTTTTTAATTAAAAATTGGGTTGACAAAAGAGGCAACCACTTGCTCAATCTGGTGCTTAGGTACTATCAATAGCTCTTAAATAGGTACATACCTACCTACAGAAAGAAAATGAGTTACTCTGCTACTATTTATTTAGCAGTATACGTACCTAACTCTGCTACACCTCTAATGAAAGTCACATTGAGTTCACAGTAGTACCCGTGAGTCTCTTAACCTGACTCATATACAGGTTGTTTTTTTGTTGCCACCGTTAACGATGGGTACGTACTCTATACATCAAATAAAGTAAGTTTATGCCAAAAAAAAATGTTGGGAAATGCTGGGGAACAATGTAATTTTATTATTGTCGTAGGATAGTTCACAATAGTTATTAGTTCATAAACAGAACTATTGTAAAAGTATTGATTATCTGTGCTTGTCAAATAAATCCAGTTCTATTTAAAATGGCCTTTGATTTAGATCTCAAACCACTACATGGTGTCAGGTGTAGTTTAATTCGATGTTAAAGATGAAGAATATGATTTATTATAGTGCGGAGTAATGTTTAATGTACACTAAATACAAAAGATAAGTATATAAGATGGCTGACAAGGGTTGTGTGTTCGCAGCTATACAACAGCCTGCGCCGTTGGCAGAAGATGGCAATATGGCAGCAAATTGGCGAGAATGGAAAGTTGCATTTGATTATTTTTTGGTTGCTACCGGAAAACAAAATGTATCTTCGCAGGAAAAATGTGCATTATTTATGCACGTTATTGGAAAGTATGGCAGAGAAATATTTGAAGAATTTGATCTGGGTCCGGAGTATGATTATGAGAAATTGTGTAAAAAATTTATTGAACACTGTGACCCGGCAAAGAATGTTAATTTCGTAAGACATGTATTTTTTGAAACATACCAGAGTAATAATAATTTTGACAAGTTTTTGGGTGAGTTAAAAGTGAAAAGCAAAAGTTGTGAATTTGGAGCGTTAAAAAGCAGTCTTGTTTTAACACAACTTATTAGAGGATTAAAAGACAATAATATGAGGGAAAAACTGTTAGCCAAGTCGTCTTTAACTTTAGAAGAAGCAATTAAATGGTGCCAAGCTGCAGAACGGGCGGGACAACAAGCTACAGTTTGTTCGTCGAATCGTCCGAGCACCAGCAGTGCTTTGGTAGAACAGTTGCGTCAGCCTGATAAAGGAGAGGCGCGCGGTGGATTCGGGTATCAACGGCGACCACTACGTGGAGGACGAGGTATCGGTGTTGGTGTGCGAGGTCGGCGTGTGCAGTTTACTCCACCAGTGGTATGTGGAAGATGTGCTTTCAATCATAGAGGCTACGAGCGTTGTCCAGCAGCAACAGTAAAGTGTCATCGGTGTGATAGAGTTGGACATTTTGCGAAGTGCTGCAGAGTTAAGTTTACACAAGAGGTATTAGGTGATAACGTAAATGCTGATTGTGATGTGGACTGTGATGATGGTGAGCAAATTTTGTATAATATTTGTATTGATGCCTCAGATGATTCGAGGGAATCATGGTGTGCTAATATTAATGTCAATGGTGTTGACGTTAAATTTAAACTTGACAGCGGTGCTGAGGCATGTGTAATGTCAGTGTACAGTTTTAAAGAAGCAGGTTTTAATGTAAAAGATTTGATGGAATGTAAAACTGTTTTGAGGGAAATAAGTAAAAAACAATTGCCAGTAATAGGATTCTTTTATGCTAAGCTAGGATATAACAACTCATGTTGTATGCAAAAAATGTACGTCTTAGATGTCAGCTGTAATAATTTATTAGGACTTACTGCTTGTGTTAGACTGAATCTTATTTACCGTGGTGAACATGTGACGGTTAATAGTATAGATAGTGATGATTCAATTTTTAGAGGTATTGGCTGTTTACCGACAGAATGTAATATACAGATTGATGAATCTGTACCGCCGGTGGTGAATGCGACTCGTAAAATTCCCATTAAATTACGTCCTCGTGTAAAGAATGAATTAGACAATATGGTAAAGTTAAACATAATAAAGAAGGTCGAAACTCCAACCGATTGGGTATCTAGTATTGTTGTAGTAGAGAAACCAAATAAATCTTTGCGGATATGTTTAGACCCAAAAAATCTGAATCGAGCAGTCAAAAGAAGCCATTTTCAGTTGCCTACCCTGGACGAAATCGCTAGTAGTTTGAGCGGGGCGAATTATTTTTCAAAATGTGACGCCAAAAATGGGTTTTGGATGATAAAGTTAACAGAGGATAGTTCTAAGCTTTGTACGTTTTCTACACCATTTGGTAGGTACAGGTTTTTAAGATTGCCATTTGGTATAAATTGCGCTCCAGAAATTTTTCATCGTGAGATGTATAAAATATTCAAAATGGAGGGTGTGGAAATTTATATTGATGATGTGATGATATGGGGTAGGACGAAAAAAGAACATGATGAAAGAGTTAAAGAAGTAATACGGCGAGCTCAGGAGAATGGGGTAAAGTTCAACAAGGATAAATGTGTATTTGGGGCTACAGAGATCACGTTTTTAGGACACATTTTCAATTCTGATGGTATGAGGCCTGATGACAGTAGAGTAAGAGCAATATTGCAAATACCGACGCCTAGTGATAAAAAAGATCTTGAAAGATTCCTTGGTGTAACAAATTACTTATCTAGATTTATTCCGCAATATTCTGAAATTTCGTCGCCACTTCGTGAATTATTAAAAAGAAATGTACAATTTGATTGGTTACATATACACGAACAGGTATTTAATCATCTCAAACAGTTAATCAGCAAAGCACCAGTTTTAAAATATTACTCAGTGGATGAACCGGTGACGGTATCTGTTGATGCAAGCTCTCGTGGGTTGGGAGCGTGTTTAATGCAAGGAGGACGGCCTGTTGCGTATGCGGCACGTACATTAACATCTGCGGAAACTCGTTGGGCTCAAATAGAAAAAGAGTTGTTGGCAATAGTATTTGGATGTATGCGTTTTCATCACTATATTTACGGCCACGATAAAGTAATTGTAGAGAGTGACCATAAACCACTGGAAGCTGTATTTAAAAAGCAACTAAATGAGACACCAGCGCGGTTGCAACGCTTGTTTTTAAGATTGCAACACTATTGTATAGAATTAAAGTATAAGCCAGGTAAATATTTATTTATACCGGATACTTTGTCGAGAGCTGCTGTTGAAGTGGGTACTGATGATGATGTGTGCAAGGATGTTATGATTCACACAAACATGATTTATGAGAATGTGAATGCAAGTACAGAAATGTTGGGTAAAATAAAAGAAGAAACAGAAAAAGATGAAATTTTTAAAACTTTGATGGAATATTTTAACTTAGGCTGGCCGAATAATAAAAGAGATTTTAAAGATATTGTTAAAGATTATTGGAATACCCGCAATGAATTGCATTTATTAAATGGTATCGTGTTTCGCAATGAGCGTATCGTCATTCCAGTAAGTTTACGTCAGGAAATGTTACGACGTACACATGAAGGACACATGGGTGTAGAAAAATGTCAGCGAAGGGCACGTGAAGTAATGTGGTGGCCGGGCATGGCCACAGATATTGAAAGAGTTGTGCTTAGTTGTGTTACGTGTCAACGTCATCGAGCTGCAAATCCTCGTGAGCCGTTAACGCCTCATGACGTACCAGATTTACCGTGGGAGGTTTTAGCAGCTGATGTTTTTCAGTTTAAAGGCAAAGAGTATTTATTAGTAGTGGATTATTATTCCAAATTTGTAGAAGTTGCTCCGATGAATAATTTACTCAGTGCTACAGTAATTGTTTTACTTAAAAACATGTTTAGTCGGTTTGGGATACCCAAAAAGATCGTGACTGATAATGCGCGACAATTTACCTCATCGGAATTTTTAGAGTTTAGTAGAACATGGGAGTTTACCCATGTTACGAGTTCGCCTTTATATCCTAGATCGAATGGCCTCGCAGAACGTAATGTACGTACAATAAAAGCGCTTATGCAAAAAGCCTATGATAATAATGAAGAATGGCAATTAGCATTATTAAATTTTAGGAACTCTCCTTTAACTGGAGAACAGTATTCTCCAGCGCAACTTCTAATGAGCAGACGTCTTAATACTAGATTACCGATTAAAAATAGTATGTTATCTCCGATTGTAGTAAATAGCCGAATAATGCAAGATTATAGACATAAACGTATACAGAAATATAAAGAAGGATATGATCGGGGTACACGTCAATTACCAATATTGAAACCTGGTGAAATAGTACGTATGAGGGATAAAAATGTATGGATAAACTCAAAAATTGTTAAGCCGGCACAAGACGAGCAATCCTATTGGGTAAAAACTGAGAATGGTTCTTTATATCGTCGTAATCGTCAGCATATTTTAAAATTGCAAAATAGGAAATTTGATTATAGTACTCAATCATCTAATAACTTTCATGCAAATGCACCCAATAATAATGCAGGTATAGAATGGGAACATGTTTTTGACTCAAATTTAAATGAGTCGAATGAGTTGCCATTGCCACCGTGTGGTGCAGGTCCAAGTGGTATAGGATTTCCAAGATACAGGGTGCGGCGGCGATCTGTAGTACGTCCAGTCATTGGTTCCCGTCAGGGACTCACAGTTACCCGTAGTGGGAGAGTTGTACGCCCGCCAGCACGGTATCAATGAGTATTTTCCTACTCAAACCTTAAATTAATATAAGTTTTTTTTTGTTTCGTTGTTATTGTTTATTTTTATTTATCAGTTGTTAAAAACTCAAGGAAGAAAGATAAAGAATAACATTTTAGTTCAAATTTTATATACCTACTGTTTGTTTGTTTGTTAGGAGAAAGGAGATGTCGTAGGATAGTTCACAATAGTTATTAGTTCATAAACAGAACTATTGTAAAAGTATTGATTATCTGTGCTTGTCAAATAAATCCAGTTCTATTTAAAATGGCCTTTGATTTAGATCTCAAACCACTACAATTATTATTATTTTTTATTTCTTGATCGGGCGAAATTTATAGTGTCCAGTGTTTATGATAGTTTTTTCATAGACAGATATTAATTATTTCTCGTGAACAATCTTGCTACGCGCGTCTATGTGTATATACAGGATGATTTTTGGTCGTCAACGTTCCCGAAAACTATGGAATCTCCTAATCATCACGATCATTTTTCTCCATGGAAGCATACCTGGGAAGTGTCTGGTTCCCAAGATATTAGGGTCCAAAGTTGAGTAAATAGACTGCGCTTTTCTGCATAATTGATAAATTAATATCTGTCTATGATAAAACTAGCATAAACACTGGACACTATAAATTTCGCCCGATAAAGTTATTCAAAAATTTTTGTTAAAAAAATTTACATTGTTTCCCAGCATTTTTTTTGGCTTAAACTTACTTTAATTGATGTATAGAGTACGTACCCTTCGTTAAGGGTGGCAATGAAAAAACACTCTGTATAAGTAAATTGTCTTGGTTATTAGTAAATTACTTAAAATATACCTAATATTTTCCTTCCTCTATTACTATTGAAACACGAACTAAAATGTATATACATTCAGATAAAAGGAACGAAAAACAGCTGTCAAGGGTTTCATAAATTATGTGCTGTTCCCAAATCCTTTAAGCACCTGACCTTTTTCACGACTCAGGTGAATTTTTATGACCAGCTTAATATATTTATATTAGTTTTCTAAAGCCTGTATTGTTTATTTTATATGCACGGAGGAACGTAATTCCTAGGTTATATCTACTGACGTCCGCCATTTTCAGCTCCTAATTTTTCCACCTTTATGAGAATAATTTGTTAAGGGACCTTGGGGATTTTTTTAACCTCATCTGATTAAAGGTTAATTTGGTCCTTGGTAACTACATAACTACATAGTCATGTAATTTAACTCCTTCAGCACCAAACAAGGCAATTTAAATACATACCTACTATGGGATGTACTTATCTTACAAACATTTTAAAGTGACATATCCTTTTTGAAAAGTTACTTTAGTATTGACATTGTGGCAAACAACTCTTGGTTTTTCGATGTTTAATTTTAGAGCATTATATGTGAATGTGTTAAGCGGTGATAGCCCAGTGGTTAAGACGTGGTTAAGTGGTGCACCTTCCAAGCGGGAGGCGTAAGTTCGATCCCAGTCACGGGCCTGTTCCAATGAATTTAATTCATGTACAGATTTTAATGTTGTAAAATTGTCACTTAGCTCGTGCCTCGGAAAGCACGTAAAACCGTTGGTCCTGCGCCTGATCTCTCTCCGGTCGTATCAGCTTTCCGTCCCATCGGGCTATGAGAGTAACGGAATAGAGAGTGCATCTGTGTTTGCGCACACACTTGTGCACTATAATATCTCCTGAGTACCTGGCCAATCTCCGTAGAGATTGGTTGCCTTGGCCGAAATACAGTCGGAGATCATCATCGTATGAATTGAAAAAAGTACGAATAAACTTATTTTATCTTCTTAACAGATTTTATCTGTATGTACATACAGATAAAATAAAGAAACACCTGTAGTAGTAGTTTTCATATTTAAAAAATGTTTTAATAATAAGATGAATGAATGAGGTTTCACTATACGCTATCTTCTAAACGGGTTATCCTTATCAGAGAGCATGTATCTTCTTGACCTGCTCTAATTACTTAAGACCTCTGGCGGAAAACCAAAGCTTCGATGCTGCTTCGTTTGCATAATATTCAATTTGTCTAAATTTTTCGCCAATTACATTAACTAAACTATTTATACAGTTAACTTCTATTGACAAGGTCTGAGTATGAGAATTCAATTTTATAACCTGAAAATGGAAGTAAGAATATGGTAAAACCCTGGTAAAATCGATAGAACTGGACAATTTAGCAACGTTTACACAGGATTGTATGTAAAGCTAACCCTCAACCTTCGGGAACTTCGTGTTACGTCACAGTCATTACGCTCACCCTTTGTTTTGATTCCAAGCATGAGCATGTTGGCCTTTCATTAGAGAAAATTGCACAGATTTTATCATAAAAAATGTAAGGTCTCGCTCATGGCAGCTATTTAATGAATGACTTCACCGAGGTTCACTGTCACGCGAACTCTACAATTTGCCACATGAAACTTCATAGGTGTGCTCTTTGCAATCCCAAGGGCAAACTTCGACCTTAGGGGCTACTGCGAACTCACCCAATCACAACATCCGAGACGGGCACGTATACAACTACAAAGGAAGACACGAGCGAGTTTGGCGCGCTCGCCGACGCACGATTAAATGTACCGCCTTACAATTGACATGTTAGAAGACCACAGGAGTTTCATACGCGGCAATCAGAGCATCTTTTTAGTGATGACAGAGAAAATTGTCGAGTTCGTGCGATTGCTAGGCGGACGGCGGGCGAGCGCGCTAGCCGGCGCGCCGCCTCACTTTGCACTGAAAGGCATTTGGTAAACCTACCTGCGCATGCGTACAAGCCTCCAGGATCGGCCGAAATTCACCACAAACCTTCATTTAAAAACGACCAAACCGCAACTACTTGCCAGCGTTAACGTGCACCCTAAAGATTTCTGTTTTTCGAACTATTTTTAGCCAACAATTTGGGAGTTGATACGTTGTTGCCGCGTGCAGTTTGCGCGTGCCGCACTGCACACGGCGGTAATTAAATATGTGTTTGACAATACTGCGAAACGAAGCTACAGCGGCTGTGTTCTGAAACGATGACGTCAATGATCCTGACATAAAGCTTAAGTCCAAGTTGATTGCGCAAGCAGGTAAGTGGAGCTGGTGAATGGTAAATAGGTAACTTAATCGTCAAGTTTCCAACAGTTGCGTGTTGTCACGTCTCGAGATTTGCATTGTCGAGCTTTATAGCGCGGAGCTGAGCTTTCATTAATGCAAATGGAAATTGAAGAGGATTGAAATTGTTAATTTGCTTTATACCTGCTAATAAGTAAATTCTATGTCATCATCATCAGCCTATTGCAGTCCACTGCTGGACGTAGGTCTCCCACAGGGCACGCCACAAGACTGCCATGGGGGGTATTTGCCCATAGACACCGCGCTGGGCAGGCGGGTTGGTGACCGCAGTTTGTATTTTGGACTATGTTGTCAACACGGGAGGCGCTGCTGCCCACCTCCCAATTCTATGTACATAATACATTTAGAGACGGCTGTGTAGGGGAACCTACCCAAAAATGGTGCCCAGAACTTCAGGATGCGAATGTGATTCTACCTACACCCATGTTTAACATAGCGGGGATAAATGTAAATGATCTGTGACAAGTTGCTAACTCATCGCCTGAAGGTTCTTTTTTATACCTGCCAATAAGCAATACTATGTTACCCATATACTTGTGGCCCACAGAGAGTGACTGTGGGGTTTATTGGCGTTAATGAGTTTTTAAATTGGTATATTAACTACACATGTTTACGGGTGGCATTTCAGAATTACTGCAAAAAGCCTTCTTTTTTATGTACAAAAAATATTTCATTGTATAAGTACATAATGCAATCATTCGCGTAAACTTTCATGCGTAATTCCAATTTTGCCGACTCGTAGTAGTTACCACCGTCGTAGTTCGTAGACTTCGTAGCACGCACTAGGGATGGCGCACACTACGTTCCAATTCCCATATTCTATTAACTGTACAGGGTGTAACAAAAGGGGTATGTTAAGCGGATAGCCCAATCCTGTTCCTGAAAGGAACCCATCCACAAATTTTTAGACTCGAAATCACATGTTTATTTTTCCAGATAGTATGGAGAATTCCGAAACAATCAAGAAATGCCCATACAATCTTGAAAAATAAATATGTGATTTCGAGTCTCAAATTTTGGAAATAGATTCCCTATAATGGGCTGTTCACATAGCTTTTCGCTTAACATACCCTTTCTGTTACATTCTGTATAATGATGTCCTCGATTCATTTAGGTACTGCTTTCTTTAAAAAAGTAAATTTACGCTAGGTTCCGTAAAATAACTGTAATAATAAAAATATACATCTGTTTTCAGCTGAATTCGTTTGTTCGAGCTCAATTTAACCTGCGAGGCTACCCAGCGCTCTGTCTGTGATATTTGCATACTGCCGGCCATCGCTCTTGAACCGGAGTTCATCACGGTTGATAATAATAGATAGGTTCAACGAATAGTCTCATTTGCACAACCTATTTATTCTTCGAATTTCTACACTACCACGATCACATATGACTTTTCTTTCTATTTGTGTAAAAAAACCAAGACGAAATTAGCATGTTAATAATATTCGCTGATAAAATGAAAAGAGAAGGCGACTCCTGGGCTCAACGGTTACCTATAGTTTTCGGTAAGATTCAAGATCATATACAAGATACATATACAAGATCTTTTTTCGTTGCCACCCTTAACGAATCTATACATCTATACATCAAATAAAGTAAGTTTATGCAAAAAAAATGTTGGGACACGATTTTTTTGATTTTTTTTTTAATTTTCTTGATCGGACGAAATTTATAGTGTTCAGTGTTTATGCTAGTTTTTTCATAGACAGATATTAATTATTTCTCGAGAAAAAATTTTCTCTAACATATTGAAAAAAGACAAGATAAGTTTATCAACTCTTACTTTCGAGTTGGGGCCTTGATTATAATATTACATACATTCTGAGTTGTCTATGCATACATTTATCTATTTTTTCCTGATTTTATGTTTTCACCAATCGCAAATGTTTTATTCTTATGAAGATCTATTTCACGTTCCAATCCCAACCTTCGATAGCTCAGTTGGTAGAGCGGTGGACTGTAGAGGAAATTTGCTGTCATCCATAGGTCGCTGGTTCAAATCCGGCTCGAAGGAAGGTGTAACTTTTTTAACTTTTCAATCAATTTTTTTTATATAAGTGCATTTTTAATTCAAAATAATTTAGACGTTTATAACTATGATCTGACATTTATAGACTTCCAGAAATTATTTTATTGATAGAATTTTATATTATTTTATTTGGTTGACTGTTGAATTCGATTGAAAATTGAATTAAAGCATTTAGAATATTTCTTTTTGTAGTAACAGCTGTAGGTACGTAAATTCATAGGTACCTGTTTAGTACCTACACAATAAAAATACATTTTATGCGGTTTAAGGCTGATTTTTCCAAACGTCAGATAGCCTATCAGAGGAATAAAGTTGATGCTGTCTATTATGATCAAGTTTTAGAGAAAGACAGCATCAACTTTATTCCTCTGATAGGCTATCTGACGTTTGGGAAAATCGGCCCGTGTTATTATAATTTTAAACTTTTAGAAGCAAGTCAACTATGTCTTTTAAAATAATGATCATCGAGTAGTACATTTTTGATATAATTATAAAAAAGATATTGATTGACTACATAATGAAATAAAAAAATTGTATGTACGTACTTACTTGTGTTTTAAAATTATATGCACTTAAAAAAAAACCGCTGCGGACAGGATTCGAACCTGTGCGGGTAGAACCCAATGGATTTCAAGTCCATCTCCTTAACCACTCGGACACCGCAGCTTGTAAGGTTTAATCGAAATTATAAAGTACAACCTGAATATTATTATTATTTTACTATCAAGTTACAAGCATTTCACCTGACAGTATTCTTTTTAATAAACAATAATTAATTAATAATCCCACGATTATGTATAATTATATTGAAGTTGATATATGTTAAAATTATTCACAAAACTAATCTATAAGTGCGCCACCTATACAAAATAAAATGTAACCTTCTAGCTTAATCTACTAAACACTAGATGGCGCTAGCAAAATGATTTTTCTATTTCACAACAGATGTCGCGACATGTAATTTACGGATATGGTTTTGACATAGCAACGCCTATCTATTCATTCGGTAATTTGTGTGTAATCGGTAATCGGGCAATTACAAAATTCGATTCTTATTTCTAATGTGAGTGGGTAATCTTTATGAGAAAATTTTAATGTCTCTTTGGCACAAACCTACCTAGCACTCATGTCGCTTCACTTATTATTTAAAAGTAGATTCCTGCGACTCCGTCTGCGTGGACTGCAAAAAAATAAGGTCGAAATTATTCGGAATAAAAAAAAATTCCCGTGATAAAAATTATTTCCAGGTTCTAGACTACCTGTGCATTCAAATCGGTTCAGTAGTTTTGGCGTGAATGCGAGACAGACAGAGTTACTTTCGCATTTATAATAGCGATCTAAGTTGGATAGATAACAGTTACGATCGTGCAGTTCTTGCTACCCCATTTTTGGGAACATAGCCGTCTGTATTATGTATGTCGTCGTCAGCCTAATTGCAGTCCACTGCTGGACGTAGGCCTCCCCCAGAGAACGCTACATGGCACGATCTCCCGTTTTTGCCATCCAGTCACTACCAGCCGCCCCCTTTGAAGCCATCGGTCCATCTGGCCGGAGGGCGCTCAATGCTATGCTGTATCCAGTCACCTACTCTAGTGAAAGTCCGCCCCCATTGCAGTGGCAATAGAATTATAACCTATAGAAAGTGTGTTCCAACCAAACGCAAGGCGAAAAAATAGGGACTTGACGTATGCATCATAAAATTAATGTTGCCTTAAAAATGTTTTTTCCCTAGATGTGGGGAAATAGTCGATAAAATTATTATTGATGCTGGGTATACGCACACTCTTGTAGAATTATCGTGAAATTTAAATATATTAAAAGGAGAATCGGCTATGTCCAAAAGTGTATCAATATTCTGTTAAAAATTGTCCCTCTAATAATTTGTATTATGTCAACAAAGCTGTGAGGCCATTCTCCGTGGTTTTATTTCATTCAATAAAGGAAAGAACGAGCCCATTTTAAGATCTAATGTTTAAACATAATATTATAGTAACAATATGTATAGTTTTAAATAATTCGGTGAGAGATGTAATTCCACAATCAATCAAAGACAAATAGATCCAACTACTTTTACCTACAATCTGCATGTTTAAAAATGTAAAATTTCACCTTATGGCAACATTTTGTTTTCCAGATAAAAAAATATGAAAATTTGATTGTGTATTTATTGTTTTATCAATGAAATTACGCAAATATTTACCGGTGAAATGTGATGTTAACTTATGTTTTTGAGCATAGTTTTGGCAGGTCAGTGCACATTTCGTCATGGTAAGTCCTTTGGTTGACATACACACGTAGCCACTGACCGTGACATGAATGACAGAGCCGCGATTGTTCAAATTTGCACCCATAAAAATTCCTAAAATCGGCCTTCGGACTATACTTCTATAGGTTATAATTCTATTGCAGTGGCATTATAGACAGCTTCTAAATATAGGCGCGTGCGCAGACAGTAGCAGTTACGGATGTACAGCGTTCAAAATAAGAGGGACTAAGATATCGATGGAATTCATCGAATTTCAGTAATGTTTTCACGGTACCATAGAGGATGACGGTACAGTGCCAATGTGTGAATAACTTTGCTTTTACCTAAATCACGTTAAGTATTATTTCTTAAGAATCCAGCGGAAGTTGTAGGGACTACTCGAAGCTAACTAGGTGAGGTATTTAATATACAGTAAAATATGGAAAGTAAAGCTTAGGTATATGACGAAGGGGTTTTGTTTTCAACACTTCCTTCCTTTGTCACACAATGAGCAAACACTAAAATAAATAAGATTTTATTATCAACGTATCGATATATAAAACAATCATACAGAACATCACTGTAACTAGCAGGTGGTTAATGTATTTTTCACCTAGGACATTTTATTATTAGTTTTAACAGAATTAATTAATACAAACAAACGCCAAATAATTGATAAGTTATCGTGAAATACAGGATGTTTTTTCGTTGCCACCCTAAACGAAGGGTACGTACTCTATACATCAAATAAATGTAAGTTTATGCCAAAAAAAAATGCTGGGAAACGATGTAAATAAAAAAAAATATATAATATTACTTGATCGGGCGAAAATAGTGTGAAAAAAGTGTCCAGTGTTTATGCTAGTTTTTTCATAGACAGATATTAATTATTTCTCGTGAAAAAATCTTGCTACACGCGTCAATGTGCATTTATGCAGAAAAACGCAGTCTATTTACTCAACTTTGGACCCTAATATTTTGGAAACCAGACACTTCCCAGGTACGCTTCCATGGAGAAAGATGATCGTGACAATGAAGCGATTCCATAGTTTTCGGGAATGCTGATGACCAAAAATCATAACTTTGTTATTTTTAAATAACATACCCTAGATTATAGGTTGAATTTTAATAGTGGTTGTAATTAGTATGAGAAGATAATCATCGACGATTCGCATGTAGGTACTTATAAACTCTGGTACTTACCTACAAATACATTTCTACCTATAGTAGAGAGAAAGAGAGTAAATTCTAAAAGACAGAATAACTTTAGTCGACTGTTTAACGTGACAATTTGTATGGTAATGAAGTGGAAGCGAAGGAATCTTATTAATAGGATCGTGGTATAGTTTCCCGTAGTCACCTGAGAGATATCTATATCAATCTATACATATAATAAAAAATGTAACGGATCGCTCTCTATACATGGAAGATATATGAGAAAAAATATTATAGGAGACCTTTATCAACGCAATAGAACCCAAAACGATGATTTTTGGAATTGCTGTCGGTTTGTCTGTTTGTCTGTGCGTTTGTGCACGCTAATCTCAGAAACAGCTGAACCGATTTCAATGCAGTTTTCAGGAATATATTGTGACAGGTCCCACTTAACATATAGGCTACATTTTTATCCCGGGAAAATGTTTTTATCCCGGATAATTTTGACATTTTGTTTTTTCTGTAGTCCACGCGGACGGAGTCGCGGGCGTCCACTAGTTACTAATAAGTTTTCATCTTGTTCGTCTACCAAAGCCGAAGTCGGTTTGATATCCCAACTAATATCATAAATGTTAGTCGAAGTATTAAGTAAAGCCAGAAGAAGAAGTAAGTAAAACGTAAAAGTAAGGATGTTTGTTGCCTCTTCACGTTCTTAATTAATTCATCCAATGTTCCTTGAAATTTTATATACATATAGTTCGGAGTACGGAGAAGCACATAGGCATTCTGTAAGTCATTAGTCCACGTGGACAAAGTTGCGAGCAACAGCTAGTAGGCATCAAGTAAGCCTTTTAAAAATCTGCAGTCACTCAAACAAACTCAAACGATGATAATGAGCAGTTTTTATGGATTTATTTCTATATAATCAGGAATTCGTATCTGTCCCAGATTTTTTAGTTCTATCCTAGCGACTGCTAGATGATTTAATGTTTTTTGTCATTTAGGTATTATGTCTAGCCGTCACGGTCACTGGCCGTATTGTGACTAGGTATTGGATAGGACAATAAAACAGTTTTTTAAAATTCTATATCAAATATATAAGCTAGACAGACCGTCCCCCTTATTACCTAACTAGCAAAAGCTTGACAAATTCGTATTATGTAAAATGAATTTCAAAGGAATTTTCACATTTCAATGCGAATATTGTAAAATTTTCGCTATCGCTTTGCAAAATACGCTATCAGATTACCGCTTTGCTTAGGTATGGTCACTGCAAAAACCATTGTATTCTACCTACTATCTAGCCACATGGTGCCGGCAGAGTAGAGTTTGTACCACCCCATGCCTGCCTGTGGGTATCGTACGAAGCGATTAAGGGTTTCCGGGAGGTGGGCAGCAGCGCCTCCCGTGCTGACAACATAGTCCGAAAATCACACTGCGGTCACCACCCCGCCTGCCCAGCGTGGTGACTATGGACAAATCCCCCCTGTGGGACTAGCCTTGTGGCGTGTCCTGGGGGAGGCCTACGTCCAGCAGTGGACTGCAATAAGCTGATGATGATGATGATGATGACCCACTAGTATATTTAATTTTCAAATAATGGTCTTTGTGATGTATGATATAAGCTAACTTAACAATATCCTCTACCTACCTCTTTACACTTTAATCTTCTCATGAAATTCCGTACATGTAGTTATGAGAATGGAGAAGGACACAGGTCACACAGGCTACATTATTGTAGTCCACGCGGACGAAGTCGCGGGCAACACCTAGCCGGTTTTAAAAAAACGTGGAGTGTTTACGGAAGATTACTACTATTTTTTATATCAGGAAGAGATTTACTTAATTGCACCTTTTTCTTCTTTTTTATCAGGATTTTTTACAGATCGAACTACTTGTAGCCTCGGGTACATAAAAGAAGATTTAGTCATTAGGTTTAAGAGGACTTATACCTACCATTAGACGTTGAATTTTGGATTATATTGTACATACTAAATCCTCAAAAACATATAATAACTAGAGTACGTTTCTACTACTAATGCTAGTATGTAGTTCTTTTGGATGATGGCGCAGCGCAGCTAGTTATTATGTGCTTGACTAAACGATTACATTACGTTACTGCATAAAAAATTTACGTACGAAATCAGGAATATTACTTATTCTATGAAACTCTACTATGGGCCATTAATCTGTGTTCTGCAAAATCACGTGTTGTTGTATCAAAGTTGTATTGTTGCACTCGGCGCGTGCGCAAGTCGTACGCAATACAACTGCGTTAGTTTCCTCGAAGTTTCTCTGACGAAATAAACAAAATTACACCAAACAATACGGACGATTGCATGTTAGACAAGTGACTATATGTGACGTCGTATTGATCCTGTGAAAAGCGTTTTATAACGTCATACAACTAATAATGGACGCCCGCAACTCTGTCCGCGGACTGAAGTTGTCGAAATTATCCGGGATGAAGATATTTTCCCGGGATAAAAAGTAACTTAGTAGTAGCCTAGTTGATATGTAATCAGCCTACAAATGAACATACAAACGTGCGCTTTCAAGTCAGACAGCGTAGTCTAGTCACGCGCTTGCGCCACTAAATTTATTTCATGTACTAATTTTAATATTGTCAGTCAGCCCAAGGACCATTGCCTTTAGATATAGGTATATACGTAGCCTTGGGTTAAAGATGAGCCGTAAAACAAATGCCAAACCCTAGGCAACATGAGATTCGAAAAAAAATTACGCCGCCTCTATATTAATGGGATAAGGGTGGGAGAATATGAGGTAATTTTGTATATTTCCCGTATAGTGAATCGAAGTTGGTAACTAGGTGTACTGTGCTAGTAGAATATACTTATGTATAGGACTGTGTATAGGTTATAATATAACGTATAGGGTATTGTATAAAGGTACGCACCTGCCCGTCCTCGTGACGAGGCTCCTTGCGGTGGCTTCTCGGAGTAATTCCCATCCAACCGCATGATAGTAACAGACAAATAACAATTATCTGACTGGAAACCGAACAATCGCAATATTAAAACTTCATGTCTAGGAGTACTAAAGAGTTCTAGCAGATCTAATGAATGATCGAATTCGCATTCCACTATTTTATCAAATGAAATAGGGAAAAATAGTAGTTTTCTTATAGTATTATTATTTATCCCGGACAACCCAGGTTAATCGTCAGACTCGACGTAAAGATAATCGACGTTAAGGGAATAAATCTCTGTGATCTCCAGTATAAATTAAGTCGGATTATAACGAACTTAGCTACGTCATCTAAATCCAACATAATATAAGTATAGATTTTAAAGTTTTAAATGTCTGATCCATATCTTTCGCGGATTTCCGCACTCTATCATTATTAAATTAAATTGAATTCGCTTGAAAAAAAATACATCATGACAAAAAGTCGCAATACCTTTGTTTATGAACTTACGAAGCGTTTCTTGTGGGTAGGTACCTATAGTTAGGTTATTGTTAAGTTTTTATTTCTTTGTAATTAAGTTTAGAATCGCGTGATTCTGAGTACATAATAATTATGTGGGTATATAAGGATGTATTAAATGAATCACCTAATCCAAACTGTTTAGAAACACGCGAAGCATTTGATTGTTACTCGTATCTCTTTGTTTTCAATAATGTACTTACCTAGGTAACAAAAAACAATGCAAATTATACTTGTGCAGATGGTAGCATTTATTAACTTATTAGGGTGATCAATTATTAGCAAGTATATCGCATCGAAATATTTAGTATGACGTTAGCACTCTATGACATCTTATTCCTCTATGCTAATACTATAAATGCGAATGTTACTCTGCCTCTCTGTCTGTCTGTCACGCTTTTACGCCAAAACTACTCAAACAATTTGTTGGGACATAGGTAGTCTAGAGCGTGAGATTATCCCGAGAAAATATGTTTGTCCGTATAATTTCGACATTTAATTTTTTCTGCAGTCCACGCGGATGGAATCGCGGCCGTCCACCAGTTTCAAATAAAAACTTTTATCGTTATATGTACCTAATATAATTATATTAGATCGCAGCACTTTCGACATTTGACCCAACTTACAATAAAGTAAGTAAGTATGTATCGTGATAGATCAATTTGCCGTTTAGCTGAGATAATAATCATAAAAGCTTTTAAAGTAACCATTGATTATTTTCAGAATATTATAACAAAAAAATGATGTTTAAAAAAATTAACTAACTGTTTAAACATTTGACCTCTTATGTGCTTCCCACATTTTTACATCTCCTCTGCCCTTGTCTGTCAATTTCACAGCCTTATCCTTTTTTAGCTTATTATATTTTCAATGCCAAACGTAGAAAACTCATCATAACCTTATGAACTTGCGTGGGATTCTCCGAGCATGAGTAGAGGTATATAGTATAGGTTGTCTTTGGTAGGTAAAAGTATAAGGTATATTGGATTTACGATAGGCATAATATTACAGTGCTTTGATCAACAGAAGAATTCGTCCTTAACATAACATATTGCAGAGAACTGCTGGACTGCTGGAGAAGGCTCGATCCCTCGTTTTTGCTATCCAGCCGCCCTCTTTAGGTAAGTCATTTCAATCACACTGCAAATTGGACCAACCGCCTGTCCAGCCTGGTGACTATAGGCAAAAAACCCCATGGCAATACCTAACTTAACAGAGGTTTATGTAAATTAACTCCATCGTAGAAGTTGGAGCTTAAAGACCAAGTTGATCAGTCAATCGACTGACCATACCTGTACTTATATTTTTAATTCGAGCTGTCTAGGCCACGGGGATCTGCTGATTTGAGTGTCCAAAAGATTAAGTATAATAAATTTCTATAAATCTTAGACCTAGAGTAGTATGACATTCGCACTCTATGACATCTTATTCCTCTATGGCATCATGCAGTTAATAAAATAAGTCTTAAACGCTAAAAACGGTAAAATTTTAAAGGATAGGTCATTTGTATAGTATATTTGTCGCATGTATGAAGCATGTATGTATAATAAATGGTCTACGTCGTAAAGTAATAAAGTAATTAATCATCTGCGATCATCATCATTATTTCAGTTCATTGCTAGAAATGACTTTTTTCTCAATCCTCAAATAGCTTGAAGTTCGATGACATTGTTCAGAAATAGTACGAGTAATCTATCCGCGATTGTTTAATTACTGGTTTCAATTCATTAGCAACTCATAAGTATTTGTAGCATCTTATAATACGATATCTTACAATGCGAAAATAGATTTTTTTTTATTTCCACAGTGCTGATTTCATCACAACTATAAGATGAGCATACCCTGAGAGTTTACCTGTGCTGGTGCGAGGCTACACTAGAAGCATGTCGTAAGAGTCGACAAAGTTACTCGGGCATTTTACTCAGACGATAAGTTACTCGTAGCTTGTCACTGATCACATTGTCCCTGCTATGCTAAACGGGGCTGTAGGATTTCCTTCGTGATGCGAGCCCAGTGACAATATGATTGGAGAGAGTTAGTGGCGTGCAAATTTCAAAACATAAGGTCTTTGACACATTCAGCGCCGGCGACTATGATTTTGCTTCTTTTAGGCATTCTAGAGGTGCCGCTGACGCTTACTTGCATCGTAGCACTAGGCGTTGACCCGATGTCGACACCCCGATGTCAGGATGATGCTTAAAAACTATCCAGGGCAGCCCAGGGCACCCCAAAAAGCAGGACATGTCCTGGGAAAACAGGACGGGTGGCAACCCTACTGTATGATATCCTTCGGATACTACAGTTCTGTCTACCTATTTTGGAAACACAGCCGTGTATTCCCCTAAATGTATGTATGTATGTATTGTAACTGAGTATTAAGTCGTCGTCACCCTATTGCAGTCCACTGCTGGACGTAGGCCTCCCCTATTATAAGGCCCTAGAATTAAGTAGATATGTTAAAATTTCACGGCAGCGACACTCACAAATAGTATTCAAGTACTATGTTGGATTGCTAATATTATTATGGCATGATTCCAAACCACCATAAACAGTGCACCCAGTCTAGACTGGAAGGTCGGCGAGTTTAATGCCTTTGTTGTTCATGCCCAGACAATATGCCAAATGCCACTATATCCATATAACAATTAAGGAGTCTACTTCTAAGAAGTGTTTAGAATCTTTTAAACCCTTTTTCAAGGGATGATAAAGGAAAATTAGCGCAGGCGCGTAGGGCCAGTTATTCCATCATCATCATCATTTTCAGCCTTGGGAAGTCCGCCGCGTGACATAGGCCTCCCCCAAATATTTTAAAATTAAGTACTCATTTTAACTAATAGGAAAGCTTAACACTAAACACTATGTAAGATATCTTAAAGAAAATCTTTTAATTAACTATAATAAAATGTAAAATTGGGAAAGCTTTTTTTTACAATTAGCTAGGCAAACATTTGACCGCCATCGTGCCTGACGTTAAGCAAGATGCGGCCTAGGGTGGTACATGTTTGCCTAGAAAGTGCCTATTCACTCTAGCTTTAGCGAGCTAATAATACCTATAATGAAAAATTTTAATGAGTGAGTAGATAATGAAGAAAAACAAAAACTACTACTACTACTACTCTACTAGTCCACTGCAATACTCTTTACTTAGTTACAGGAATGAAGTTGTGCTTGAATTGAAAAAATCTGTGAGAAGCTTTTTAGTTTCACAGAAACCACAAAATAACCAAACAACTCCGCATACGAAGTTCACACGCTTACATTAGTTTACATTTGTTCGGACCATCGAACTCTATGTTTGTAATTAATATGAAATACTTACGGTCTTCGATCAAGCTTACGGTTAATTCTTGTCCTGCTTCGTAAACTTATGCCTACTTACAGATGTTTCTCCTATACCATGTATGTGGCAAAGGCATAGTGAAGGTAATCATCATATTATTCATCATTTTAGTTATAGAAGTACAACGGCGAACTGTGTTTCCGCCAAACTGCTGCAGGCTCGATGAATATAGGCTTCCTCAAGTGAAGATGATTAATCTGTGTTGACAATATAGTACACAGTCATTGATTACCAAATAAATGTATGTATGTATATACAGGATGTTTTTTTGTGGCCACCTTTAACGAAGGGTACGTATTCTATACATGAAGTAAAGTAAGTTTATGCCAAAAAAAATGCCTGGGAATATTTATTTTTTTATTATTCCTTGATCGTGCGAAATATATAGTGTCTAGTGTTTATGATAGTTTTTTTATAGACATTTTTCGTGAAAAAATCCTGCTACGTGCGTCTATGTGCATTTATGCAGAAAAACGCAGTCTATTTACTCAACTTTGGACCCTAATATTTTGGAAACCAGACACTTCCCAGGTATGCTTCCATGGAGAAAAATGATCGTGATGATGAGGAGATTCCGTAGTTTTCGGGAACGTTGACGACCAAAAATCCCTGTATATGTATTTAAGTATTTAAGACAAGTTCAGTATATACGATCACAGCATTTAGGAGTAGTAAAATTTAGAACTAAACAAAAAATATCTTACAAGATTCTTGAAGAACCGTTGTACGAGATCACGCACGATGATGGCTGCTAATGAACTTGTTTTAAATACAAACTTGCTGTCAGCAAAATATACATTAGTGTGGATGAAAAAAAACTTACATTTATCAAGAGATGAAATTGAGAGAGTGTGGAGAAAGGGCAACTAAAGGAATATGAAACATCTGGAGAATATGAAATGAAGATGTGTGAAACAAAAACTACAACTAAAAAATAGTCGTTACCGCTTTTGGGTTGTAAAACATAGATATGTTTGTTACTAAATTTTCAGACAAAAATTCGCAATTTAGCATTCGACCATGCAAAGTCAGGATTTTTGAGGGATCTCTACGAGGTACTTAAAAATAAAATTCTTCAACGAATTCAAAAATTTAAAATCTTTGATCGTCACGTAGAAACTGTTATAGTCCTAGGTGACCTCAGAAAATACCTTGTACATCTAGCTTTTTATTTATAACGGCTTGACACTTAACGATCAATCTCCGTGGAGCTAATTGATATGAACTCTGAGTACAGATGAATTAACATAAGTAATGATGACTCACAGAAATAATGGTCAATAAAAAACTGAGCTTACAAAAAACCGTATTTGTCAGTTGTTCGATAGGGCGTGAAATAGACAATATGTTATGTCGCAGTTAATGGTACCTACCGACTTCTACAACTTAGCCTTAGAAAATACAACGCGAACATTATGCGTTACGGTAGTTACGAGTACTATATCTTTTTATCTAGTAACTGTATTGTATAATGTTCCTGTTTCCTATGATGTTTTCAGATGTGTTTGGTACATTCAGTGTCAGAACACGTCAATGAAGAGCATACGAATCATTTGGCGGAGATATGTGCAAATTGCCGTGAGTTTTCGTATACAGGTACGTAGGTACCTATATTCTCTCTGCCTTGCGCTAATAACCTTGTCAGTCAGACACGCCCTCTGTCGGGATTTACAGTGAAATAAGCCTTGTAAAGGGATGTGTCGCATTTGGTTTACCCAATATGAGTGACGCAGGTTGTGGTTTAGGTACTCTTATGTGCCACCGATATAGCCTTAGCACATTATTTATCCCTTACTTAGTAGGTAAGTGCCTCTATTATTATTTAGATATACACATACGCATACACACGGCTGTGTTTCTAAAATCTTGTCCTCATGGGTTAGCTTGAACTGCGAAAAAATCCTGCAGCCACCATGAACGTATAAAGAACAACGGACGTAATGCTGTCAATGCACAGATTGAAGCACCGAAATGGCAGCGCGTTGCGCATGTGTGCGTATTTCCTAGTAGGCGCCGAGCTTACTACGGTATGTATATGTGGGTGGATAACGCGTCATTACACATCCCTCCCTACTCCATGGCATATCATTACCGAGCTTACTATGAATGCCACACTCTAGTGTTGACAACAATCTGTCCGTTATTCTTTTTACGTTCATGACAGCCACGTTATTTGTTAGTGCTTGAATTTCGGATTGTATTTTACGATCAAAGTTAAGAAAACACTTCCTACTATACTGAAAACAAAGATAATATATAAATATATTAAATCTGAATACACCATAGCTTAGCAACTTATAACATAGTAATGAATAAATAATGATGTTACGCCTAGATAGCGTCTCTCTTGTGATTTATGCTAAAGAGCGGTGGGCGTTGAGCCGTGTGATGGATTCTATGTGCAATTAATCATAAAATTGTTTACCATACGTAGGTAATGGCGACCTCAATTGAGATGTAAACATAAAGTCAGGTATGCACGCTACTTATGTCTGTCCTCAATATGTGTGCTAACGTTTGGTCATTCCACCAAAAACATATGAATATGAATATATAGCGTACCTTATAATATTAATTATTATATTATATAAAGTCAATTGATTAAGGGCTATATTTTATAAAAGTATTAAAAAAATAATACCGCCAAAGGCAGCCTAACTGTGAAATAGTTGAATAAACGGTTGTACATAGTTATACATCGTTTAACTTCTTTTCCTGGATATACCACTGCTTCATCGGATTTCCTGTGGTAATAATTTCGATGTAAAGTTCTGCCAAGACTCGCACTGTCAAAAAGCTATATTAGACTTGTGCGGAGCAATACTGGTTGATGATATAGTGGCTGGGCTTGTTGTAGGATGGAATCTTCGGGATGCCGCATACTTGTCGTTCCATGTTATGGCGGCAGTTAGCGCCAGCCTTAAGGAACTCAGGCGTTCTCTCATCTAGCAACTTATCACTGATCATTAACACCTGTCCCCTGGGATCTCGTCTCAGCTACCCCAATTGTGGAATATGTATATCCCAGTATGTATCCAAGGAAATACCTAACTCATGACATCCCGCTCGTGTGAAAGAGGGATCCGACGACAGGATGAGACAAACTAATCACTTCCTACAATCTGTACTGAATAACAGGATGATGCGGTTACAATGCAATGCAGAATGCACTTTATGCAATGTCGTTATCAGATACCAAGTTATTTTAACACTAAAAATAATTAATATGTATTTATTGAATTATATTAGGCGTTACTATTTGGATGTAATTCTGAGATGCTATAAATTTTGCGAAATATTTTATATCATCCCTACTAGGCCTCCGCCAAAAACAGGTCTTATCCATTAAATGAAATTATTATTTATTTGGTCAAAACATGAATAAAGCTTTAAACTTTATTTACATACTGTGTTTAGCAGATAATTTAACTATATCTTTCCTCAAAGGAAGTAAAAAAAATATAATAAAGCGTGTCTTCGCAGCGGCTGGTGGCATCTGTGTCGCCATTATAATTAGCAATCAACGGGCTTATTCCTTCAGAATAATTGAATATGGATCCAATTTTAGATGCGGATATATTGTTTGTGCTAGCTGTCTAGAAGATTGTATATCGCAGAAAGTCGTATAAAAAATTGATATGTCAGCTAGCAGGAACTCTTTCATCTACCACATTCAGCAAATTAACAGTTATTTATTTGTATTAATAAAAAGTTCAAAAATCTAAAATTACACAAGAGAACAGCCTTCAACGATAGAGTAAATGCTTGCTTTTTCATCACTGTTTTTATAAATATTTACTCCGTATTATAATTCTAGCATATAATTCTAATTTTTATCAGGCAGCTAACAGAGTTACCATTAACTCAGAACGGCATAATCGGATTGAAATTCAAATTGGACTTAGAGTAATTCCGTAAGTTCGTACTGTCGTCCCACGAGAAACGTTGACCTACCATTGTCTGGCTGAACCCCTGGGGTTGGCCAATAAGGACTCAAGGTTGTAGCTTGAAGATTATAGGTTATATGTTGGTAACTTTAATTATGATTGTGACATTAATTACATATTTTTGGTCGTGTAATGGCGCTTAATTTTCATAATACTGCGGGATGATTGAATCAATTTTGATAAAAATCTTGGGTTTGCTTACTTATGACAAATTGACAAGGTATGGTTTTTATGTATAACTAGTGGACGCCCGCGACTCCGTCTGTGTGGACTGCAGAAAAAACAAAATGTCGAAATTATCCAGGATAAAAACATTTTCCCGGGATAAAAAACTCTTACGCATTTACCTCCCCCTGACATAGATATATATTTGGATATTGGTTGTATAAATTTTGTTAAATAAAATTCGTACCTTGACCTATGTAAGATATCCGTTAGTTTAAAATACACAACTAAACGTTGCGCCTGATCTCTGAGATATACATGTGCCCAAGCAAATCGATAATAGTTTCTAATTTCTAAACATACCAAAGGCGGAGCTTGTCAAAATATAATAAATGCCGGCCGCCATTTTTAATGTTTGCAAAACAAGTAGCGAATACAATACTTTGTCTAACGTTGGAGAGCGCAACATGAATAGGTCGTAACGTAACGTAACTGTACGTTGGACCAAATATTTACAAAATGACCGCCTTCGACAGATAGATGTCACTAATTCGAAACGAAAGGCCGAAAATGCATTTCAATATCGGCTCGAAATAGACTAATTTGATATTGTAACTGTTTCTTACAGAGTGATTAGGACCGGCTTTTGAACTGACGCGAGACCTCGTGGTCTGAGCTTTTTTGAGGTTAAGAGGTTACATAGATTTATCTCTTTATTAAATCGCTGTTATTTGCTTATTAGAATTTTATCTTTTACATTGGTGGCAAAACAATGTGGACGAACCGAAACAAATGGTATTTTGCGAAGTAGAATTGTCAATTTCATTGATAATAACACAATATACCGCATGTCAACTGAGAGCTAACTTAAACTAAAGTTATGTGTTAGGTCCAATAGATTCAATAAGTACTAGTCATATCATAACATATCAGTGTGAGACCTTACAAATGCTTGTCTCAGCAAATTAGAGTTTCTTTATCTAACTGAAAGACTTAGTTAATTATTTGTGGACATCATTTTGGAATGTGTTTCAGGATTTCAATGGCTTTTATAGTGTTTGAAATGTAATTTTTTTCATTGGGTAGATTTTCTCTCATGTCATCTTTTAAATTACTTACTTACCTCTTTCTATCAATATCTCAAAATAGATATAATAAGTTGGGTATCAAACCTGTCTCTATGTAGGCATACGAGTACGTACGTAATAGAATTTTTATTTGATTTTATTCAGTCATTGTACTCCAGTTTAGTGCACTGTGGAAACAATATACATTACGAACGCTGGGAAGCCGGTCAGAAAACAATGTCATTATCTACTTGTCAACTCTACTTGCGACTACTGTGCGTTGTCCACTGCCAAAAATATGTCATTGACCTCGAAAAATATCGCGAATTGTTCACCTGTAACGGTTCTGTTAAAATTGCAGGAAGTCTAATACGGACATGGAGATCTTCTAGGTTTAGTTAGATAAATTTATTGGAGCTAAAGAAAACGGAGAGCGCATTAATACTTACCTTTAGACACAGCTGTGTTCCGGAAATGGGGTAGCCAGAAGTGCTTGATCATAAAGGAGATCCCACAGCTTCGTGTATCATTGCGGAAACAGATGCGATAAGTAAAAGTTGCTAGATTATCGCCTGAGATAATGCCTGCAGCCCCTTAGTCGACTCTTACGACATGCGGAGATGCAGCTGTTGTATCCTAGTGAAGCACGTATTTAGTTATATAAAAAAAATTAAGTGTTAAATATTACAAGTACCTACTAATCACAAATGAAGAGACACCAATAAAATTAAAGAATGAAATATTGAAGTTCCAATTCCACAACTCTAGGTCCATGGTCCTAAAGTTCTAGTAGAGTCTCATTGAACCGAAGACCCCCATCAAGTCTTGTCATCTTGATAAAGACGACACATTAAGTGTTCTGATTTTTTCTTTCGGTATCACATACCTGTAATTTGTGATAAAAATCTTGATGTTACCACGAACACATCATTAAGTTAATTTACTTTGTTTAAAAAATGATAGTAATAATTAAATCCTTTTGAATTTTTATCATGTCTTTTTCAAATTATTAATTAGATATAAGCTGTGGTGCCTTAGTACTAGAAAAAATAAAGCAACGCCTGAAAAAACAATGGAAGTAGTAAAATTAATGTCCACCGCTCGCCTTTGATAAATGAGTCTCCGGCTTATAAGGGCAGATTATAAGGGTCAACAATTTTTGCCATTCTCCGAACCCAGTCAAAAATTATGGCATTAGTGGGTCATTTTGTGACAGTAAATGTGACGGTTCACTTAAGAAATGTAACACCGACCAAATGTGGCGTGGTATTTGGACAAAATAAACATACGTGTGTGGTCTGGACAAATTGACATTGCGGCATAGAATAATAATGTCACGATGGAGTACTGTTTGCCGAATTGTAATTATTTGCCATTATTTTATGTTGCTTTGGTATTTTGAGATATCCTGTAAGTTATCTGGGAATTGTAGGTATATGGTTAAGGCTATCAGATAAGGCACATCCGTTGTATTGTAACTAAAGATTATTTGCTATATTTATTCAGCGTGTAACACAAAGGGTATGTTAAGCGAAAAGGCTATGTAAATAGTCCACTAAAAGGAAACTACCCAGAAGATTTCAATCCTGAAATAACATGTTTATTTTCTGAGATGACATGGACAATTCCTAAACAGCTCTAACTAAATTTAAAAAAACTAAAACATGCGATTTCGAGTCCTAAATTTTGGAAAACCTTTTTCAAAAATATATCTAATTAAATAATTTCTCCATAGTTGGGCTATTTTCCTAGCATTTCGCTTAACATACCCCTCTTAAATGGTTTAAAGTTCAGTCTTCTCGATTATCTTTAAATGCCCTCCAAAATGCGGAAAGCTATAGTTGTACACAAAATTACCTGTCTGAATGTCACCCAACCATGTAATTTTTGTTATTATCGTAGTGTAAGTACTGCGAGAGTTCCCTTGCAGAGTTGATTGATTTTGTGCTAAAAAATCAACAGATTAATCATTTGCTATTTTGATGGTTTGTAACATGTTTGTAATTTTGTCTTACTTTATGTACAAACTTCTTTAAGTATACAGGGTGTTTTTTTCGTTGCCACCCTTAACGAAGGGTACGTACTCTATACATCAAATAAAGTAAGTTTATGCCAAAAAGATGCTAGGAAATAATGTATTTTTTTTTAATTACTTGATCGGGCGAAATTTACTGTGTCCAGTGTTTATGCTAGTTTTTTCATAAACAGATAGGTATTAATTATTTATCGTGAAAAAATCTTGCTATACGCGTCTATGTACATTTATGCAGAAAAACGCAGTTTATTTACTCAATTTTGGACTCTAATATCTTGGAACCACACACCTCCCAGGTATGCTTCCATGGAAAAAAATGATCGTGATGATGAGATTCCGTTGACTGACGACCAAAAATCACCCGGTATAGTTTTTATGATTCTCCTCCTCGTTGATATAAATTATGTGGTATTTATTAGTCATTTAATTAAAAACAATCTCGGATAGATTTTTATTATTTAAAATTTTATATATTATATCTAAAATATGCAAAAAATCTCAAAATCGGTTATATAAATTCGCTGTTAGCAATTATGATTAGGTACGTGAGTTATTTTGCTAATAACTAGATTATTCAAATTTTACAATTTACGAAGTAATTTACCAGCTCTAGTAGCATGACCTGTGAAACACGATATGATAAACCGATTTATCGTCATTTAGCCTGTAAATATACGATAAATATAGCCGCCCCATGTTGAATTTGGTATAGAGACGATACGATATCCACGATGCGTGGTCATGCCAGGAGGGCTGGTCCGTTCATCCATTCCCCTTTTGTTGTACCCAGTGTTTTGCTGTATATTCCTTTGGGTACCGTTGCAGTAGATAGGTAGTTACCTCATAATAAAAAGTGGCATATATGTATGTATGTTTAACATGTTCCTGCTTCTACATGTTCAATATCATTATCATCAGCCTATTGCAGTCCACTGCTGGATGTAGGCCTCCCCCAGGGCACGCCACAAGACTGCCATGGGGTATTTGCCCATAGTCACCACGCTGGGCAGGCGGGTTGGTGACCGCAGTTTATATTTTGGACTATGTTGTCAACACGGGAGGCGCTGCTGCCCACCTCCCGGAAACCCTTAATCGCCTCGTATGATAACCACGGGCAGATATGGGGTGGTACGAATTCTACTCTGTCGGCACCACGCGGCCATGTTCAATATATCCCTTCCTAAGTATCTTCGATACGACTAAAGTTTAAACCTTTTAGAAGATAGCCAATTTTTTGACATATTTGTTTTTGAATCAGTATAGTTTTCCATCAGTCACGCTTGGCCAGCGTAGCCGCCACGTGCTTCGGAAGCATTTAGCTGCGACCTTCACGGCGCACGCGCACTAATCTCCACCACTTCCTGTTACACTGCCGGCCGGTGACAGTGGTATTATCTACTTTCCCTCGCCCGCCCCTGCGATGTGTCTCCTATTGTGGAATAGACAGTCAACTCATACATCCTGGAGGTGACCGTGAACTCCTAAAGTACGACTTTTTCCAATGATAATGCTTGAATCTGTGTAGAGCGACATATCACTTCCTCAATGAAAGCAGTCCTGTATGTACGAGTTGATTATTGGGTACCTACTTGGTCGTCTTTAAAATGGCTCATCCTGCATCTTTCATGATACCAAAGTGATATCAAGAAACATGAGCCGATTATTTTTAAAACGCGACGTTTCTTACTATTCATGCCATAAAAAAGCAAGACGGCAGTGTATTCGTGGATTAAATAATATCTACTATTACCCATTTGGTGCAGTTAAGCTTCATTGGCTTAGCTACGATTTTCCTATGGGTAAATGGCCTAATCTGAAAGACAAAGTTGAATTGCTATCTTGATCAAGTTTTAGAGAAAGATATAATTAAATTTATCCTTCAGATAACCAAGCTACGAGTATCTGACCGCAGGAAAAATCGCCCCTTAATATAATTGGTACGTTAGGCAGGCAGGAGTAAATCAAGGCTATATTTACAGGAGCTTGTACATAGAACTATCTAACTGAAATATATATTTTATCTATTATATTACTATATTTCAACATAAGTTTGTCCCTTTTTAGATACAAATGTTTTTCCTGGTCCCACGATACAGGCTTGACCTAGTGTGGGGACCGCCATTAAACTTTGCTCTACTTTTATTATTTTAAGTGAGGAGTATCTTTTCAAAAGGGGATATTTACCATCTCATTTTTTTTTTACTAAGTCTTGTTCTTGGGGCTAAAATACATAATTTCGTCACTTGGATCATAATCAAAACGGGATAATTTCCAAGTAAAGTGGCTTCAAAAGTGAATGTTCGTTTCAATTGGGGATATTTTACCTCATAAAATAGGTCAGTAAATATTTCCAATATAAGTTTTTTTCCATTTTGTGAAAAATAAGTTAATATGTAAATATCCCCTTTTGAAAAGACACTCCTCAAGTGTTCTTTGATTCTCACTATGTACTAGATAAGGATGAAGTGTAAATATTTTGGTAGAAATAAAATTATTATTATTATTATATTATAGAAAAACAATCTTTCTGTAATATTTGCACGATGAAAATGACATAGTTCGTACTGGCATGATTAGCATATAAAGTGAATGTACACAAACACTTGTCTGTCTTGGCTAACATGCGTTTAATTTCACGACTTGCACAAATTGCACAAAATATTTCCTGTTCTACATTACTCAACTGAACCGGGTAATGCTAAGTAAAGTTTGCAAGCTGTAAATGCTATGTGAAAGCTATGTACTAAAATACACAGTCCTGCGACTTCGTCTGCGTGGACTACAGAAATTTCAAGAAAATTGGATGGGTAAATAAAGTTACCTCTTCAGGGAACAAATAAACGTACTTCCATCCTTCATGGAAGTAAAAACTATTAAAACTGTCTGATCCGTCACGGAATTGTACTCATTTTCCGGTTTTATTACGGTGATAGTAATGGTAAAAATAGAGTCGGAGAACAAAAAATGTGTTCTAGGCTAGATCTAGATACATAGATATCTCTAGCAGTCTAGCAAAAGTTTTAGCGGGTTGTGACATAATGCGGGCAGGTATCTATGCCTGTTATCAGAACTTTCACTGTTTGTTCCAAAATTACTGGCGTTATCAGAATAACCTGATACGAGATTTCGTGGTAACGTTGTGCAACTTTATGTAGAAATTTATAAATCCACATACTCGTATATAGGTATTATAATTACAGTACAGTGTGTTCTAGATTATTGGTAGTTGCCTATTGCTTCTTAGGATTATTTTATTTGTCTCTTATAATGATCCTCAAAAATACTTTTTCTTCTAAATATACCTAAATTAGAAAAAAAAACAACGATATACGAATCACCTATTAGTTTTTCTTCATTCATTACTAGGTAACCTAGAGTCTAGCTCTAATAACATTGGTTTTTTACACAAAAAGGTGTAAAGTAGATCGTCTTGAGCACCTTTCACCCGAGGTCAGTATTGTACCAAATGAGCTGTAACTCATTAGTAGAACACTTTCACAATACTTCCTACAGGTTTACAAGTGACACCAGTGTTTAAGTTAAACGCCATTTTATGTAGCCAACCGGAAAGTTGTGGAATACTATTTTCTTGTAGGAAGAGAAAGACGTAAGTAGTGTAGTTACCTGTAAAAGTCTTCACTGACAACTACTAATCTAAGTTGCTTCCGCAGGTTCTGTAGGCTGATTTTGTGACTGCAGTCGCAAGTTACACAGTCGGCAACCTGTCACGCGACCGATTCAAACAATTAGTATTTTATACAAAGGTGGCCATTGACGTTCACTCGTCACTCGGGACGTAAAACTGTGGAATAATTACTCCAGAGTGGCGCCACAGTTTTACATCCGAAGTGACGCGCAAAAGTAACCGTCAATAGATGTTTAGAATACTTAAGCGCCCAATCTACAAAATTGGGGTGTTCGTGTCCTAATGATAACAAGAATTACTTGGTTTTCTCTGGTTGATCTACACAACAACAATTTTTTTTAACTCGACAGTATCGTTTTTTTGGCACTATTATAATGTATATATTATAATACATAACAAAAACTTAGCAAATTACATATAATGGGCCGTAATTCAGTCGACAAAACATAAGTTACGACAGCACCCGAACATAACGCGTCCAACAAGTTCTTACTGACATAATTATATAATTAGTGAATTTTGGTTCATACTATGGCCTTCTGAAGATGAGAAGTTGTCATAAAGTATACTTTAGATGTATATTGGTATGTAATGCTATATCGTCAGTGAAGTTCTAACAGTGCGTAAGTCAAAAATATCTACTCGTAAAAAAAGTACAATTGAATCACAGAAACTGACTTTAGAAATACTTACTGTTATAACAAAAGAATCGCTAAGCATTTTCTAAGCACCCATTTTGCGGGACAACACCTAAAATTTAAGAACCGTCTAAACTAAGTTGTATACAAAATACTTACATTTAAGACCATAGTCTTAAATCTCTTAAGTCTTAACAAAGGCACAGATTTAGTAGTCAAGTTTACTATTAGTCAAAATACGTCAAAGAAACTTGTCCAATGGCATAAAAAATAGAAACAGTAAAAAATATTTACGCAGTGTTGAAATTGTACTGGAGATAATAGCTTTTCTCAATGTCTCACTTATTCCCACTAGGCTAAGCGTATTCATTTCACCTGTGAAAGCACGTAATAACAGACTCAAGTTTTGTTTTCGCTAGTAATATGTGGTAGTTAAAAACAGATTGTTGTTACAATACTAAGTTACCACGGTTTGTAAACAGAACACCCTTTACAAATATTGGTACAGAATTAGAGGCACGTACTAAACATGATTCGAAATAAAATACATAACGAACAAATAAAATGATGTTATAACTTTGAGGTTTTCAACAGAAAGAGTGCCAACTTAGAAACATTGTTTGATAACCTCATTTATTTAAAGAAAAAAACCGATTGCGTTAAATTCTTAAAACAGTAACCTACTGCCGATTACTCTCACGACCAAGACTAATCTTTCGAGCTCAGAGGGATAAGCACGAACCTCTCGATAGTCCGTAACGCTATCTCGTCACACTGCCAAACTCGTATCACATATATTTTGCTAGCGAGTCGCTAGCGTTACGCCTCGTAAAAAGGTTCGTGCTTACCCCACAGATGCGACAACCGTTTGCGCGAGCAAAAGAAATATACACTATTAAAACAAACTGTCCTTTTGGCGCATCTGCTTAGATGCAGTACCCAAACCAATTCAACTACTTACCTAACCTAACACTTTTACTGAGGCACAAACTTAATAATAGTGATGTAAATGTTTAAAAGTTTCGAACCTTCGTTAAGTTCAATGGCCTATAAAAATATTCTAAGAACGAAGGTAAAGATTAGCGAAATATTACTATTTTATTTTAAACAGACTAATAGTTCTGACCTTCGACCATTGTTATTAATATTTTATTGCACTGTCATAAATATTGAAGTGTTTTATTGGAACAACTTTATTGTATGAAGTATTAGCTGTTTGTGCAGTTTGAAGGACCTCCTTTTGGTTTTAACGGTCTTTTGTTAATAAACAGCTCAACCTTTAAACAGATTTTACAACTAATCTTTCCAAGAAAGAAATACATATCTAGAAAAATAATGTTTCGTCAACTGCGGTAGATGTTTTAGAAAATTATGATAAAAACTAATAAATATATTTAGTTATAATCTTATAATAATATGGGCTAAGCTTTTAAAACATACCCGTCACAACGAGGCAAGTTGTGAAGATTACAAGTAGGTACAGCCAGGTTCACAAGCAAAATAAGCTTTTTAAATTATTATTTTTTTCAAAACTTTTTTAATATAGTAGGTATTTTAGGCACAGGCTTATAGTAAAATGTGTAAAAATAGATGTCGTTTGTTAAATATTCTTTTTGATCGCAAACACTTTTTGATATCAATATAATTTTTGGGCTTTAGAAATATAGCTCCAGCCTATTTTATAGAGCTACCTTTTTACACTATGGAAAGGAAAAGAAAAAATTTAGGTAAAAAAACATTTTTAAAAACAAGCTTTTATTTAAATGCGCTAAAAAGAAAAAATAAACTTTTACACTAAAACTTTTACTGTTAATTTATAACGTTATTTCAAATTTAACACACTTGACACAATTTATATGTTATAAAAGCTTGTCGCGACATTTAAGTACTCGTATTTACGTTCTAACTTTTAAATGTTTATTAGGCAGCATCTTTGTGTTGATGTTTCAGATTTTCCCATATTGTTCCCACGCGAATGTTATATCGAAGAAATATCCGTCGACCCTTCCAAAGCTTCGTGTAGAAGAGTAAGAGAGTAATAAACAACAGGGTTCGCCCCGGTGCCCCGAGGTGGTATGTTCACGACATCATGTCATCATGCCACTCAGTCCTCGGCACGGCCTTACCTTGACTTATTAAAAATTTAAAACTAAGAAAGTAAATACGAGTACTTAAATGTCGCGACAAGCTTTTATAACATATAAATTGTGTCAAGTGTGTTAAATTTGAAATAACGTTATAAATTAACAGTAAAAGTTTTAGTGTAAAAGTTTATTTTTTCTTTTTAGCGCATTTAAATAAAAGCTTGTTTTTAAAAATGTTTTTTACCTAAATTTTATTTTATACTTTTTAGTTTTCACCTGGTAAGTTCCTAAGTCTGTTCATCTCATTCAACGCATCATTATTGCAAGGTCGTTTGCCAGTTAATTTTGAACAGTCCAGCTCTTCAATGAGGAGCCCTTAAAATTTCAACTCAATTGCTTAAAAATATCTGTTTCAAAATAGATTTTCAAGTTTTAGAAGTCCGCCATATTGGATTAAGAGTGACGTCACATTTTTTTCGAGTTACTCTCAGCTAGCCCTTTAATTTGATACCCATATTGTAGGAATGCATTAAAAATAATTGGTCCGCCATTGTGGGTATGCCGCCATGTTGGATTTAGAATGACGTCACAATGCCACCAGTACAAAAAATCCTAAACCTCCATAGAGTGGCGGGAAATGAATAGCGGTTTCTGTTAGGCCAGAGGCTGGTAATATTAGTGGACTGTATTTTGCATTCCCTACAGCAATAGAGGACGAAGAAAGAGGACTTAGAAGGAAAAGCACGTGCACTGAGCAGATTCTCTCCCGCGTCCAGTCTCGTTCCCTGCAGGATTTCACAAGGATCGCTCGTCTCACTCAGCAGGTGGTAAATAGTTCGTAGATAATACACCACGCAAAATAGTATCTAAAAGTTCAATTGC
Organism: Carposina sasakii; assembly: GCA_014607495.2. Taxonomy (NCBI): domain Eukaryota; kingdom Metazoa; phylum Arthropoda; class Insecta; order Lepidoptera; family Carposinidae; genus Carposina; species Carposina sasakii. The sequence goes on from CP053164.1 coordinate 4,159,817, forward strand.
ACAGACAATGTCTCAACGTCGCCGGTGCGATTGCGGATCTTAGCGGCGAGTGCAGAATATCTCTGCACATCTACTCTCATCAACGGTCACTAACTACCAGTGGAATCAAATCAAAGTCACCGATGACCAACATGACGTTACTAAAGACCGATTTCTGACTGATTTTTGAGGTAAACGGTGACCTATACGTGTTAATAAATGATTTGATTACAACAAGCCTCAGTACAGTATTACCAAAAAATTAAATCTGTGAAACACTTTTGAGCGCGACTACATAAAGTTGTCGGCACACGAACCGGTTTGCAGTGGCCGTTTGTTTACTTGAGACACGTGGTCCGGCGGCCTTCACGCACCATTCGCTAGGACGGAGGGCCGCAAGGGACTGTTGACCTACTCAGGGCTCGATAGTATATTTCGATGGATAATGATTTAAATTTGCATTTTGTGATGCTGCTGGTTATAGTGTAGGATGTGGGTTCTTAAAGAAATTGTAGAGGTACTTTCTCATAATTGGATGATAATGGTGTCAATACAGTAATTGTATTTATCATTTCCCCTCTAGAAATAAAATTCATATATACAGGTAGGGTTAGAAACTACATTTCGGGATCGGGATATGATATGAAAATAGTGAACGCCTGCGGACTGCAGAAATAATAAAATGTCGGGATGAAAAGTAGCCATGTCGTTTCTCATACTGTAGACTACATGTGTGCCAAATTTCATCTAAAACTAACAAACTTACTTTCGTATTTATAATATTAGTGGGATGGTAAAACTTTTTAATGAACGAGCATCCCAAATTATTTATTATACAATGGCACAAGCGCAACTTGTTTCAAATATAGTTTAAATAATAAAGCATTTTTATCGTCTAAAACAAACACGTTACAGAAACGTCCAAACATAAATTAATAAGCCACAGAACTGTTATCAAAACATGTCATTCGGTCCATTAGCCGAACTGCGCCGTTATTGCAAAATTATTGTAATTCTGCTTTTATTTGTCAGGCTCATGAATACGGACGCCTTGAGAGAAATGATTTGTATTGTTATAATGACATTTCGACATTTCTTAATTGATGTACTGTCCCACAAACATAGCTAGGGAACGGCCAAAACTCGAACCCTTGCAAGAATCCATGTAAACTTTTCATTTAGTACGACAGTGGCGACCTCAGTATAGAAATCTCAAATTATCTACTTAAATAGTAATCCGGCAAGACAAATGCAGATATTTAGCCGACCTAGTAACCAAGTAACTATTTCGTGTATACCGGTCCTTATTCAACTGGACTATACTTTGTACTAGGGTGTACCTAACTAAGTGGTGTTTCGTATAATTTCGTTTTGCAATATCTCCGTCTGTAAGTATTGATTTCGTCATTACCGGATTCTCATGTGTTTAATATTCATGCTTAGATATGATTGCGATCACTTGAAACTTAAAAGGCTGACCAGATGGCCCCGACATTTCTCTTTAAGCCCACTGTCTTGCAGATTGACCAAGACTCTCATCATAAATGTCAACTTGCTGATAATTTGTTTATATCGTTCATGAACCTGTCCTATGAATACGGAATAAGATCTTTTATTATTTTTCGCAAGTTAACGAGACACATCGAATTCTTGGGCTGTCCATGATCTCTCTTATCTGTTATGATGATGTACTTATTAGATTAGAAGAAGTTACATAAAATTAAGGATTTTCGACTAGTGGGTACAGTATTTAAGACCGAACATGAACTTCAACAATCCATTCGAACTATAGATTTTTGATCAGATTCTGAAACGATTAGCTGACTACATTTTCATCGTACGGGTCAGTAAAATTAACTCAGTTCCACTTAAACTTAAAGATTAGTTAAATGCATTTGCATGCAAACTGTCCAAGTATTACAATACATAACCATTAGCGTGAGCTAAACCAGAAATGCGTTAGTTTCCACGTATGCGCATACAGCTATCACTTCCACCGGTTTTCCTTACTTTCTTCACTAAACCGGCCATTATTTACTACTAAAGTGTGCATTTAACTGACCGCGGATGCAATCAATGATGACCGATATACGAAGAATTCCGTTTGACTCGACTCATGGTAACCACAATAAGTGATTTTTCGAGTCCCACTTCGTGGGTAACGGGCCTTAATGATATAATAATAGATGTGTATTACTTCGGTCGTCGCGTGTGTAATTACCCTTATGGTAGCTTTGATGTGTACTTATAGATTTACTAGAAGAGACATTCAGGAAGGAAGTTCAATTGATAGAATATGCACTCTTGTGCTTATCTACTATTCATCGCCAATTTACCACATAATTATCGAAACCTATAATTTCATCATGTACATAGATAGTATGTTCACGAAGTTACTTTGTGTTAAATACCTACTTAACTAAGTTTATTCAAGGATTGTCTATACAATAAAGAATATGAGAAGTTACCGATAATAAATCTAGCTACTCGTGTCTCCTATGGTGCAAACTAAATTAATTAATTTACCAATTTACTAATCATACGTAATCAACAAAATATGCTAGGCCAAGTCACTATTTACCTTAGTAATCTTCCCGATTGAACATAATATTTGTATTGCATTCTTACACAATATTACTTTAACTATCTTCCCAAATTACATAAATAGAATATTTCATATTTATAAATTATTAATAATACTTTTCTGTACTGTCTTGAGCTTATGTGGGGTTAAACTACAGGCATATCGGTTGCTTCTTCCGTACATGTCGTAAGAGTCGACTTTGGAACTCAGGGGTATTCTCCCAGGCGATGAGCTAGCAACTGATCACTGATCATTTAAATATCGCTTTGCTAAACGTGCTTGTAAGATCTCCTTCATAAACTTGCAGTTCTGGCTACCCCGTTGTGGTAACACAGCCTTGTGTATATTGTATGTTGTAAAATTAAAAATACCTGTCGCTGCTATGTCTCTTCCAGTTTTTCAAGTATCCATGTTTAATTACGGCGGTAATTCGCGTGATGGTCCCCGACGACGTAAGTGGCCGACCTGTAATTTTATGTAATTCGGGTCCAAGATTAGGTCCAAATAACATTGGGTTGGCAAAATAGATTATGTCAAAACTAATATTAACTTAACTTGTAAAGTGTGTTGATGACCTAATGTTGGTATAGTGCAACAACTTGGTTTTGTTGTGAATTATAATCGTACTTATGGATTTATGAGTAAAGTCGCGGGTAAATGAAGGGGAAAAAGTGAAAACGTTATTATACAAAAGCCAGTCCCAAAAGCACCAAATGACAAAAGCTGTAATGATACTCTAAAGACCACGGCACTTGGTGACACGACTTTGTTTTTATCTATTCAACTCACCACCATAGAGTTTCCGAAGGGTCCCTAAATATCCGATTCCAATAGACGTTTTTGAAGTACGGTTATTAAAAGTTTTTTGTCGTGACTGTGTCTCGTATGTCACACGTTAATAATATTGTAGACACCGCAGATACATTGTTCGTTTATAAACTACGATATATCTCAAGATGTCCATACGGATCTGACACTATAATAGAGAAAGTACAATTTCTCTTCTGGAGGCGTTAACGGAATTATCATTATCTTAAAAATAGACATTCATTCTCCTTCATTACCTTAATCTTGGAATAAATGGTGTCGTTTATGAACTTATTCTAATTTAGGAAAGTTATTTGTGTTACTAAATATATTCGTAGATATCTGTACACTTTACATAATTTTCTTTACTATCAAAATAGGTCTACTAACTAATACATACCATAAGTCGTAGCTTTTATTTACAAAGTAATAATAAGAATACAGAGTAATCAATATTTTTGTACAAAGTACCTTCTGCACCTACCTTTTAAGGTAACCTTTAAAGGTTCCGACCAAAATGGTAAATCCCTTATTTGAATTAGAGACCATTAAAATGCGTATATCTACAACATTGATAGCGAAAATGGCTACAAAAAATGTCTTGCTCTAATGCTAAAACATGTAGATTCAATTAAAGCCCTGTGCTCATTATTATCATGCTAAGAAAACAACTTTTTTGTTTCGCACCACACCTCACAGTGTAATAAACAAGATAGAAGTGTCCATAATAATAATCCTATAGACTTATTTAAATGAGACTAGTGTTATCAATTATTTAGCAGGTCTTCGATAAAATATATGCTTCCACCAAAATAATTTTAGAGGTGACCAAGCATCTAATAAAACTTTGCCAGAGGTTTCTTAAGACGTGAAATAGACAGTGGCGCTTCATCGACAGCTTGAAACTTGTAAGATTGTAAATCCAAGGATGTCCTTGGTACTCCCACGACATTTCAAACGTGATCTTGATTACAATGAAGAGAAGTGACGGGATGTTTTTTTTTACTTGCCGTTGGTGCCGTTGGCAATGGAATGCGGCGCAAAAAGTGGCGGCAAAAAGATTACACACGTGGGTTAGGACTTTAGGAGACCATGTGCTCGGGTGAAATGGTCATTATGCTTTATTTAGTTTGTATGCGGACGACTTAGACAGGATCACGGGTATATGCGGGATGCAGGCCGCTTCTAACTGGTCACAGTGGAAGCATTGGGAGAAGGCTATGTTCAGCAGAGGACTTCCTAATGCTGAAATAATAATGATAAGGAAAAGACGTCTAAACTCAGTAAGAAAATAGATTTTCGTTTATAAAAGAGACAATAGATAAACCTTTGTAAAACGTAAATGTCTATGGGTTGTGTTTAACACTAGTGAAACTTAACTTACTTTCTAAACCAAAACCACAATTTAAATTCATATGACGGTAAGTTGAACCGATATCAACACGACAATTTTTAACCTACTGAAGTACTACATACGTGTATTACACATACATATAATGACAAGATGTAAAAACCCTCTATACTCACTCTCGTTCGTAATTTATGGACTGGCTATCATGTCGATCACAATTTCTTACTGCAAAGGGTTAAGTATAGTAAACGGCAATTGACATGACAGACAGACAAACGACCAGACAAAATAAAACGAGTTCACACTTAAAGCTTGCTTACATGTGAGAGCAAAATTAAATGTGAAGTTATAGAAATATAGCGCAAGCTTCTGTCTTCCGTACTTTCTTCTTTCTTCTGTCCAACGAAGCAGAGATCATATCTGTCTGCATTGTTTTCGTAAATAACTTTTCATTCATAGTATCTTATCTTAAATGACATATATTTACATAATTAGGTTTGTGTGTGTACCCACTTTTTACCTAAGTATCACCTACGTGAAAAAAGGTGAGCCGTAAGACGTATGCGATTATGAGTTCATATATAAACGCTAGTTGAGTCTAGCATAGAATTTGGTGTCAATACCAGAAATAGCTCGATCATCGCTATATACATACGGATAGCGGTGATAGCCCAGTAATTAAAACGTGCACCTTCCAAGCGGGAGGCGTATGTTCGATCCCAGTCACGGGCCTGTACCAATGAATTTATTTCATGTACAGATTTTAATGAAATTGTCACTTGGCTCGTGCCTCGGAAAGCACGTAAAACCGTTGGTCCTGCGCCTGATCTCCGGTGTGTCGGCTTTCCGTCCCATCGGACTATGAGAGTAACGGAATAGAGAGTGCATCTGTGTTTGCGCACACACTTGTGCACTATAATATCTCCTGCGTACCTGGCCAATCTCCGTAGAGATTGGTCGCCTTGATCGAAGTACGGTCGGAGATCATCATAATCATCATACATACGGAGAAACGTTACTTTAATGCTTACCATGAAACACTAAAAATATCATACATCCATGTGAACTTTGAGTGCAACATATTAAAATATGTACTTTACAATGATACATCGATATAAATAGCACAACTTTGTGTGTGTGTCTGTCCCTAGATAACAGCTGGTTCACTAAGGCTGATTAATTACTTACATCAGTAAATTAATTGAACAAGTCTTTTTAGTTGATTAATATGCACTGATCCCATCACGAAGAAAAACATATAAAAGATATTGTGCCGCTTTATGGTGATCTCTATGGTTAAAAGAACAATAGGTATATTTGGCACGTGTCTTATAGACTCTTGATTTATTGGACTTGCCATTATGGTCCACAGTCATACAAAAACGTAAACTTAAAATTAGTCAGGTCTGACCCTCTCTATTCTTAAGATAGCTGGCTGATACAGAAAGAGACAGGTAGGACGTACTCGTATTTTAAGTTTAGGTTCAAGTGCGATGATCAGAATATAATGTCGATGCAAACTCGAAGCTGTAATCTATTGACTCTATGTTGAAACTACCATTTTCGCGATAGCCTACCACCACCATATAAAACAACACAATAAACAAAGGGTTACAAAAATATTATCCAGTGTAAAATCGATCAACTGAAAGTAAATAAACAGTAAAATTGCATGCATGACAAAACTGCAAACCTGACCCAGTTGGAGCTTGTACAATGGGTTACAAAGAAATACTACACTAACTTATTGGTTTGCCATTAAATTTTCATCAAAAATATACTTAATAGTGTAACCGACAGTATAGAGTAATGACCAATTATAATAATAACAGTTTAAAAATACATCTGTGCGGGGTTCGCCCCAGCAAAGTTGCAAAGCAAAGCTGACAATTTGATTGTTTGGGAGCCTCAAAACTTACACAAAATGATTCATTCTTACAAAACAATATTAGTAATAAAATATAGCATTACATAATATACTAGATTTGGATTATTTTATAACTATATTTTGTAGGTATCCTCTTCAAAAGTATGGTCTATCCAATAAAATAATTATAAATTAACATTAGTCATTCAAGCGTTATTATCACTGACCCAAATGTGTCATATTATGATTCAAAACAGTCAATTGGGGTATTTACAAATGTAATGCTAAAATGAAAATCGGTTACATTACCTACTATATGTATAGGCCTTACTGAAATAGCAATAGTTATACGTATTGTTGAACTCCATATTATCTAATTAAACTTAAATGCTTTTAAGATGTGGCTCTCCTTAACCAAAGAACACTCTCGGTCCTCTTTTAAAAATAAACCAATACAAATCGTAAAACTGTATGTTAATAAATGTTTCTTCCAAACCGTACATTTTAACAAGATCCTTTTGATCTCAAAGTTAATATAAAAAGATTATAATCTCTACTAATTATACGTTCTGTAAGCAATAAAATTTAATCAACCAGAAAGGTTGCTTTGTTGTAAATGATCCTTCTGATGGGATAGCGAGATATTCAAAATCATGTAAGTTTGTGAGTACAAGATTTTTTTTACAGGTAAAAAATAAACCATCGACAAGCTGTCGATCGACTGTAGTGTTCTCGATATTAATGTAATGATTTATTACGAAAGGTTATACGAAAGTATGGGAAAATGATTTCTAACTAAATAAACTTAATAATAATGTTCTAGGTGTAAATTTTAATAGACTAGATAGGTTATTATTACATAGCAACATAAAACCTAATAACACTAAAGAAACTTTTAGAAAAATTGATGAAGGTGATATTCAAGTCCCATAAATGAACAATACCAAAAAAAATATTGTATAGGCATGAACGTATAAAGAATAACGGACAGAGTGTTATCAATACACAGAGTGAAGCATTCATAGTAAGCTCGGTAACGATATTCCATGGAGTAGGGATGTGTATTGACGCGTTATCCACCCACACAAACAAGCTATAGTAAGCTCGGCGCCTACTAGAAAATACGCATACATGCACATCGCGCCGCCATTAGGTTGTTTCAATCTTTGCATTGACAGCATTACGTCCGTTGTTCTTTATACGTTCATGTGTATAGGTATATATAGGTACCTACTATATTTATGATTATAAGAAAGTTCGGGAAATACCGACAGCTTCGAACATGACACTGTTGGAACTGTTAGTATGATCTACACCTCTTCACGACAATTTGTGTCAGGTAGATATAAACTTTTATGGAATGCACATACGGACTTTTTTACATTCAATTCATGATAAGAAAATTATGTTTTCAGATATTTTTGGCTAATTAATTAGTAAGCATTTAACACGTATGCATGGGAACGAATTAATATTTAATACGAAGTAAAAATTAAATTTCTTTAGTGATAGACTTATTTCGCTGCTCTACATCTGTGGCGTTACAGTCCTTTTGTTGCTATTACAAATGCCAAGTTCGTGTTTTGCAACACCTAGAGACACTTCCTAGCTGATGTACTTATTGATTGATTGTACAAAAAATATTCACTCACTTTGATTAAATTTAAATCATCATGGTGTCATTTTTGTTCTAAGAGTCGGTAAATGTATAACGGTTGTGCTCCCAAAAATGGAGTAGTCAGAACTTTAGGATTGCGAAGGATATCCTACAGCTATGTTTAGCATAGCCGTAGCCGATATTTAATTAACAATAATAAATGTTACACGTTCATGTACCTAATGGACATGTACATACCTAATATGCAACATATTAGACAAACAAATATTAGAATAGTTTAAAATATAAACACAATACAATACCTATGTACAAGATTGCTTTGTCTCAAAACGCAATAGAAGAAAAAAGCTGTATCTGTCTCTCTTCTGAAGGATCTGTAATAGGCTAGTCATGTATTTTTGCTATTAAAATAAAATCCAGTGAAATCTGAACATATTCGTGAGTTTACAAACAAAATCATCTTATGAAAATAATCTTCCGGACGATATAAAGTGAGATAAGGTATACAAGCATACGTCCTAACCTAACCTAACGTCAAGTTCCGATAATTTCGATCATTATCATCCCACTTCTGATTCAAGGTCTATTCATAATAGGTAATAAAGAATCTGTCAAAACTCTAAAAAGGGGCGTGAAGTAAAATAAAATATAGCTGTACCAAAAAATATTTTCCTAACATGAAATTGCAAAAAGCTTTTTAACCGTACACGTTTTATGTCCCTGTGGGTAGGTTTTTTAAAAGCTTTTATCTTCAGTAAACATAATAGTGCTGTAACCTAGTTAGGACACACCCTCGCTGTTACTGGTATTTGGGTTATTGTAATATCCATGGTTTTCAATACAGGTCACTTACCTTTGCGATCGGTCGATAAATTACTTCGAATTACTTATTAAACCTTTATTCTATCTCTATATATTACGTCTGTAATAATTTGTAGTGCTTAAGGGCCTATCTGCATCTGAATTTTTAGGCCTGTCGTATTGTTACTCTACTAGTTAGAATGCCAACAAAGATTCGTGTTATAAAGACCGTATTCAGTCCTTCGAACTTGGCCCATTTGTTCCCGCTTTTCCATAGTTAAAACTTTTAGAAACCAAATAATGAACTAGGAATATGCCATATAGATATATATCAAAACTTGATTCAAATCCTAGCACCTACAATAATAAAACCGTAATATTTTAACTAACTCATTCTGCCAAAGAAAGAACTTGACAAAGTATCGTTATAATCTCTCATAATCCAAATTTATGGGCCGAGGGTACATCTGAATAAGCAACTGGAATTAGTACATTGAAGGACGAAGGGTTACCAACTTAAGAGATGTCTTAACAAAGCATAAAACTACATCATTTAATCTCTACTCATCTGTAATAGGAGCTAACAATATTTTTCGTGAATGCTGTTTTTTTGGTTGAGTAAAAGGATTGTGGAGAAGTTATTCATCGTCACCTTTCAATGACCCAGTGGTTAAGATAGCTGCCAAAGGGTTAGGATGGTCATTAATAATACAAGTGGCTTTATATATTTGAACAATCTTTAGGTAGCCCTTTAGTATATCTAAATTATTATTCATCGCGTGATCTGCATAACGTTTTTTATCAAAAATTTACTATTTAATGTACCAGTTACGGCAATACCTATACAATTGATAGGGAAATGTAAATTTATTTAAATTAATAACGGATTTTACATAGAAAGGAGAGATCAAATAAATAACTTTTGTCGTGATTTTAAAACTGTTTATTAACGATTACTAAAATCTTATTATTACTAAAATACCTTACTTACATAAAAGTTATAGTTTATGGAACTCATAAAATTATAATTGTACAAGATACATGAAAAAAATTAAAGAGAGCAAGAAAATTCAAAGGTTAAAAGTTAAAGTATCAATATCTTTTTGGTCCAAATTTAAAAAAATCGGTTCATTCAAGCTTTTGGATTAATTTTATGAACTTTAAAACGTTAAGTAAACGCAAGGCCAAGACATAAGGTCATATCTGAATCGGGAAAGAAATGGCAAAAAAAAACTTTGTAAGAAAAGATTAAAAAGATGTTTATTGCGTTTAAAGCCAGATCAAATAAAAGATGCTTGGTTCCCAAGGACATAATTTTGTATTTTGTATGGTTTGGACCTCGCTTGAGGGTAGGGTGACAAATCACGTACGAACGGCTCACGGGATAACTTTTTATAACATAAAAGTAAATACAAAAGTACACCGTATTCTTATATTATATGGATAAAATTCGAATGCACATTATGCAACTGATATACGAAACCATGCGTGGTGACATCAAATCTTTCTTGGAAATCGTCAAAATCTTAAGTTTTTATTTAAAAAAACTAAGATTAATGAAACACGAGGTGTGAAGTTTTCACATCAGATGTCATGTGGATGAGTTCGTGGAATTATTGACGAGTGATTTATATTGATATTGTTTTAGTAAACAATACGAGAAGAAGATGGGAGAGTTGGATACTGTAACAAAATTAATGTACACAAAAAAATATTAACTGAACTATGCTTTTGTTTCATATGTAGAAAATACCCGAAATAAAAAACTTGTAAGTAATTAAGATTTATTTCTGAGAAAGTGAGAGAAAGAATGTAAACTGTGAAAATCTACTTTGCTGTTAGCTATTATTGCAGCTAAATTAAATGTCTATAAAAAGCTAAAGCTTCATTTATCCGTAAGTACCTACGTTCCTACAAAAAGTACAGTTTAACTAGTACTTTTTTTTAATAACTAACAAATTAAAACTATACTTATTGCTTTAATTTGTATACGTATTGCTCATATTTTTAAAAAAACGTTACGTAATGCTAGTTCGGATTTGGTTGAAAAAAAAAACGGGTAGCCCCCAAAATATGTCCAAGCGATTAGTAGAATGCATTTCAAGTTTAGGGTTCCTCATACTTCACTAAACTTAGAACAAACATGTGTCGATATAGATTAATTTAATTATTGTTTGTTATAATCAGACATCTTTCTTTTCTTTGAGATAATAATTAATAAACCGTAGAACTGTTAATTAGTAATGATTTCTTTAAATAAAAGTCACATATTTAAAACTCTAAAATCTAATGTTATCCTTATCGTTTAAAATAAACTTGGCCCTTTTTTTACAAAATAGAGTTATACTTTAAGTAATACTATTATTATTATTATTTGAAACCTAAAAACTGCTCAGGCCCAAGACTAATTTGCATAATTTCTGTCAACAGTGAAAAGTGCTGTCAATTCGAGTGGACGCCGGGCGCGTAAGCGAAAAAGTTATGTCAAACGGAGTTGACGCTGGGCTCTGAAAGGTTAAGTATCATTATAAAAATAGGACTATGTTTTCCTCTCTCCATACTTAAATATGGGACCAAAACCCTCGGCATAGCTCCTTAGGCTCCTTCTAAAACCCAGGACACTACCGAACCCTATTGCTTGCAGCCCGACATGCACTCTTCTGGTTTTTTATGGTATCTATATAAGATTTATGGCAGTATTTGTTCTCTTAGGGACCGGGGTTGGTAGCCGTGCCTGTGTCAACACTATGATAAGCTATTAAAATATTTTTAATATCGATATCGGCTTCCAAGTGGAACTAATAAGTATCGATTTAGTTCGTCGATTTTTATTTATTTTCAAAACGGAGGCCTGTTCTTGAGACCGAAGTTTTAATAGGATTCTGTATTTTTGTATCGGATGAACGAGTGTTATTATTTTTCTTGCTCTAGCGGTTACTATTGCGTAATTTTCTGATCATAGTTTATGATACAAAAGATTACATCAAATTGATAAGATGAAACTACCCGCAATAATCACTTCCCTTGGGATATTCTGTTAATTCCATTCAAGATGTATAACGGATCGAATCTTTATTAGCGTTACAAAATTCATTCAAAAACGACAATAAACAAGGTATTATAAGCATAATAGGCTGAAATATTACTAGTCGTAAACTCACACATTGTGTTGGAAGTTGGTCATTAAAAAGTTTATGACTCCAAATCTTAACGGACCCATTAAAATCATCGTAAATTAAGCTTAACCGTCATCTCTATTATGTAAACCTAAAGTAACTTCCCAGATGTTAGGGTTTATTAAAGAATATCTTAGCCATAAAAATTGAAAAATTGAAGCAGCTAAGCTATGGAAAAAATTTACTTCGTTAAACTTTGTAATTTCAATCTAGATTTTGAACATGTAATAGGTAAATGGCAGAAAGCACACTTTTATATTTAGCTACATTATGTATAAATCTCTGTATGAAACATATAAATAACACTACTCTCCATATAAACAAACTATTTAGGAGCACTTTCAAAAAGCTCGTAAATTTTCCGTCTAGAACCTACCGCATAGTTTCCACATGCGCCAGAATCACCCCACTTGCCGACTTAATTTATCTAATGGCCGAGACGGGACATTGTAAACAAAGCATTTAGCTACATTGTGTTGTAGCCGAAACGAGAAACTGCGAACTGGATTTGTCTTCAACTACGACAGAACTAGCACATGTAGATAGATTCCCCGCCTGGCGCCGCTACCCCTTTGTTTTAAAACTACAAAAAAGCTCAAAAATGTCGACGACGCTACTATCTACGTCGCGTAACGTACGTCTATGACAAAATAGAAGAAATGCATCTAGTTCTTTGTTATTTTGGGGTTGTAGATAAAGTTGTAAACAGGATTGGCATGATGACGCCAAAATTATCAGAAGCGTGTAATTTGTTGCACAAATACGTCATTTGTGGCCATAGGCGCCAGTTTTTTTATGGCACATGCCATATGAGTGACATGACACGGGTAATGGCGACGTAAAGCGGCCCATAAATTATCTGCTTGAAGTCTGTCAATCAAATATATCAATGTGTCTGTAACTTGCTCAAAATAAGTAGGTATGTTTAATAAAAAGTAATAACAAACTTTGGTTTAGAGAATGTGTATTAGGTAAAATTTTATATTTCAATTATATTCAATAGTTAAGGGGTTCAAGAAAATTATGAACGAATATCTTATAGCCCCTAGGCCGCCCTAGGGAATCTGCGCTATCTGCGACTGTCTGTTTACTATCAACTATACTATGTTCGAGACCACTGTGGTCAAATGCTTGTATATTTCATGGAAATATGTGTCTGAAGGCGCTAAGCTGTTTATACGCAACGAAACCGTATCATAGGAAAATTCTAAAAAGTCAGCAGTGAATCTGTTAATCAATAGAGGGCTTTACCTTGGTGACGACTTTCTTTCCTGGTATTTACTAAACTAAACTAAGTAGCTGTTTACGTAATCATTAGAGAATTTAGAACGAGACTGTACAAAAATATTTGCCATTCAGATTATAAGTATCGGACAAAGAAAACGCTTCTTTGTCCAATTATATAAGAATAGAATTATCTTAGTTTTATGTTACCTCAGTTTTTAGCAATTTCACTGGTTGTGATATGACGTTGTTATTTTTATCTTAAAAAGTGTATAGCTACATATTTTAAAATGATAATGTAATTGTTTTACTTTTTGTTGCTAGATAAAATTGGAATGTCGTGAGTAGACTTTAAAAAGTGAGTTGGTTGTAATAGTAAATATTCGTACCACATAGAATTTTTCATAATCAGAAATATGAAAGTTTGCTTTGTGCCGTGGAAGTTAACATTGCCGTCATCATTAGTTAACTGACTAGATGTCTAAAACTGCACTATAATAATGTTTGTAGGTAATATTATTCATAATATTATTCTAATGGCCCTTGGTGCTCTGCCTACCCCGTAAGGGATAAAGGCGTGATTATATATATGTATGTATATTATTAACAGTATAAGGTTAGGTTTATAGTATTTAGTCCTTTACAACCTGCTGTTTTTCATAATCAATAATCATCGCACCGATCAGTAATTATACAGGAACCAAACTAACTCAATAATAACACGCTGGTGCACCATTTTCCACCATTTTCACGGCACTTACTCGTATAACCGATTTGCGGCATTTTATAATGAACCGTGGCATTTAATTAGTGGCTATAGAGGATAAAAAATACCGCCGTTGCCGGATGTTTGCAAATATAGAGAAACTTAAGGGAAATCTGGGTATTTATGCCTTTAAGTGACCAAATCGTCGAGTATTAGCGTATGGCTGCGTGCAAAAAAAATGCTATAAATAAACTATTAAAGCACAATAAAATTGATTCACTCGAAAGCGAGACACACTGCACTGCTTATAGCGGCGTCTCGCTTCCACAATGGAAACAATCCCGCAATTTGTTTTTGACTTTAGTGCAAGGTGGTTTACATTAATTGCTAAGAGGTATATCGAATTTTTACTTTAAAATAACTTAAAAATATACGTACAATAATGAGCAATGCAAAATGTCATACAATATAAGAAAAGAGCTCAAAAATTTAATTTTAACGCTAGAAAACAAATGCCCATGATTTACCTTGTTGTACTGGCGTACACATAGAAAAGCTGTTATTATTTTTAAAAGATAAAAAAATAGTGATGTACATATTAACTGTAGATATTAAAGATAAACAAGCCTATTAATTAAAGTAGTATTAATTCGCAAAGTAATAAATAAGAGTCCCATTACAAGTAGCCTTGTAATCACTCAGCACAGATATCGAATGACAGTACATACCACAATACTGCGTTAGGAAACACATCATAGGTGTTATATACCTACTACAGTTTACATAGGCACTTTTGTACAAATTCTGTAGAAAAAAAACATTACATTGGGACCTAAGGGACTTTTATGCATCTGCCCTCCTAGCATGACCACGCATCGTGAATATCGTATCGTCTCTATACAAAATTCAAAATGGCGGCTATATTTATCCTATTTTGACAGGCTAAATGCCGATAAATCGGTTTATCATATCGTGTTTCGCAGGTCATGCTACTAGAGCTGAAATTCATGCGTATATTCTTCGATGAAATAAATTATTACTATCTATACTGTACAATCTATAATCACGTCACTGAGTATATACATGTCCATGAATTTCAGACACAATCTGCAGACAATGTAAAATCCTGTCTATAGCAGACATAAAATTTCAGGGTATGTTTCAAGTTGGATGAATAAAGTGTTTTTACTACTTCATAATTTATGTGGGCGAAAGCTTTTATACCCAAAAAATATTGTAGCCACTATAGACGGATTTTCCATATATTCCACTCTATAATTATGTAAGTAGGTTACACTTTTATGTACCTATCTATAGGTTTTTTGCGTCTTCCATGGGCTCTGTAACCTTCACAAGCTCGTACTTCGAAGTACAGAATGACACCACCTTATCTGTTTTGCACACGGTGTCGCTAGTAGAGCTTTTAAGGTTGCTTTTTAAGTATATTTATTGAGGAAAAACCCGTCGTTTCGGTTTCGTCCGCGTTAGAGAATTATTGGTATCGTAGTATATTGTTGGTTCTCACGGTGTGGTGTGCACGCGTATGTCACTCATGCATAATCGTGCACTTGACTGTCTAAGTAGGTGGATTAGGTGTTTTCCAGTCTTACTATTCTATGTGCAACGTAGGTTCAGTAGATCCTGCAGCCTCACCGGCTTTACTGGTGTTTGTTTCTTTGTCGCCGCCGTCTTTTTGTTGGACAACCATTGCTTGTTTTCAATTTAAAAAAGAATGTTAAATATTATAATAAAACAGCAGTGAATTATATGATGAAATGAATCGAAAACAATTTTATTAGCATTATATTAACAGTTGCTTAGTTTCGAGAATGGAAGACATTTTTTATGCCAAACGACGAGCAATCTCAAAATCTTCATCCTGAAAATCAAGATACTTACCTATAATGCAATAGATTTTTATGTTAGTATTTTATTTTTTATCTAAGCATTAATATAAATAATATCTAAACCATTTATTTATGTTGGTAAGACTGGCAAACTCCGTCTACCACTACCCACCATCAACGCTCATCAAAAAGATCGCTTCGACCTCGTGCATTGTTTTAGCCGAATTGAATCCTAAATACTCGGAAACTGCATTTCTCGGTGGAAGGCTAAAATTATGCGAAGGAAGAAGATTGGTTTACAACAAATACAATAAAATAGCCTATTACAAAATAAACGGAAAGTGCCTATTGTAGTAGGTGATATGAAGAACTATACATTTAGTACATTTTGTGCTGTAAAACATGCATTCTAGTCGCATTGAATACACCAAATGCATGAAAATCGAAAGGAAATACAGTCAAAGATGATGATACATGTTCTACTCTACTTCATATTACCTAATAATGTGACACGCGGACACATATTACCTATACATAAGGTAAGTTCATCATCACCTGCCCTTTTCCCATTTCCGAACACATATTTTGTGTTTCAAATGTGGACTGGTTCTCTTACTTGTTACTCTGTTACGCCCTGTATTGTAATTTTTCTTGAGTCACTTCAATACTATCGATGTTATTTATTTTTCTGTACAAACTGCCAATGTACAAAAGAATAAGTGAATAAACTTATTTGACTACAGTTCCGTAGCGTGATCCGGAAATCATGTAACCATGAGCTTTGTTTATTCCTGCACATCTCTGTTAGTACGTACAAAAAGACGAACGTGACCATGAGTTGATTTTAAAGGTTTGCATACTTGCCATTGTTAGGTTAGTACTTAGAACAAACAGAAATAAATCAATATTGTTTTATGTAGGTTCTATTACGTGCAGTTATTTTTATCTATTGATAATGAAACTAGCTTTAAATATGTTTAATTGTAAAGACATTAACTGAAATTGCATGCCTTATGCGATAATTTTTTCAAGTCCTAGATGATCCCTATAAACGTATGATTGTACATAAACACACATGTACTTTTTAAATTAATAATAACCTATGTTTTAATTTTAACATTCTGAGTAAACCGTTTTTGTGGGTTATTTGTTATTTCGTTCATAACTTCAACCTCATTATCTTTCTGTCCCATTCTGGTAGATTGGTCACCGATCCATTCCTGCCAGTCCCTAGAGCAGAAATTTTATTTCACACAAAGAAACGTTCTGCTCTGGGAGTGAAAAAAAAAACGTAAATACTACAGTTGCTTCTCTTACCGGGCATACTGTACAAGTCAGTAGAGGGACAAGAGGGTCTTGGTGTTTTGTAGGCGATGGGCTGACCACCTGTTACTACTAACCGAACTTGTACATCTCAACTATACCCTCAAAATTGGTCAGAAGTGGCACAATATGGTTCTATCGACGCTTGGTGCTCTGCCTACTTCATAAGGGATAAAGGCGTGATTATATGTAATGTAATGTAAACGTTATATCTGCGTTTCCGGTTTATGTATTTTTCATAGCCTGAATCTTTTATTATTTTTATAAACATTTCTTTAGAATTACAATATGTGAGATTAATTTTGATCTCTAGTAAGCATTGCTGTATAGTGTTAGTAATAGTGGTAATTCAGTGGTGATAGGTATAGTTAGGCTTTATTTGTTCTACGTCCGATGACCTTTTAAAATAAAAACTTTGATTCGAAACAGTAAAAAAGGCTATTAAAAAAGTAATTTCAATAAGATTGAATTCTAATTTTAGACTACTTGTTTTGTTCGGAATTCCCGTGTTGCTGTGACACTGCAGAATAAAAATTCAAGCTTAATTAACTACAATGTCATCATTGAACAGAATAGTGGAAAACTTTATAAAATTTAACTTGTCTGTATTTATAGAATATCTAATATACATAAATAAGACTTCCTAACGTTACTATAGTTAACATTAATTTAACAATTTCATTACTAAGTAAACCAAGATTCTTGTTTTCGCAACCTCCTACTCCTAATCATAAAAATATTTAATTCAAATCAGCACGTTCATTTGATTTTACAAAAATCTGCTCTTGTATGAAAATTGTCCTAATAAATGAGGTTTGAAAAGCCACTGAATAATTTATCGCTAGTCCATCGTGTTGCTGTATTTAGTAAGGTATTTATTCACTTATCAGTTGGTCAGTCCAAGTCGGGCTATCAGGTACTAACTAAGGCAGGGCAGGCTTGAGATAATGAGCTAAATGACTTGACCAGGTATGCTTGGAATCTGGAAGCTTACAAATACTGAGTCCGGTGTAGTTATGTCTAGATTAGAGTTGGTTATAAGTGAAATCTATTATTTATGTAGATCTAATACTCGTAGATTGTATCGTAGCAAGATCGTAGCGCATAAAGTTTGTTTTCCGAAATAAATATAAGTATATTATATGTATAAAAAATTTAAAAGGATGAGAAAATAAATTAAATGGTTTGGTAAAATATTACGTGATTACGCAATTTGACAATCATCATCATCAGTCTATTTTATTGTAGTCCACTGCTAGACGTAGGCCTCCTCCAGGGGCCACAAGACTGCCATGGGGGGTGTTTGCCCATAGTCACCACGCTGGGCAGGCGGGTTGGTGACCACAGTTTGTATTTTGGAATATGTTGTCAACACGGGAGGCGCTGCTGCCCACCTCCCGGAACCCCTTAATCGCCTCGTATGGCCTCGTACGATACCCACCCAATTTGACAATATAACATTGTTAACCACCTTTAGGAAAATACCAAAGTACTTCTATGCTGCTCTGGGAGTGATAAAAAAAACGTATAATACTACAGCTGCTTCTCTTCCCGGGCATACTATATAAGTCAGTAGAGGGACAAGAGGGTCTTGGTGTTTTGTAGGCGATGGACTGACCACCTGTCACTACTAACCGAAATTGTACATCTCAACTATACCCTCAAAATTGGTCAGAAGTGGCACCATGTGGTTCTATAGGCCCTTAGTGCTCTGCCTACCCCGTAAGGGATAAAGGCGTGATTGTATGTATGTATGTATGTAGAGATATTAAGACAAGTTATTTCACAATAACCAAGGTATTCGTGGCTATTCTAAATACGTACCAATTTACTTGTAGCAATATAATTGTGCGTCAACCTGGCGTCAACCAGTATGGTCCATGACATGACAAACGAATTGTGATTTGTGATTGTAATAAATTATTGTTTACTAGGTGGTCTAAGAATGTATTGTTTATTGTAGGTTAGCTAGAAGGACTTGAGATGACGAAAGGATTGGAAACGACAAAGCTGTATGGACTTGGAGTGACGATTTATATCTATTTAGGAAATAACAAAAGGGCGTTCATTAAATAAATCCTAAATTTATAAATTTTTAATTGTATCAGGAGTTACTATTCGGAAGTTCAAATTTCCATCAAGGGTACGCCCACCACCGGGACCTCGGATCTACCGACTCATTTTATTATTTGTATTGGATCTGGCTTCTCGTTGCGACTTTGAAAAACGGAATAATTTGTTATTCAACATTTTCTCTTGCAAGCATTTACCTGGATTGGCCCTACACTGCAACCACCACAACTTATTCCCGTCACTGCAACTCCTGTGAGACAGGATCAACAGAGGCGATCAGAGAAATGCAAATAGCAGAGACTACTAAAAATAGAGACTACATACCTAATCACCAACACACAGGTACCAGTACATTACAACATTATATTTTTCTTAAGACCCAGGAGAAGATATGGGAACGACCTGGAGAAGAGTGTTTAGTAGCCTTATAATCATGGTATAAACCTTGCAAAATCCATCTATGACACAGCTAAATACTGCATTTCTACAATTACACCTACTTCTTCGCTCAGTGGGTTGCAAAGGCCACATACATCTTCAATCAGTATCAAAATCTGATGCGCGTGCGCGGGCGCTCCTACATGCGCGATGCGCGTACGACGAGGAATGTGCGGTAACTTTACCTTATGTAGTAATTAAATGGAGAATTAAATGTTAAGGTTGTATTGCAAATTGATTTTATTAATAAAAAACATCGATATTTTACGCTGTAATTTTACAAGTTACGTAGAGTTGTAAATATTATCAGTAGGTTGCAGCCCGCGGATTTTGCACATATAATATTTGAAATAGGTAGTACATATTTTTAAACAGACTAATGGTTTTTACTCTTGGGTATATATTACAATATTAAGGTCCGATTTTCCAATGGTCACATATAGCTTATTTTAAAGATAAAGCGAAGCTGTCTCTATGTTGATGGAGTTTTAGAGAATGACAGCAACAATCCTCCTGATAGAGCCATTTGAAAATTGGCCTTAAATTATTTATTTCTTACCTACTTAGCAGGCTTGGTGGCTAGGTACCTATCGATCTAGATAGACCTACCCATTTGCATGTAACTAGCCGTGCAGTGAAATTGTACATTATTGACGCTATTGGTTCCTAGCTAGTAGTAGCTTGGTTCCTAATACTTCCTAGTTACTCATTAAACGACCGACAATTATAGAGCTTTGACATGTACTCGATCGTGAAGGGAGCAACGACCGCCTGGCTTCATAGGTATTATTCAATCATATTACTTCATGAGGTACCTATAGCAGTAAGTATTATGTGTATCAGATCAATGTACGAGAGGAATTTGCATGAGGTTAATGTCCCATCCTAATATGGACAAAAACCTAACAGATTACGGTGAGTAAGCAACTTTTGGACATATCACTAATATAAGTATGAGTATTTACGCGTGTGATTAAGCATAGGTTTATTTATATATGTTTCTATTTTTATAGTCATATCTAATTTTTCCTAGCACATTGTCAGCTTACAGTTCCATACCAACTGCAATTTGCTGGCTATATGCAGTAAGCGATTGCAATGGTAGGTAAACATTTAGACAAGCCGCTTCCTATTTTCTAGTTGCTTCTCAATATTTATTCGTGACAATAAGATTTCATTAAAAGTCCTTAAAATGCGAGACTAGAATAGTCCTTTTTTTCAGATAGTATCAGAACTACTACATATACCTGAACTACTACAGAATGTATGAAGATTTGATTTTAGTCCAGAATTTGTGAATAGCCCTTCTCTGTAGTAGGTTTTTTATATAACATTTCCCTTTTGTTGTACCTTATACTCGTATGTATTAAAATTTCGCTAACCGCAAGCACATGATCTGCCATCAGTGGGGCAAGTACTAATAGCACAGATCTCGCAATAGTTACCTAGTGCGTAAAATCATAGTTACCTACCATGGAGAAGAAATAAAAGTTTTATACCTTCTTCATGTTACCTACGCATTTGCTTGCCTGCCAGCTTATATGAGTTATTAAACTATTGTCTAATACCTCAATCAAGTAATTCTTCACTATGTCTATATTATTATGATGCTGTGTAGGTGGAACTTCAATGTTGAATAATTATTACAAATTCTATTCTATCTCATACTAATAAAATGTATAGTATACTTACTTGTACCTACTAAGTACGTACTATACGAGGTACTTACCTATTATCACACTCACCACACACAGATACCCAAGCTGTGATACCCAATGGTTTAGTAAGACGTGCGCCTTTCAGTCGGGAGGCGTGAGTTCGATCCCAGTCACTGGCCTGTACCACTGAATTTATTTCATATACGGATTTTTCTAAAATATGAGATTCGATAGAAACCATATTACGCCGACTCCATTGATAATGTGATGAGGGCAGGAAGATGATGATGATGGTGACCCATCGTCTGTTGCTGGAACCATTCACTTGCGTTTTATTACTCTCCACGTTTGAAGCCCAATTTGCTGAAAATAGG
Source organism: Carposina sasakii (assembly GCA_014607495.2). Classification (NCBI taxonomy): domain Eukaryota; kingdom Metazoa; phylum Arthropoda; class Insecta; order Lepidoptera; family Carposinidae; genus Carposina; species Carposina sasakii. The sequence goes on from CP053164.1 coordinate 4,181,643, forward strand.
GTGCTTTCGGCAGGTTGGTTCTATCTATTAACCAGTGTTGGAGGATTTTCGGCACGTTTTTAAGAGCTCCACAATCTCAAAAAAACCTTTGTTATTCATCTGTATCTAATTGATTATTTCAAATGTGGAAATGAACCAACTTGTCACTATAATTACTACATAACTATACAATTTATTAATCAGTTCCTTCCTACGAAATTAAACATTTAATCATGAAACAGCCTTAAATACCATTAGCCACGACATATCGACGGTGTACACCCAAGCTGTTGACCTTATTGCATAACCAACGGGAAATTGCATCAGTATGTACAATGTGTACAGCAGACGGCCCGGCGCCGCACCTGCGCCCGCGCAACTGGGACATCCAAACAGGTTGGGCAACCACTTATCGACAAGTTCGATTTTTCACTTTCTGCGGTTGACATTTGTTGGCATTTTAGTGAAGAGTGTATGTTGAAGGTTATGTGGAGTTTTTACGAGGGGTGGTTTAAGGTTAATAGAGGTACAGAAGTTGATAAAATAGAGGATTCTGTTTGTTATCAACAGGCAGAAGAGGGCTTGAGCAACTATTGAGCAATATAACATCATTTGGCATCAACGTTCGTTGCAGCATAGCGGTCTGAATTAATCACGTGACTTGAAGAACGTGCGATAAAAAAGGGTTCCTTTTGGAACAAGGTGAAATCGAATGAGGGATTTCCTGACAACTATTAAAAGTAAAAAAATTGTACAAATCATCTGGATAGATGGCGTGAGCGCATCTCCATCCTGAAATTCTGTTTTGTCATTGGACACGTACAGGGGGAAGTTGAAGGGGCTAAGGAGGGTGATTCGCTCACGCCATCTATCTTTGACAGTTATTTTAACTTGTCTTGTTTTCATCTAAGAACTTGTCAGAAAATCCCTCATTGAGCTCGAAATAATGTTACTTAATTACTTTTACTAAGGCCTGCTACCTCTCGTAGCTACTACAAGTTCCTTTTACTTAACTTGAATCTGTTTACTTTCTCTCTCTTTAAAGTTTATATACTACCTATTTAAATTTTAAGACTTTTAATGTATGTATACCAAATGTTTGATATTAAATAAATTTTATTATTATTATTATTATTATTATAGTTACAAAAGTAATCTTTTTTCAACATGAATATATGTACTATATGACAGAGAATAAAACCCTATAAAATGTCTTAAAGGCAATAAACCACACATACAGCAGTAATTATTTGATTTATTGTTGAGAGAACATAAAATATTAATTTATGAAAGTGGATCGGAATAAACAGTTTTACGACAACTCATAGCAGCCAGCAATTAGTTGCAGGACTTGAGTCCAATCGCAATTAATTAATCGATCTTGGTCACTTTTTGCCCGACTGCGCTAGAAGAAGAGTTATGTTTTAGAGTGTGTGTATGTATGTACCTATGTTCGATTGTGCATTACTTAGCACGCTTTAGAGTCAAAACGGCTTATCGAATTTGAGCTTCAGAGGGTCAAACGTCACAGGTTCTTCAGAGGCGACCAGCAAATAAAGCATAGAAAAAAAATGATAAAAAAGCATAGAAAATCTCGGGTAGAATATAAATAAGAAGAGAATATAAATCCAAAATGTGAAGAATGAGGATATACTTGATATTAAATTAAGTACTGACACGGAGGGTGTAGGGCCCGGTGGTGGGCGACCCCTCAATGGAAATTTGAACTTCCGAATAGTGACGCCTGATACAATTAAATATTTAAGCACTGACAAACAAAATTATTAAAAGTGGACATATGAATACTTTTATTTTATCTATACGTTATTATGCCAATAATATGTAAGTATGACAATAAACAAGAAGTTTTATACCGCCAAATTGCAGCCAGGTTACAGCTCAATGCCTCAAAATCACCAAAAGTCATAACACCATTTTATACATTTTGTTAGCATACTCCAAATAACATGTTATTGATTTAGCATTACCGCTCAGTATCGGGGGTTTCAGTGTCACATGTAAAGTGCGATATCACGACAAAGTGTTTACCATCTGGTTTCCATATCACGATATCGTTTTGATTGATTTTATCAATATTTTTAAATTTCAGCGACATGTCGCGATAAACATTTCGTTTCTTTTCCTGTAACTTTCGAAATGTTTATTCAATTTGAGATTGTTTTAGTTTTTGTTTCCGTGTATTCTTTATCTGATTTCGTCTTCAGCCTATCGCAGTCCACTGCTGGACATAGGCCTCCCCCAGAGCACGCCACAAGGCTACTGCCATGGGGGTTTTGCTCATAGTCACCACGCTGGGCAGGCGGGTTGGTGACCGCAGTGTGATTTTCGGACTATGTTGTCAGTACGGGAGGCGCTGCTGCCCACCTCCCGGAAACCCTTAATCGCCTCGTACGATACCCACGGGCAGGCAGGGGTGGTACAAACTCTACTCTGCCGGCACCACGCGGCATCCGTTTAATTAACGTAATAATAACAACTTTAGATTACAGTATTTAGCGGCGGTAGGTTCATCCTTTATCATATGGGAGTTTACAAACTATTTGGTAAAAGCGGCAGTCTAATTTGCACATAGGAAAGGAACTTGAGCCTTCGTTAAAAAAAACTGTTTGGTGAAACCACGGAACACAATTACTCCTAGCGGATGAAACGCACTCTACCTAGGTATATCCTGAGGGTTAGGAAGAACCTCTCGATAGCCCGTAACGCTATCGTCCAACTGTCAAATCACATAGATTTTGCTAGCGAGTCGCTAGCGTTACACCGCGTAAAAAGGTTCGTGCTTACCCCACTGTATTCAGTACAGATACAGTCAGCATAAAAAAGAAAATGATTCCATTCGTCAAATATTTTGATATATTTTGAAGTTCCACATTTGTAGCCCACAGATCAATCACTCGGAATCGCCGGCAACACCGGTAAACAATACAATCAGTTATCAGAACACATCTGAATACGTCGGACCTGCATTACCATGCGATAAGTATGATGGATGGACTCAATGGACCACCTCTCCGATTTTCCACGCTCTGTGAATACAAGTTATTTTTCGATGTGAATCATGAAAAATATTATTTAAGCCAGTGTTTCCCAGGGGTCCACAGGAAACTCGATGTGGGTCTACGTTGGCGTGAAAAAATGGGGGTTCGTTCACAATTAATACGTAGATATGTGGTGTAGGCCTGTAGGGGGTCCACCAGAAGCAGTTAACTTTTGAAAGGGGTCTATGAGAAAAAAAAGTTTGGGAACTCCTGATTTAAACGTTTTTTTTAGGTTTCCTCTGATCCCGTTATAAAACACAATTATTACCTTTTCCTACATAATGATAAAGACTATCATCATCATCATGGGCCTATTTCCATCTATGATCAGATGATTTAAGCAGTTTTTAAACATCTGCGCTCTTGGCTATACAGCCTGATCCTAGAGCGGTAGACACGTCCGCAAGCACGGCTCATATGTTGTGTCGCTGCTGGTATTGTTCAGGCTCTATCACTATGCCAGTAAACCACAGCAAATTACATAACAAACTAGCGACAGCCCACGACTTCCTTTTACTTTGACTTTAGAATTCCCGTGATTTTCCAATCCCGTAGGAATTTTAGGAAATCCTTTCCAGTAGACCTATACAGCATAAAAGGAAGCCAGAGTCAAATTATTATGTATCTAGAGTCAGTAGTTGCCTCAGCGTTAATGAATCAATCGGTCAGTCAGAACAAGTTACTTTTTTAATATGAAAAATAAATAAATGTATATACAAATTCAGCTATTGTGGAATCCCTAGGTATCATATAATTTCTTCAATTATAATTACTTACAACGGTAAAAACAATTTACCTATAAATACCAAGAAATCATTACAATACATGCTTCGTAAAATAAAAGCAAGATAATGGCAACTCGATATAAACACGTTTGTTTTTTGTATAAAACGTCTAAGTATTAATTAAATGCTTTGTAAAAAAGCTTATAAAAAACGCTAAAATCAATTTGTATGTGAATTTCGCGTGTAGGACGTCCGTAACAGCCGTATGAATCCGATTGGGCATCCTTTTAGTGTCAAAACTGTTAAGTTGGTATTTCTAATTTGTTATATTATGTACTTGGTACTGTCGTGTTTTGTTTTACTGAGAAAACTTACTAGCATAGAAAACAATGTTCGTACATTTATACTGCTTGCATAAGTTTTCAGAATATATTTTATTGTTATCTATTTGATTAATATTTTATTAAATGAAATTGTATTAAGCGTTACAATTCGGTAGTTCAAACATTCACTATGGGTCAGTGGGAGGTTGTAGGGCGCGGTGGTGGGCGCACCCACAGTGAATAATATTTTATTATCCCATACACATTTTCACCTTAAAGTTTTTGACTAAAATTCGTTTTTATACCCAACTGCGCCAGAAAGAGAGTTATGTTTTTCGAGTGTATGCTGAGCTTGAGCTTGTCGCATATGCGCTTGAGAGGTATCATCAGATTCGTCTTAGTCGCGAGAGAGACACTGGATAAAATTTTTACGCATAAGGGTTTGTTCTTTAAATAAATTGTTGAAAAATATTGTATTTCATACATTTAGCTAAGGTTTGTCCGCGATCAATGAAGACATTACATAGTGTCGTGCCGCCGCGAGATAGTCAATGATAAATTAAAATGAACGGCTCCATTGTGCTCGAGCTAACAGTGGCAAGTAGGAAATTAAATCGCTGATTTAAATGCAATATTTAAACGTCTTTTGAAATAAAATAATTGATTTATTTAGTATGTAATAAAATGTACAAACGTGTATACATTTTGTAAAAGTAGGTCGCGATAATTACAATACCTCAGTGAAATAAGTGGGAACTGTAACTGTAACATAAACGTTACTCATTTCGAAATGCTTAGTTATTTAAAAACTATTTAACTATGAAATACGCTATAAATCGCGCATGCAACTAGAAATTAAATTACATAGCATTTTCTCATAATAAGTAGTTTTCTTTAAATTAAAAATAGATTTGGTGTTGCTTTTCTACTTAATTAAAAGGTCTCACTGACTGACATTTGTGTACTGACTCAGCTTTTCTTACAACATAATATGTTCATACCTTCATATAAATTATATCTCCTTAAAACATAATTGTTACTTACCGATAACGTAAATAATCAAACAGTAGTACAATAAAGAAACATTCCATAGCGGATGTTGATATACTTAGTCAATAGCGATACGAATTTATTTTAGGGCACTTCCGGTCGATACAAGGACCTACCTCAACGCTGATCGGTTTCCGAGTACCTATCTGTTGCAATGTTATAATGGGAACATTTAGTTATAGGTTTTTAAAACTAGACCTAATCTTAGTCAGGTCTATCTTCCTCCGTTCTTAACATAAATGGCTGAGACACAAGTCTGTCCAAGGACAGGTAGGACTAATTTTATGTTTAGGTTTAAGTGTGACTGCCGGAATCGACCATATTATTTACAATACCCGACACGATTCTTGTTCAACATGATAAAAATAATCGTTTATACATCGATTATGCGTGTGTAAATAGTGTGTGTGTGCAAAGAGATTATGTGCAGATTCCTGCTTTTTCCAAGTCCTCATAAGGAGGGATTATGAATTTAGATACTTTACTTATGTTCACGTACCATTCAAAAATAACAAGACTTTGAAAATGCGGTTAACCTTTACCTTAGCTGGCTAGCTAGTTTAAGTAAAATTAGATACCAATTTAACAAAAATATGTAATTTATAGGTTTTGTCTGATTTAGCTTATAAGTATAATATCTTGTGCTGATGCAAGGCTGGACTGGAATACAGCAGCTGTATATCCTTTCATGCTTCATAAAAGGACTAAGGAGAGTTCTCTCAGGCGATGAGCTAGCAACTTGATACTGATCATTTACATCTAGCCCTCCTATGCCAGACGTGGCTGTGGAATCTGTGGAATCTCCTTATTGACCGTGCTGTTCTGGTTACCCCATTTCGGGGTATTTTGTCGGAATCGGATCGGTAAGTAAAAAGAACGACTATTTACTCAAGAAAAATGTAATATAGAGCGTGGAAAGGAACAGTTATGCAGCTATTCGTCGGTAGACATGTAATCGTTACGACAGATCTATTAAATCATCGGTTTTTACTATTGATATAACTCAAAAGATTTACAAGTATTTGTAAATGATTATGCCAATTTCCCCAACATATTTCTTTATCTTCCAGCACTTACTTTATGAAAGTTAGAAGAGTCTTTGGGAGAGTTTAGGGAACTACAATAAGTATTAGGTACGTTTCTTAAGATTGCTTGTTTGCTAGGATATACAGGGTGTAACAAAAAGGGTATGTTAAGCAAAATGCTATTAATATAACCCACTATAAAGAATCAAGTTACACAGACTCGAAATCACATGTTTATTTTTCCAGGTAGTATGAAGAATTTCTTAACAACGCAGGAATTTTCATACAATCTTGAAAAATAAAGATGTGATTTCGAGTCTGAGATTTTGGGAATCGGTTCTCTAAAGTGGGCTATATTTCGGTTAACATACCCCTTTGTTACACACTGTAAATTATGATATATCCATGTCGTATAAGGAATTTAGGGGCGTTTTCTCAGGCAATGAGCAAGCAACTTCTCGCTAATCTTTTACATCTGCCCCCCTAACATTACCACGCATCGTGGATATCGTATCGTACGAATTCGAATCGTCTCTATACAAAATTCAACATGGGCGGCTATATTTATCGTATTTTTGACAGGCTAAATGTCGATAAATCGGTTTATCATATCGTGTTTCGCAGGTCATGCTAGGCTCGCTGACAACGCTATGCTAATCGTGGCTACAGAATCTCATTCACTGCGATCCTTACTCACGATGCGCGATGCAATACTCACTTTTTGGGAAACAGCCGTGTGTATATGTATGTATGTATGTTAAAACAGCGGACTAGAGGTAAAACGTCGTCGTCGTCGTCGTCAGCCTATTGCAGTCCACTGCTGGACGTAGGACTCCCTTTACTGACTTTTTTTCTTAATGTCATTTTACTTTGTCAGGGAAATTCTTAACCTTTTCTATCATAAATGTTTTCTTTGAGTTATAATTTTCTTTTTCAGTTAGTACTAATTTCCCTATTTCTAGCGTAATTTCCCCATTTTTTAAATGACAGCACTGGTTGGTAAAAGCAACGTTTTCAATTTTAAAAACGATTAATAATTTTTATCTAAAAATGCTGCAGTTGAGATAAATAATTACATTCTTACCTATGAAATGTTATCCCTTCACTTTTATTGATGAAACTGCTATTGTTTCAACAGATTTTAACTACGCACGACGGCATTATTTATATTTTATTGCACATATTTTTTATAGGGTTGCAGAGTGGAAGACTCCGATTATTTACCAAGATTGGATAAACATGAGTTGTTTAGGGATTCGCCATACTAACTGGAAAAAGAACCATGTTTCGAATTGCAAATTTTGTGGATGGATTCTTTATACTGGACATTTTAACAGAATTTCACTTAGCATACCTCTTCTACACCCTATATATCTATGTATATTATGTAGAATACATGTAGGAGACTATTTAATGAAAGACTAAATATGACTCGTGGCTTGGTTCGTAGGTATAGTGTAATCGGTAAGTATGGATCTATTTTTTAAATCCAATGTGTAAAGTGATGGATGATACGAGTATAGTAAGTACTAAGAGGTATAGTAAGGTATTATTTCCTTAATAGAAATACGTTATAAAACCTCTAAACAAGTTCTAAAGCATTGAACACGATCGAACAAAGCCCTTATAGAACACTATTAGAATTCCAAATTAACCTCCAACGTATTATATTAGCAGTCGCTAGAGGTTCCCTATTATAATATTAACTACTTAAAATATCAGATTTACTATAGTATGGCAAATAACTCGCGTCCGGTTGTCTGTCAACATGTATGCTGAGGACGGACAATGCATTTGTAGTTCAGGAGCTTGACAGCTTATATGGCTTTCATAGAGTTTTTATTAAAACTAGAATATTTAATCTGCATTCCCTTCTGCACGTGTTGTAAGAGTCGACTAAGGGGCGTAGTCTCAGGCGATGAGCTAGCAACTTGTCGTTGTTCTCTTACATCTGGCCATGCTATGTTAAACGTAGCTCTAGGATTTACTTAATTTTCCCTCAGTTATCGAAAAGCTTTTCGGCAATTCAAAAGAAGTCATTTAACGATATTAATTGATGAAGAAGTACTTAATTAATAAATAAGACAATATTTGCACCAATCTACAAATTACTCTTATTGACTCAATTATTGTATCTCATTACGGTGCATACTAAACTATAGCTAAATCTTCAAGATGAAATAAATCAGTTAAGCAGTCGGGTAAAAAAGATTTGTTATCTTAAATTTAATTTAAGATAACAAATCTTTTTTACCCGACTGCATAATGAGATACAATAATTGAGTCAATAAGAGTAATTTGTAGATTGGTGCAAATATTGTCTTATTTATTAATTAAGTACTTCTTCATCAATTAATATCGTTAAATGACTTCTTTTGAATTGCCGAAAAGCTTTTCGATAACTGAGGGAAAATATTTTATTTTAAATTAAATTTTATATTAAAGATTTTATACAGCAATCTCCTATCCTATCACCCGATACTACGAGGTATTATACTACATTCCGTAGCGTAGTTCAACACATGAATAAACCATAGAGTTATGTAAGGAGGCCTTGGCTGACCGCAGCTGGTCAACCTGACTAAGTCTAAAATCTAGACTATCTAGGTAACCTACGCAGACATCAAGCCATTTTTGTTTAAATTCCAGTTTGATTAGGTTCAATGAATACTTATTGAATAATGAATGCCTAGTGAAGAAATGTGGTCAGTTGAGGCATTTTGAGGTTTGGTTATACAGGGTGTAACAAAAGGGTATTGTCACGCGAAATGCTATGGAGCCTGAATTAGCCCACACTACACTGTAGAGGCTACGTCCAGCAGTGGACTGCAATAGGCTGACGACGACGACGACGACACTGTAGAGTACAATACAATACAAAAATTATTTATTAACTGAAACAACACTCATCACATAACATAGTAAACATCAATCAACACAACAATACCTATACAAAATAAAACCTAAACTAGTGTGTGTTATGTGCCAGCAAAATAGTCCCACCTCAGCGTAGTGTTGCAGTATTACCTGCAACGCTGATGTTACGCTAGTACCTGTCCACAGATACTCGAAATCAAATGTTTATTTTTCCAGTATGAAAAGTCTATTCCAAAACCACTGAAGACTGTTTACTCCTTTTGACCCTGTAGCAAACATAGAAATTATTTTCCGCGAGATAAGAAGAAGAATCTGCCAGATCTATAATACCACTTATTCTATGACCTAAAATCTATGTGAGCGCTAAAATCTGTTCTTCTACAGTATGAGAAGCAGAAATCATCTGCTTGTTTTGTAGTACTTATAACACTAGCTGAAAAGTTAGAAAAGTTAGACAAGAGAAGCTGACAAATATTAGTCAGTGATTAGTATCATAAAGTCGTCATGGATTGGCGGTCGAACATCTACAGTATTTTGTCTTTCCTGTATGATGAGGGTTCACGACTGTTCGTATATACGTTGCTGTTGATGGGTACAACAGCAACGTATCCTCTCAAACACATTAGATGAATCACTGCGCATTATCATGAATGGTGCAGCTGGGAGTGAACTAATTATAGCACCGCTTTGAACCCAAGATAACCTTTGAAGGCAATGCAAAGTACTAAAGTTATTGTCTGGTATTGTACCTATTTCTGTTGCATACTGCTGTCCTGTTGCGGGGCTTGACTAGAATATCAGTTGCAAATCTTTCCGTGCATGTCTAAGGATAGCAAATTGACACTGATCTTTTAAAGCTGGCCCCCGTAATCCTGCATATCTTGCTACTACTTTTGCGTGATTGTTATTAATCTTACCATGAACTGCCGATGACGTTAGCTATCCATTAAAGTCCTCAAAACAAGTAAATAAATTGCGAACAATCAGAAATACAAATAATTTTAGGAACGTAGCCAGTCTCATAGATTGAGCCAATGTAACCTATTCCTTATATGGCTCATTAAACAAGGAGATTGGAATTGCAATAAATAATCATAAACAAAATAACAATCATTATAAGTACAAATAAATCAAACAGTTTTGCAATGGTTATTATACCAGGCTACTGCACGATTGGGTATGTAAATGTTAGTTACCTGTAAGATTGCTTATTTTACTTTTAACTGGTAGATGTCCGCGACTCTGTCCATGTAGACAGTACAAGACTCGTAGCACCGTGGAAATTTTCCGTGAAAAACATATGTTTTCGAGCCTTCCTTATAAAGTTGAATATCTAACACAAAAACATTTTTTCAATTCAAATTACTATTTCCTAAAATTAACGTTTCAACCAAATGAAACAAACGTAACAAAAAAACCAAACTCTTCAGCTTTATATTATTAGTAGAGATGGCTTCAGATAGTATTAAATAGAAGTAACTAAGTTATAGAGTTCCGTAGAATTTATTTAAGAACCGAAACATAAAAACGAATTTAACTTTTGAGCTTTGAAACCTAGACCATATCTTTTCAAGAAGCTTAATTCAATTTGTCTCAGTGAATATTTAACTAATTAACATTAAACTTGTTAGTTAACGTTATACGAGTATAATGACTACTAAATGAGTGATTTTAAATTTCTCTGAGAGCCGCAGTTAGTTTATAACCATATAATACTTTTTAGTTATCTTGACTACTAGCCTCAAATTCGCGTTGCTGTGTTAGATTCTGACCGTCTCACCTAAATATAAACTGTAAAACTGGTTATGTCTGTCCTCCCTATTCTTAATTAAATGACTAAGCCAGAAAGGGGTAGGTAGAACTTACTTAACAAAAAGCCAATTATTGTTAGATAATATTTAAGAATTACCTATACAGACGAGATGGTGGCAATTGGCATTTTTTCAAAGAGCAAGAGAACAAAAAAAATTTAGTGAGGTGGTCAAATTGGTTGATCGCATGTCCAAATGTCCATCAAGTCGTCAAAATTTGAAAAGTATTGAAGATCTCTAATAATTCCATCAAAATTTGCACAGCATACACGTCGTGTCCGCAATCCGTCAGACGACGATCTTTGACCTACAAATAAAACGTACTGCAATATTTTCAGTACATAATTCGAACATCACGCTTGACCTCGTCTTTAGTAAATGATAACGAATAAGTCAGGATTTTGCAACGAATAAATATGTATACCTAAATAGTTTTTAAGATCGACATAAGAATCTCTAAAATCACAATGGTTCATTTGAAAAACATGTTCTGTACAGATTCGCTATAATTTTATAATAGTACACCACATTTAAGAAAAAAGAAAATGAACATTTCTTATCTTGCTATATGTTTGTCGTATTTATAACAATACAAAGTCTAGACTCTAAAAATACTTCGGCATAGTCTGCAATACTGTATCAAATTTAGGTCAAAGATCATAACAATTAGGTATAACAATTATATTACTTAGAAACAGTCTTTGCATTTTTTAAAATTTTTAAAAAATTTATCCAACGATGATCAGTCTTAAAACATTACTGGCCTCAAACATAATTATATCTGTGAGACATTTACGGTGTTATTGTTATTACAAAAGAGCGCCTATGTTTAGACTCGTTTGAGAACAAAGTGTATAGAATATCCGTAAAATTTAGGCAATGTTTCGCTTAAATGATGCTTATATTCTTTTGTAATAACACCGTTTATGTTTTCAATTTATGGCAGCTCCGCAATAATTTTAGCCTCTGCCTAACCAATCGTTTGCATAGTAGTGGTATATCTTCATTGTAAGCACCATAATTACTAGGGTGTTGTAATGGCTTGACTAGTTTATAGGCTGTAGGAGTACAAGTATAGGCTTTGTCTTCATGATTGATATCGCAATTACTGGCTTATGCTGTGCATCTGTTGTATTTAAGGCATTTATCTAGATTGTTATTTGGTTAAAGAAGGTACAATTTTATTAAAACCCTTTATTAATTTCAGTTACCTACCGATGCAGTTCGCTTCAGGCAAAAGTATATTCTAGTCTATGTCCCTAAAAAATTGACTGTTGGCACTTCACAATTTCAACGTATGAATAATTTAAGGCCCGCTTGCAGCGAATACTAAATCTAGTTTTAAGGTAAATTGAGAATTAAGTATCACACTATCTGCTTTCCTGACATAAACAGAGAGAGATGCTAGCTAACACTCGATATACTTAATTCTAGATTTAAACATTTGCTTCAAATGAGCCTCGATCATTATGTTATACCCGAGGAGGGTTAGCGTCAACTATAGTAAATCCTTGGCAATACGAGTTTCGAAAGAAACCATATTGCGCAGACCATATAAATAATGAGATAGGTGCAGGAAAATCATGATGATGTTATAATAGATTGTTTAACTGTAATTTTTATTCAGTCCTTCCCTGTAAAGTCAATGCTTATGTTATTCAAACGCTTTCATATTTATTCGAAAGCCATGCATAATACTGGAACAGAAATATTATCTATTAGAGCTCAAACCATCCCCTTGTATCTGTGCAATGGAGCCGAAAATTATAATCAATATTTTGCAACTCATCTTCAAACCAAAAAACTAATTTCAATACAGGAGTGTAAAACTAAAAGTCATCATTGCAATTTCCATGGTTTCCGCAAACACATTGGATTCCCACGAAATAGTCCAGGAGGGTCGCATGCGATATTGTATTACTAAATGCTAAATGCGTAATATCCTGTACTGATGCGGGGCTTGACTAGAATACATTAGATACATCTCCTTCCGTGCACGTCGTAAGAGTCGACTAAGAAATAAACTAGTAACTGTCATTGATTATCTGTTTCCACTATTCTTAACTTGGCTGTGGAATCTCCTTCAAGATCCAGCAGTTCTAGCTACCCAATTTTGGTACAACAGCTGTGTGCATATGAATGTGCTTGGTGTGAAATAGAACTACATAGTATATAGACGTACCTAAACATGAGGCCCATAGTGATGTTCATGGCTTCCGTGGATACTTAAGTTTCCCACAGAAATGCTCACGTGTGGAAACATGTGTGGAGTAAACAAGATTACCTAATCAAATGCAATGCGTTCTACGAGTTCTAGTTAGGTATTGCCTAAGCTGAATACACTGAAAATTCTACAAGCGACAAAATAGGTTTACTACATAGTAAAGTCTTTATTTTAGATTGATCAAAGAAGAGGTTGATCTTCAAATAACCTTATTGTGCATTTGTAAATATAATGTACTAAATTAAAGAATTGATTGATTAACTGTTTTTCTTTAACGACCATAGAATTATTAAATCCATTAATATTTATTTTACCGTTACTTCTTAGCACCTACAGATTCCTGTGAAATAAATTTGAAAGCTACGAACAGTGGCATATCCAGCGGCGAAGGACGACCACACGCGGTGCGATTATTTGTCGACTCAGCGACTGAGTGACGTGAGAAAGTGGCAACCCTACCAAAATTGATGAAGGGAATAATAGAATAGCACTTCCGTAAGTACTTGATTGGGCAAGGAAGGGCATAGCGGCCGGGGCATAAGTGGAGACTTGACGATTGGAATTACTGGAATTTTAGGGTTGAGTACGCAAAAATAAAATCCTCTCTTGCTACCATACAATTTACACCATAATTAAGAATGTAAATAGAAAGCAGGAAGTAACGAAATTAAAAATAGTATTTAGGTTAGAGAAAAAAAACAGAAGCTGTTAAAATATTATCGTGGACGTTTCTCATCATCATATTTCATTCTTCAAGAACTTAAATTTCATATCCGCAAAAAGAGTTGGTTAAAAACCCGTTCTCCAATTCTCGAACACGATAAAAATAATGTAATATATATGCATACAATACCAACAATGCTGATGTTTCCGACTCATTACCGTTATGAACTGCAACCGATTTTTTCTATTCAGATCCGGTAATAGTCAAAATAGATGCAAATGGACCCTTGCAATGCTTTCCCACGACTGCGAACGTAAATAATAAGCCCGCCTTTGTCCCGATTCGTCCCCTAGCTTCGTATTGGTTTTTTAAACCAAACGTGTCGTTTTAATGATCTGTGCTTTCTCTGTTTACTCTACGTTTATCTATCTCTTTGTACTATTCAGGGGTGGTGTCTTTGGACAGGAACGAATAATGCGCTGTCCCATGGTTTGCCTAGATGCGCTTTTTGCCATTATTCACTGTTCACAATAAAATTGAGATGTGTATGGGATTAGGCACCCTAGGTAATTTGTTTGACAAGTTTTTTTTTTTGATGAACAACGTTTGCTTCTGGATACGAAATATGAAGTGGAACATGTAAGTTTTCTATACAAAGACTTGATATTGCGTTTTGTTCCATTCAATTGATTGATTGCATGTTAGGAATAAATTAAATATTGTATTGTGAAAAGAAAGTAACGTACCAGAAATATTGAATAACTTATTTACTTTCTTTCTGAATATCTAATGTTTTTTAATTTAGCTTGTCTCTTGACCAGACTTTTTACGTCCATCGTCCCATAGTGGCACCGACAATCCCAAGCTAATTCAATAACTTGACTATTAATTAAGTAGGTTAACAAAATTAAGCAAAGTTGCACGCAAGTACATGCTCTGTTCTTTTTCGCTAAATTATATTATTGTATTTTAACCAAACTGGCGTACGCTCACCACCGGGCCCTACTTCCTCAGCTGACCCTCGTCTCTGACGATCGTGATTACGATTACTGGCAATTACAGTCGCGAAGACTGATTACGTACATTTAAATTAAAACTTCCGAATTTGAATAATTTCGTACCCAAAACCCAAATATGTATTTTACAGAAATAGGACAACTGTCAAATACGTAAGTTTTATAGACAGGTATATCTACCAAATACATCATTGTCATAACCATCACTCCTACATCCATATCCAACAGCATTCCAAATCGAAATCAATTCATCTTAAAGACGTCCATTATTAGACGTAACCTGGCGTAACCCGACCCGCATTAGAGGATAATGGGCACATTTGGTACAATAGTCCCGTCCAGTCCCATACGAGCCCTGTCTCATTGTGTCTCATGTCAATCCTTGGATAGATCACCGTAAAATCTGGAGGACCACCTTGGTTTATCGCCTCGCCTAATGGATTCGATTAAAGGACAGTGTTATGATCTTGACTATGCTTAGATACTAAATATGGAGCTTCTAAAAGTGGAATGATATCCTTAAAATCAAGTCAAGCATCCACTTCAAAAGTAATGGTATAAATTCCGTTACGGAACTTCTAATATTAACTTCTTAAGGAATAAATAAAAATTATGAGAAATGGGCAACATCATAAAATGTATCTAAAATATCGGTTTCATCCATTGCGACACCATATTATCTCGTAACTTGACAAATTTATAGCATTAATAATAACTTAGGTAACTTTCTCCTAAAACCAAGTGAAAATTATGTAGGTACGCTGTTTTATTAGCTTTTAGTTCTCAAATGACATAAGTGCGTATAATATTTGTGTTTTCGCGGCTTGATTACCACCTTTTAAAGTAATTTGAACCTTCACTTTCGTCAAAAAATCTTTAGTATAGTTGAACTGACAACGACCTTTACACTCATGGTTAATAGGTAAGTATACTGTCCTATGCGCTATCCCAAGTTTTAGTAAGCATCCTTATCATTGCAAAATGCATGTAATAAATAAAATGAGAGAGGATTCTTTTAGGTCAAGTAAATAAGTTCTTCGGAGAACTTCATTTACTAATTACATTTTTCCCCCTTTCATGTATAAAATGAAATCGTATCTGAGCATTGAAATCCGTAATCTTCACACACTTACTTGAAAATCCTCAAGTACAGTAAAATAGCATTTTCTTGCCTCCAAAGTGCTCTTACCCAATGGCAGTCACGGACTCATACAAAGCGATGTTTCCAAACAATTGATCTCTAAGCATCCAGCGATATTCCGTGAACTTTTGCTAGTTTCGTAAGTAGCTTTTATTCGAGGAGAAATATCTTTATTGTGCAATGAAGTGTTAATTTAATATTACAAATGTTTTACGCAAGTGTCTATTGGTATTTGACGAGTTGAACGGTTTAATTGACTGGGAAAATATTAAATTCAGCGAGCAAATGTATTTCTATATACTTTGCATATCTCGTAAACAACTCTAAAGATTTGTATGGTTTTTGTATTTGGATCACTTTGGTAGGGTATTACTAAGTTCAAAGTGATTTCTTAGAAATGCTAAAAAGTTACATGTGAAGTTCTGGCACACCAACAAATTTACGATGTGCTCTAATAGCAGGATTATATCCATTATGTATCGAGCTGCCACTATTAGAAGCGAAGTGTGACATCTCCCTTCCACGATAGAGAGATACATTTATCTTGCCCCAAGAGTTACAGAAACCATACACTCAAAAACAAGAACATCAACGTAGCTCTTCAAGCGCAAATGCGACGTCTGTTTTGTAAGAATGACAATAGAAGCAATCCCTCAATAGTCTCCCATACTTGACCACGCACAAGTTTTGCAACATATAATCATGCACCCAGTACCTTGTGGAAACAATTGCTGTACATTTTCGTAAACTTAAGTGCCAAAGTAATCCGTTTTGCTCCAATTAATTGGAATTAACAATTAAATTGTTGCTCAACATAATTGTAAATACAGTTTACGAACGAATCATTTAATAATGTATGTGTAAGTATATGAATTTATTTCTACTATAATGTCTAAATTATAAACTGAATTGAAATAACAGTATAAAGTTGGGCTTCGACAATATGCAATCAGTTCATATATATATGTAACATAAAACCTAATAATGTTGTACAGGAGCAGACAGCCTTAAAAAAATACAATGGGAAATATAATTTTTAATTAAATTTTTTAATCTTGTTTATAAAATACTGACCTACCAAGGTCAAACTTTAGTAATGTGTAAAGGGAGTAAACATTACATAGGTGTCTTTGTTAGTGAAACATTTCATAAGTACATGAAGTGCGCCTACGCATACAAACTCTCACTTTCTGCATTTGTAGACCTAAGAAAAGTTAGAGCTGTCGCCTTCGAATCTGTAAAAAGAGCTTACTAATCTAAACTAAGCTTGATTCCCTGTAGGGGGGGCCCTCATTATACTATTTTTCTTCGACCGCAGCGCAGCTCTTAGTCATTCCATAAAACACATATTCATAGAAGCATACCTATTCTGGAATTTCAGCCTTAGGTAAGAAGTCCCTTAAAGACTTCCAATGCAACCGGTTACAATTAGCGGCCTGCATCCAGCAGATCCCGCGACCCTTTGACTAGGTCGTCCGTCCGTCTTCTTTATTTCGGTAGTAGATCAGACTAAGTAAAATAATAGATATCTATACAGCTCTAAGTATTCCTATCTCTTCGCTGGCTGGCTTGTGGTGCGCTTCTTGCCGTTTTGTCGTGAAAAAGCTGCACTTTCTCGTTCGCCTAATTGCCTCTTGTGGGTATTGTTCTTTGTGTACTACCGTTTTTATGCAACCTTGGGTAAGGGCTGTCGATTGATGAATTTATTTGCGTATCATACGTTTTGTAGGCTATCAATCGATTGAACACGGGAAATTTAACAGACTGACGGACAGGCATAGTTACTTTCACATTTATAATATTAGTTAGGAACATCCAATCATCCTTTAATATAAACGCGAAAGCTTGTAAGTATGGATGGATGGATGGATGGATGGATGGATGTTTGTTACTCTTTCACGTAAAAACGGCTGGAGCGATTTTAATAAAATTTGGTATGGAGTTAGATGACACTCTGGATTAACACATAGGCTACTTTTTATCCCGGGAAAATATTTTTATCCTGGGAAATTGAGACATTTTGTTTTTTCTGCCACGCGGACGAAGTCGCGGGCGTCCTCTAGTATCAAATAAACATAAATTACTATAGCATTTTACATATGCATGAACACACAGCTGTGTTCCCGAAATAGGGTAGCCAGAAGTGCAGGATTTTAGGGGGGTTAGATGTAAATAAAGTGATGAGTTGCTAGCTTATCACCTGAGAAATTGCCCGAGTTCCTCGACATAGTAAGAGTTGTTAGTGGACTCTTACGACATGCCTGGAAAGAGATGCTGCTCATGTATTCTAATAAAGTCCCACACCGGCACAGGACTATAGGTGTATACAAGCATCTTAGAAATATTTATTAGCCTAATGAACATAAGTGGCAACCCTGGTTTTAATCACTATCGAGAGTATGATATGAAAACAGTGTGAAAATCTGACCAATTCATTTGTTGTAACAATCACCTTTGGATATAATTAATGTATTTAACTAAGACACATAAATATGATAGATTTTCTTGTTATGGCAATCCATTAACGAGCAAATGTGAAGTAGGGACTTTTGTATAAGTAGTCGTAGTAGATGTAGATTAGGTAAGGTCATAGGAATCTATATAAACTAAATTTAAAAAAAATCGGGAATATAGGGGTATTATTACGCTGTCTAGATAGTACCTAATGTCATCCTTTATCCCAAAAGAAACATTCAGATAAATCGAACATAATAGGTACGAGTAGGTATATTCAAAAAACAAGGAAGTCCTTATTTAAAAAATGTTATCAACGTCATCGTGAATTTTCTGAACATTCCAATAATTTAAGTCACACAAAAATACGCGCATAATTATTTTGTAATATGGAAGAGAAATCTCAGACAAAAACAATTACATAATATCCAAGTTCAAGATCAACGACATTAAAGGTGAAAGACCCTATTATATTAATAGACGTTATTTATCAAATGTACCCTTAGAAAGGCCCGTGTCAACCATTGACTACAAAACATGATAAGAAGTTATACGTGGGAGTGAAAAAGCAGATACATGAGGAAAATTCAAGGCGGTTATGCAGTTATGATTATATTAGCAGCGTAACAAAAATATGGAAATAATTAAGCCTACTTATTCTCATCAAAAAGACTTTTACACATGTCTGCTCCACTGTAATTTTTGTGTTTGTACCGCTATATTACGGTACCGCAATCGCCGTGAGTGTTGGTTGGCAGTCGAATTTGACACGTTGTTATCGTGAGTTTACTTTAACGTGACATCGAAGAACCAGCAGGTAAAGTAGCACAAGCCCATATGTAAATTAGGTTGTTAATAAAAAATATAAAATTGGCATAATATTCCATATATTTTGCTGTCTAAAGTAATGTATAGTAAGGTTTTAACTTTACGCGTAGTTATTAGTAGATAGTACTATATCCGTTCATTAAAATAAGCCAAATCACCTAACATAATAAAATAGAATAAACATACTCGTAAATCTGACTTTAACAGCTAACTTTTACCACGTTTCTTTACTACCTAAATCCTAAAACTAAATTTATTGTCGATCTAGTATATTCTACGTCTGTGGAAGCAACTTTCCCTTGCATTTGAATCGCTCCATTTGTCATTGATACGCTTGAAGTAATTATTTCACCACATTAACTTATACCAGTGTCTAAAGCGTGAACTACATCAAACTGTGTAGAAAAGTATAGTATACACATAGAATGTAGCGACATCGGTAACTGACTGTCTGAACTGTATTTCCAATGTTTACGTTACGGTCTAATCAGTAAGTACATCATTAAAGGAATCTTTAAGATGCATTATGAAGTACCCATTTTTCCCTGCTTGTAATGCTTTGTAATATGGTTGTTGTTATAAATAAATAAAAATAAATCATCATGTCAAGATTTTTACAATTTTATCAATTTATTCTTATACTTATCTGCGGGCGGATGTCCACGACAACAAATATAAACATTGTTGTGGGCATTGGTGTTCGCATCAAACATGTAGATTCTACCACTTTCTTCTTCTTAGTGGCACTCTATTACTGGAGTTCTGCCGTTAGCTTATTTATTATATAATCTTGTCTCTGATCGGTATTCGGAACAGGTTCTCCACATTGGCAATTCTCGTTTATTCCCGAATTTGGCTCGGCTGGGTAGCCAAATTAGATCCGCCTTGCGACGCGTCTTTTCTCTTGAATTTTGCTTACCATTATAACTTTAAATTCTACATCCACCTACGGGAACATCGGACATCTTGCCACTTAGGTACTTACAAAACTCAAATAGGGTACCAAGATAAGGCCAAACTTTCACGATCATGAAAGTAGGATGTATTCTTTACTGGTTCAAGTTTCACGGAAAATAGCGCAGCAGCTCAGGGACCCTTTAAGTACCGTTTAGAAACCTCACTCACTCAACTGAAGCTTACTAATTACGACAGACCAGGTCAGTAGATAGGTATCCTTGCCCACTGAAATCTCATGGGATTATGACATATTTTTCTAATCTATAATTTCTTGGAAATACTGATACAAGTTTTCCCATAGCAAAAAGACGGACGTTTATGAAATTGGTACTATGTACTAAGATATTTTAACAAAAAGCTGATTACTTTGCCTACCAGTATGTTAAGTCAATGCAACATTATTTTGCATAAACTTTCGTCATTGTTTTAACCACCAATTTGCACTTAGACCAGAAACTAGATCACATCATCTAACAAAGCGTAAGATTTATAGTTCCATATTGCACTACCACTATCATTTTTCGAATGACAAACGATCATACTTTGTTATCTTTGTGATCGATCACACATGAAGTTTAGATCAAGCCTCTTTGATCTAAACTTCATCGTTATGATGGTACAAGCGCAGGCCCTAGGTCGTTTGTTGACCCTCCACGTTCGTTCACAACAACAAAGTATGAAGGGCCGGCGATAGCGAGAGTCTACGACCTACCTCAATAGATAATGAAAGTCAACCCGGAACCCGTGAACGCACAAACAATAAGTTGAAGATTAAATTATTTCTAGCTTTTTTTGTTTCTTTCAGTATAGGTTCAATTTTAGTTCAAAAACATTTTAAAATTCGCTAATAGTTTTTCTTCTTCAAGCCTGATTTTGTGAAACTCATAGCGATATTTGATAAAGATTTTCAGGCAGAAACTTAAAAATAATTTGTACAATGTCACTGGACAAAAGCAAGTAATAGGATGTAGTGCACAAGAAGCTCAACGCTGACACAGAGCGCCACAATGAGTTTCGTTATAGAGACTAGGTTAGACCGAAGTTAAACTATACAATAACTAATAATAGCAGACTTGCGTCCATTTAGGCTGGCGAAAGGACGAAATCGAGTTGGGAATCTGCCAAATAACAAAGTTAAACGTCCTACGAAATGCCTTTTGCCAAAAAACATGATTGCGATGGCGTCTAGGAGTCGTTGAGTCCTGAGTCTAGATGGATTTTATTACCGCATAGTTAATAACTTAGGAACAGAAGATTCAACCAATATAATAAAGTAGGTAGTTTTAATTGCGGTTGTATTTAGAGAACTTAGTTCACATTTATGCAGGCAAAGAGAATGCTTGTAAATTCGGGATCGGGCTGTAAAATTTGTAGACAAGACAAATGTATCTGTAGAAGGCGAGATAAACAGAAATAAGCAATTTAACTACAAAATAAATATCCAACAATATAACTACAAAAAATAGGATTATTTCTCAGGACAAAATGTAATAGTTTATGATAATGGCCTATCCTTTTCCGGGTTTCTTGAGATTTAAAATACTCTGGTTTTCTCGTAAAATTCGGCTAGACAGATCGATTTGATCGATCGACGGATTCACATTTCAATTATGATGAAGGAACATGTGAACAGGCCATAAAAAGACCAAGTAGCAGTCGTCAATCGTGTGGAAGCACCATTAGGATATGAATCACGTAAGAGTGAAAGTCTAAAGTGAATCAGATAAGAGATTTAGACAGAAAAGGAAAAATAACTTGCATTCATCTAGATAGAGGGTACCACACCCACGAATTTCACATTAGAGTTATTTATTTATTTATTCAGATAATTTCAGATTAATAAAGTTATAACGTAAATTAATATGTTATATGATCTTGCAAATATGGCATATTTACGAGTAGGGTATTTCACCCTACTATGTTTATGTTTATTCGTTTGTTGTGGATACTGCCACAGAATATGTATTTTACTGGATAATATAGATATTTCATATTAATGAAAATATTTTTTACATAAAAGTTTTGCTTGTGTTCAATCATAAAAATTCGTAATAAGCAAAGACAAATAAATTTATTATTACTTAGGTAAGTTAATGTACAACTTATAAGTTCTCGAAATAGCTGGTAAATTATATGTCTGAAACCCTCAATTTCTTATTATAACTTCGTTAAAAACATTGCACTCTTGCGTCTTATTAATTACAAACGAAGTCCGTTTGCTGAAAATAACTTTTAAAATAACGAAGTTTGGAAGTGCAATGACTAATCGTGAATCGTGGCATGGCGTGCTGCTATTGAGGTAGGGTTGCCACAATATTGAAAATAATGTCAAGTAAGAAGTTACCTTTTCATCTTGGTGTTAAGTGTCGTTCTTTACATTGGTCACAATAATATACAAAATGGGTGTCTAATGTTTGCCCGAAAATTATATGCACGAATACTCATATGCCAGAATTTTACTTGCCCGAATTTCATTTCCCCGAATTTGTTATTTGCCATAATATTTATGTGTCATACTCTTTGTTTGCCCGAAAATTAGATATCATAATAATACGAATGCTTTACGTATTGTTTTCCATATTTATTTCTACTACTTACTTAATTTATATCATTATAAACACTAAAAAGCCATTAGCATTCTGGCACTTCGCCGGCCGCTACCGCGGCACGCACGCTCACTCGGCTTGTGCGTTGTTTGTCATACTCTAACCTAACCTAACCTACCCAAACTAAAGCTAAACCTATTCATCGATTAGTTTAATCTACATCTACTACTAGTTTAATTTCATAAATTTTTATTTCCATTTAGGAAGTGAAATGCCTACTCTACCTACACCATGTAACTTCAAATGATATTCATATCCGTATCTATACCTACCAAAAAAATACGTTACTCAAGTTTGTCTATACATTGCGATATAGTGGATACTTATAAGGCCTTTTGAGAGCTAATAGAAACAAACTTACACTTTTTACATTCTTTGTACAATGTCTGTCCGTATGTTTTTTCACGCATCACGCACAATTTACTGGATTATGAAAATATTAACAAAAGTAGGTATATACGTGACTGTTACACATGAAACCAGTTAGCATATTATTTATTTTATAGTCCACGCGGACGAAGACGCGGGCAAGAGCTAGTCCAGCGTAAAAGAGATCATGGAACCTATCTACGTACGTAAAGTGATTTCAAAATGTTGGTAGCCCTGTGGAAGTCATTCGCCACATCATGCCGCATGTCACCGAAGATTAATTTACGGTCGCGTACGGTTGACTAACTCACTGTGCTGGCTGGTTAATCAAAGCGCAATTTTGGCTTTGCTGAGTCAAGGTCCATGGTCTCCCACACATTGGCGTTGGAGATGCAGGTCTGGCAGTATTCTACACGTTTTATCGTTGGCTGTTTATTCACCTAATTACGAATCAAAAAGAACGGTACTTATCTACCATTTTTAGCCGTTTCTTATGCACTAGGTAAATACCTATTTATTGTCGCAGTAAAAAATCATCACATAAAATCGTAAATGTAGGAAATTTTACTAAAATCAATCATGAAGTAATAAAATATGTATTATATTTATCCAAAAACAGTTTATTCCGTAGAATCGCGTCCGTTTCCGACAGGATAAACCATTATCATTCTGAACAATAAAAACTTGAAAATAAACACTGAAAACACTTATACTTAAATCATTATTGGGTGCGTATGAATTTATGACTCTTTCTTTACTGAAAACACTTTCATCGAAATTACTGAAAGATTAAACGCATCCGTTACAGTTCTCTGAAACAATAACTATTATACTCATAATATGGATTCTTTTTTAAACGGTTTTATTTAAAATAATTTATTACCCCGACCACATATTTCAAGCGGAACATTCACACTTACGGTGGAGTTTTGGGCTGTGTTGTTCAGTGCTTTTATAAGTATTTCGGAACCAGAAATATATCCATGAAATCATTTCAGCAGTGTAGGTACTCGTATTAGCTTTTATTTGGTAGGCTTGACGTATCTTGCAATAGCAAAAATTTCTAATTTCTATGTTTGTTTGCATTGCTTTTGCTAGATAAGTAGGCTGGTCTGAGCCTATAGGTATAAACCGCTTAATTTGAATGGTAGGATTGATAGGTTTCCGCATTGTATTGGTTGCAGAGGTTAGCAGTGTGCAACGGCTCCTAAGATGCGAAATGAAATCCTCATTGGTCTCACAAGCTCTATTGCAATTTTATTATTAGCACATTTTGACACTATATAAAATGTTAGTATTTTATTAGCAAAAGTAAGCACCTTGTGGCAGATACAATACAAATCTCACTCGGGTGAAAAAAAAACCATTTTCTTATTAATATTTATAATACAAATCATGTAAAGTTAGGTAGGTAAAATTATGCAATAATTGTCATGAAAGTCCCCCAAAAATATGTAAAATTGTAATCAGATTACCTACGTTTTGATGTTCCTTCCCTATAGGAAAACCTGTGCGTATTTCATGTGTGGTGTAATGTGTACAAATTTATATATTTTCCTTATTGTATGACGTAGTTTTTAGCTTTACGTCAACATATTTACCATATAAAGGAATATTTTTTGGTACTTTGAACGTGCTCATATAAATACGTCAGTCTTTTGTACTTGCAGAATAGTGCACAAAATTCTCTAATTGTGCGATATTATCTTATCTTATTATCTTATTTAGAGAATTTCCATTTGTGTTCTCAGTATTTTTGTCTCTGTACCTACTAGTAACCTATATTAATAATTTTGTCAAGGGCTATGGTGGTAGACACGATCGTATTTGCATAATGTTTCCTAAATAACAAAAAGTCAAAAACATAGCTTATGACAGTTATGACAACAACAGTATCTACTAATTCAACTATTTCTGGGTGTGTCCTAAAAAATAGACTGTAAACCTACTGATATAGTGAAACAATCAAAGATAACAATTAACTAATAGGTACTACATAATGCGACTTTAAGGGACCAACTCATGCGCCATCCGATAATGAGTCAACTAATCAGATAGTCTATCTAGACTCTAGACCAGCGGTTCCAGTGTAGTGGCTATCTCTAGACTCTAGAGATAACCACTACACTGGAAATTAGTCAACAACACGTGGTGCTGTTTACTTATAATTATAAAAATACACTGATTATAACAAATTAGAGTGGTGATGTTTTAGCTAAAGATTTTACTCTATTTGATTTCCTAGATGAAATGAAGGTAAGGTTGTACCAACTGGGACCTCCGTGACGTATCTTTTTGCTGCAAAAAGCAAAATGGCCTGTGTACTGACTAGGTGGCAGTTGCGGACAGGTTGTAAATATGTACAAGTAGACGTTCAATTTAATTATATATTTCAATAGTATTCGAATAACATACATATAATAGAATAGGATGACAATATTTCTTTACATTACCCACGTCAGTCTAGATAGCAACTATAGCTAAGTATAGCTTTTTACTTTTCGCTATCCATCCGTAATTTAGGCCATGGAACTTTAACAAAGCAAATCAAGCAAAGATTTACTGCTACCTCATTCGAGCATAGCAACTGCATAGCAACTTATTTGTTAACTGTCAAAATTCTTGTTCAACATTGTTGTGATTATTTTTTGCTGAACTTATAACGGTTACGCCTACGCTCAGAAAGTACGATTTCAACTATAGTAGGTATACTATGTAAACATAGAAGTATGTGAGTTTTGGCCTTAGTATATTTAGCTCTATGTAGCAGGGTACATAGCAGCAGCATGGTATATCAATCTTCATGGATCAGATGTTTTGTAAAAAATTTAGAACCCATCGCGAGCCGATGGCCTATAAGCCTGGTATACCTTTGAAAAAGTAGAGCGCGATTGTATACTCCTATCATTGTCTTTTTTCTTTTGGTAGGCGAATAGAAAAAAGAAAGTGGTTCTTTTAGGAACAATCTAGCCAAAGTAACCAAAACATTTTAATGAAATGAGTTATTTGAAAGATGACTTAAAGATGGACTTGATTCACTCGATCTAGGAAGCTATAGGTATACACACGGCTTTGTGCCCAAAAATTTGGTATCCAGAACTGGAAGATCGCGAATACAATACAAAGTACATACTCGTATAATAAGTTGCTCTCTCATCGCCTGAGGGTTTGTTATCTAGGAAGCTTAAAACAACTCAGTTGTCAACGAGTCAAATATATTTTCCACAAGAAATTCAAATGGCTGAGGGCATTGATAGCTAAGAGATGTATTATGTTCTCCCTGAATGTAATACATAGGTATACAGGGTTAATTTTAAAACATCTCGCAAGACTAGGTAGCTACCTAAACAACAACATTTGTTCTACGAGTTTTGATGATTTGTCACATTTTACTTTCATACAAAAATAAATATCAATTTAATATTACCTCTGAATGTTCTTAAGTCTGTACATAATACTGATGCGAGCGCGCGATCGCGGGCGTTAACCTTTTCGTATACCTACGAATGGAACATAGACTTACAAATGTCACGACAGTACAATAAAAGCTTGAAAAATCATTTTCAATTAATGTATTGAGTTATGATAAAACTCGTAGAACAAATGTTATTGTTTATGATTTTAGCTATCTAGTCCTGCGAGGTTATTGATGTTTTAAAATTAACCCTTTATAACCCAAAGTGCTCTTCATTACATTCATTACATTGTCCATGGTAATAATTTACAGACATAGTTACCTTGTTATTGGCGACCATTTAACTAAATTGTACCAAGTATTTGGGTCATACATTGAGAACTTACAGCAAATAGGTAGTCAGTGTTGGGACTCGTTATACAGACACGGACGTCTCGTCCCCATGCCATATGCGGCCTATTTATATTCCTTTTGTTACTAATACATACATGGATTAAGACAAGTTCGTGATGTCCCAAGTTCCGATTCACAAATAATTTATTGAGATTTGGGACTTGCTTTGAGATTTGCTCCTTTGATTGGCAGATTTTTGGTGTAATGTCTGCTATGTGCGGATGCGGTTCTACTTTCGCAGAGGAAGTAGGAATATTTTGGACGTCTGGTTATTTGACTCTATTATCCACTACATACGTGATCTGCAAAAGCGACATCAGAAATCAACCCTAGAATTATTACTTTGCCCCAAATTGAGGATCGTCA
The DNA here is from genome assembly GCA_014607495.2 of Carposina sasakii. Taxonomy (NCBI): domain Eukaryota; kingdom Metazoa; phylum Arthropoda; class Insecta; order Lepidoptera; family Carposinidae; genus Carposina; species Carposina sasakii. Next base: position 4,208,925 of record CP053164.1, read on the forward strand.
ATATCATTGATCGTTTTCATTATGCCAAAGTTTCAACGCTCGTTCAAAGAAATAGCAATTCTATTAATTTTGAATATCGATTTAAGATAAATACTTAACTGGCATGCTTGCTAGTCTTAGCGCGTTTACTTGTGATAAGTTATTTATTTATTCACTCGGATGTTATCTGGGACAAGCTGGGACCAAAGGCGTTTATTACTCGTTTACGCAAAATCTACGAAAAAGATTTGTTTGATGAAACTTGAAAACAAACAGGCTTGACGCATAGGATTAATAATACATTGTTCATTCGAAGGAAATCGCGTAACGAAAGATGATAATGTCGAATGATATTAAGAGTTCAATCAAATAGAAACATAAACATTTACATACAATTATAATAAAAAATTGCACTGTATAGATTATGGCCGTTTTATTACCTGTTTTCGATATAAAACACGAAAGCTCATCACGGAAAGCTGTTCCTATTCAATTTTTTTTTGTTTATGTTGCAAACTAGATCCCATTATTTTCAGTCAGCTGGCTTTCACAACTGGTTTGCCTTCTGTTGATCGATAGTTTAACTGGTTAGTTATCATTCAACTGCGTACAATTATTACAATTCTTAGTTACTTTGTATTTACCCTGTTCCTTTGCTCTTGTAAGGGTGTCTGGTCTATTCATAGATGACCTCGTGGTAGATCTCTTTCAATCTCGATTTTTGACCGACTTTAAGGTACGAATGGTTAAGTTTTAAAAGTGTATTTTGTAATATATAAATGTGCGTATGTAACATCTATTATTTCATACTATAACAACTGCTGGATAGATTAATTTTGTCTTATGGCATCTTACTTGGAGGAACAAAGTCTACTTTTAATCACCTCTGCCTATAGTAATTTAAGACAATAGATACTCATAAATCTGTCAACCTACCAGGTAGGTATGCACAGGCACACTAACGTTTTAATAAGTAGATAGTTGCCTATTTCAATGGCTGTTGTATTTGGTAAGGATTCGTTAAGTACAAACTTTAGTCACGAGTTACATTCACGTACTTTACTATAATGTACCTACAGATTAAATACCAACTATACAGTTCACGGTCTTCCTTTACAATGACATTTTCAATTGCCATCCACCAACTGCGGGAAAATAGGGTTATGTAGAGCACGTCCATCATGAAATAGATTGTATTGGTCACGATATTAACTTTTTTTTTGTTTTGCGGTACTAAAAGTGACCTTGCACTGACGTTCGCGGCTCGGCTATAGTACAAAAAGTAATCGCCAGTCACGTTCAAGGTCAGTGCATTCACTGACCGAGATAGTTATTGTAGTACTGACTCTATGGTACGAGTACTGATGGTGTTTGGTGGCCCCGTATGACCATAAGGGGTCTTTAAAATAAAAAATCAACTATAGCTTCGGAAGACTCTAGTGAACCTGCTACTGAGCCGAAGGTAGAAGCATATTAAATATACCTACATAAGCTTCAAAATACAGATAGCCAGAACTTCAAAATCGTGGAGGACATCCTACAGCCACGTTTAATAACGCGGGGTCAGATGTTTAAGATCAGTGACAAGTAGCTAGCTTCATCGTCAAACTAATCAAAACATCAAACTAATCTGTAAATTTTGTCAAAATTCCATTTTGGCGTGGGATAGTTTCCATTTGCAAAACAGTGTACCTACCTAAGTACCTACATCATGTTTCAGAGCAGAGGTAGGTTACATGCTGTTATTTTATCTGTGGCTCCAGTAGGTACGTACATTCTACTCACCTAATAACTCACTCATTCGTAAGTAAGCACCAATTAGTCTCTCATGGTCCATGACACAGTCGAGGGAAGAAAACTTATAAGTTAACGGAATCAGAGAATTTAAAGTCAGTCTGATTTTAATACAGTAGCTGGCTACAGTGTGGTCTCCCACTTTACAATTTATTCGATGGGCACTTAAGAACTACATGTAATTAATTACCTCCATGCATGTACCTAGTTGAATCAGAAAAGTTGTACTTATCTAGTTGAATCAAAAAATCTAGACTCTTCTGACAAATTGACAAACACAAAGCCAATGAATGAAACTACGCGATAACAATTTGTCAAATTCAATAGAAAAATTACATACATGACAGTTTAATCGAAGACTTACAACAGTTACCTAATTAGCGTTAGAGAAATTGTCGGTTACTCTTATATCAGTTTCGGCCTAAAAATTTAGCGCCACAAATGCTCTTTCAATCTTAAAAGACACCGAACGTAATATTTTTAATTTTATATCGTCACCCCATATCATGGGGCCCGTGAGTGTCCAAAACCGAATTCTTTTTATTATCCGAGCTACCTGTATCATCCCCGGCGTCCTTTTGTTACTTTTTTCCTATCTTTTTGTCCGATCGTAGTTTTTTTTTATTATTAAATTACTCCTTGTATGGAAGCGCTCAGATTCGGGCCGCCGCATACCAGCTGCTAATTTCGGCCTATTAAGTGGTACGTGCATGAAGAAGGGACAAAAGGGAGATGGCCTAAGTTCATAGAAAGTAGTGTCGCTTTTGCGTGGTTGACTGGCTGGAGGGTTGATAAAGCGGCGATGGCCCAATGGGTATACAGGGTGCTTTTCCGTTGCCACCCTTAACGAAGGGTACGTACTCTATACATAAAAAAAAATGCTAAGAAACGATGTAAATTTTTTTTACAATTTTTTTTATTACTTGATCGGGCGAAATTTATAGTGTCCAGTGTTTATGCTAGTTTTTTCATAGACAGATACTTCTCAGGTATGCTTCCGTGGAGAAAAATGATCGTGATGAGGAGATGACGTAGTTTTCGGGAATGTTGACGACCAAAAATCATCCTGTATAAGTTCGGTTTCCTAAGATAGAGGTACCGTCATACAGCGTACCAAGGCGAAAAGCCATCTTTACCAATCAACACTGAAAAGTGTCTTGATGGCCGATATGACGGCACTCTAGCTTAGAAAATCATAGGACGTGCGTCTTCCAGTCGGACAACTTACAGCCAATTTCAATAACCGATCTCAGCAGGTTTTTTGCCCATTTCAGATTAAACGTACCATTATTACCTATGATACACAATACGGAATAAAAACAATCCAAAATGCTTTATGATCTCTAGTATTGAAATTGGCCGTTCGTTAGCTTGACCTCAGTCACGGGCCCGTGCCTGAGATTGGGCCTAATTTATTTCATGGACACGTGAGTGAAATGATGACGTATTATAATATCACGGCGCGGGATCTACATTGGCAGGCATCAGTCTACATTGATACTGCATCTCCTCCATTTTCTTAATTCATGGCAACATGTTTACTGAGACAACGAGATGGACTATCCCTTTGTCGGGATAGGATGGAATTGATAGGCTATTATTTTCGGGCATCACGATCAGGGGTGCGTTTACGTTCACCAGCCAGTCTAAAATTTAAACTGACTAAATGTCAAACACCCAGTTCAAGCACTCCGCGAGGCGAAAAATTAACCTGTCAAAATTTTATCCGACCCGTTCACGTTCGTCCGCTGGTATAAATTTTCGCCTGGCTAGGATAAATTTTAACGTGCTTATTAGATCGCAAAATTTTATCCTGCTGTCAGATTGACATTAATGACAGCTGTCTGTTGTTTTTTGCTCAATTCGCGCCTTGTTTGAATACTTTTAAATTGAGTTGAAAACTTGAAACACGAGTGAATAATTTATTGTATTGTGTGTGGATCGTAGAAAGAGTATATAGGTAGTGTAGGTGGATCATGGATGAAATTTTAATGCAAATTATTGTAGACTAGTGGACGCCCGCGACTCCGTCCGCGTGGACTACAGAAAAAATAAAAAGTAGCCTATATGTTAAGTGTAAAAAGTAGCCTATATGTTATCGCGGTTGTCGTAAAAAATTAATTCACGTTTGTCCCCTTCCCGTGGGAATTTCGGGAAATCCGTTCCCAGTGCTTCCTCGGGGTCCCAAATAAACATATATGCTCAACTTCAGATTCACATGTTTAACCGTTTTCGTAAAAAATAAATAATTCCCGTTGGTCTCCTTCCCGTGGGAATTTCGGGAAATCCGTTCTAGTGTTTCCTCGCAGTCCCTAATGAACATATATGCCCAATTTCAGCTTCATATGTATAGCGGTTTTCGTAAAAACTATGAATTCCCGTTTGTCCCCTTCCCGTGGGAATTTTGGGAAATCCGTTTTTAGTCCTCCCTCGCTGTCCCCAATGAACATATATGCCCGATTTCAGCTTCATATGTATAGCGGTTTTCGTAAAAACTATGAATTCCCGTTTGTCCCCTTCCCGTGGGAATTTCGGGAAATCCGTTTTTAGTCCTCCCTCGCTGTCCCCAATGAACATATATGCCCGATTTCAGCTTCATATGTATAGCGGTTTTCGTAAAAAATATAGAATTCCCGTTGGTCGCCTTCCCGTGGGAATATCGGGAAATTCTTATAGCCTATGTTCATCCAGGTCCAATAAGGATTCTAACGGTGAAAGAATTTTTGAAATCGGTCCAGTAGTTTTTGAGCCTATTCATTACAACCAAACAAAGTTTTCCTCTTTATAATATTAGTGTAGATGAAAGGGGCAGAATGATTTACGACAATGAAGGTAGAGTTTGCCATTTCAACTGTGTAATTATTTCCAAATCACGAAGTTTACAACAAAAATTATTTGATCGAGCGAAATTTAAAATGTCCAGTGTTTATGCTAGTTTTTACATAGACAGACATTAATTATTTTTCGTGAAAAAATCTTGCTACGCGCGTCTATGTGCATTTATGCAGTAAAACGCAGTCTATTTACTCAACTTTGGACCCTAATATCTTGGGAACCAGACACTTCCAAAATGATCGCGATAATTAGGAGATTCCGTAGTTTTCGGGAACGTTGACGACCAAAAGTCACCTATATGTAGAAACCTTTTGCTCAGACTAAAAGCTTTGTTAAGGTAGCAACTTGTCACTGATCATTCACATCAGTCCTCACTTTGCTAAACGTAGCTGTGGCACCTCCTCGAAGATCATGCAGTTCTGGCTACCCCAAGATCACAGCCGTGTGTGTATGTATTGTTTTGCTAAGATTGTTTCATTGTTTTTAGGTTCCATAGCAGGTGCTTATGTTATTTGCGAATTTGTGTACTGTTATGTTTCTGGTATCATTATTATTTATTTTAATTCGCGGTGCAATCACGTCCACCAACTACCATCACGTAGACAGAAAGTGACGAGTTGCAGTTTTCTGCTACAAATATTATACTACGTATATCTGTTTTGACTTTTATTAATGATCTTCTAAGCCATTAGAATTCTCGATGTAATTAAGATAGTTTGTTTACCTTTAAAGAATTTTAAAAGTGCCTTCTCCATTCCTCTCCAATTCGTCATATCATTAGGGCTCCCACCAAATACCTTAAGTCTACCTTAAGATGATCTATGTTTAGGTGTATTACTTATGTTACTGCCGAAATTCGGCTACACCTAGTTCCTATTTGTGAAAGTGGAACCATGGATAGCAGAAATATGTATACAGACGTCGCAAAACATTAAATTTTGCACATTTAACCTTAGAAATTCCAAAATTATTCTAGCAACTTATAGTAGTAATGTTTCCGGCAAAACTGTGTTCCTTGTTAAACAAGACTACTTTAGGAGTTTATTTGATGGCATAAAACCATAGCTCAAGGAGAATGATAAAACATCCGCGTACAGTAATCTTTCCATGCACATGATTGGGTAGGGGGAAAATAGATTCATGAAAACTTTTGGCAATCATTGCCAGGAATGCTGTTTCAGTGTTTTGAAGGTGTACGCCCGTCTACCCAACCAACTGATATGAAATATCTGCCTTCTTCGATAATATTATCAAATTTACGAAAATGACTTGTCAGTGTATGAAAAATTGGAAATCAAACGGATGTTCGGTAGAATTCAATAATTCATTCTCGTTGTAATATGACAAGTCTTTGTGTTTTGAATGCTTGTAGTCGCTGGTTTTGCAACTTGTTCAACAATGCGAGGCTCGCTGGAGGACACGAGCCGCTCGCTGCCTTCCATTGACATTTCAACTAATGCCAAAACGTTATTAACAGCCATAATCAAAAAGAAATTGCGGCTTGTATAAAACAAAACGCAAGGTTACAAAATGATTGCTATTGATTGAAATTGCGAAATCGACTAACGTTCTTACGCTTTGTTATACACATAATAATGTGTTGAAAGAACACTAAATAGATTATGATGTTGCGAAGGTTGCTCAAGAGAAACGACCGTATAATGCATAATACATCTCATTTTATTTATATTAGGTACGATCTATAACAATACTTTTAACAGTCTTAAAGCGAACGACTTAGTTAACGATTGGCAATCAGCGCCGTCTAGCATAAATATCTACAGAATATGTACAATTGTACGATACAACAGTCGAGTTAAGCGCAGGTGAGGGAGGCAAAAGCGCGTGTGACGGGGTTGGGAGGGGCGCTGTGGCGCTGCAGGCCCGAGCAGGAGCCGGTCCCACGGGCCACGGACTCAAAGAACTGTCGAAGGTCACTGACAGACCTCGTAGGCGGCCCTTGCAAGTCATGAAGCGAGGTTGCCCGTCGCGGCGTCGTTTCCAGCACGACAATCGGCCTCGCTAATTGCTCTGTACTCCGCGCCAAGCTGCTACCACTTTGCGACAACGATTCAAACAGAGCCCTACGCTCCCGCACAGGAACGTATTGAGACACCGCCTCGTGCGCATTAGGCGAACAAGATCTCGCTCGGCTTTCCAGAGATGCGGTCTTCCGTCTCGCTGCTTCCATCGCATACCGACCTCTCTCCGAGCGCCCTATAGGCCCTTCCCAACGTTTGAGGTATCGTGGCCGGCCTTGATCCGATTCCCCAGACCGAGCAGCGCGCGGCAGCGTGTGATGTTGAGCGGTCGCGGTCAATTTACTGCAATTGTCGCATTTGATGACCTCCGCCTTGCGGATTGGCGCGTCTATAATGTCGGTAGTCTTCAAAGCGTCGAGAGATAGAGACAAGTCGAGACTGCGATCGGAGGATGAGTCATAGTCGTCGTCTTCCACGACGATACCCTCATCGGTGGCGGCGGGAGAATGGTCTCTTCTAGGCAAGACGGTCTCGGAGGAAGTTAGGAGCCTTCGTCTGGCCCTCGGCGGTGGTCTGGGAGGACACGCCGGTGTTTTCTGTTGAGGAGCCTCTTTCTTTGGTTGTCTATGAGCGGTGTCTGCGGCGGGCAAAACGTCCAGGAAACGTACTTGTGGTAGTGGAGTTTGACCGAGTATCTCGACGCACAGTGCTCGCACCCATCGTGCGTAGTCTGTCGCGTTGCAAGTCTGCAACAAAGGAAAAGTTTGGTTTAACAAAAATGATCGTAGAAGTGTAGATCAATTAGGGGAGGATGTCATAAATAATATCCAAACATGATTAACGTTTCTGTGCTTCAATATGTTAATTTCTATAGTGAAAACATGACATCTGATACCGCTACAGTCGGCGGGAAACTAGTTGAATTAAAATCCTTTTTATCTAGGGATTGAAAGGTAGACTTCAAAACGTGTTCCCTTTACATGTCAACACCTTCGCGCATCTAGCCCTTTTATGGTAATGCGGAATCAAAAGGTCACAGGACAAAGACGTGATTTACGGGTGTTTCGCTTTATTGAGGTCTATTAATGTGAGCGAGTCGTGAGAAAGGTGCCCCTAAAAGGGGCTCCGAACGTCTTGCAAGACGTTGCATAACTGCCCTTTCTATAAGAGTGGCTCTATTACCGTAATTGTATCCTTAAGCGGAAAAATGATAAAAAACGATAAACAGAAATTTTGAAATGTCGTTAGATAAGATATCTCGACAGATGCAAGATCTAAGTAAGTAACTACTTGAACTTGAATGAGGATTGAAGAAAACTGTATTTTTTTCTGTTACTTCCGAATAAAAAGGAATTGGCTTGTTTGAAGATGTTTTTGTTTCAGAAAAAGTAGGACCAAGAGGATACTTACCAGAAATTTTGCTTATTTAGTAAAACGGGCTAATTAAAATTGGTAAAACGAGGGGCATGGAAAATGATGGAGACATAGTTATTAAAAGAGAGACAGAGAGACTTTACATACAGGTGATCTCAACTTCTGAACTCATAGTTGACATTAATATTATGTTGTAAGTAGAAACAGAAACCTATTGTAATAGGTTGCTTATTATTTTATATGCATAGATAAACAGCTACTTGATAAGATAGGAATAAGCATCAATATGTGGTCATTTTAATGGTTGTATGTTAGGTGCTTTAAATAAGGGTTTTATTTTAATAGGATACCAGTGGTGATGTTACCGGTGACGACACCAAGAATTTAAATAGGTTTCACACCTGGGCGCTTAGACAATGTAACATCGTTAATTTTTGAGGTTCGTTATGTCATAACATTCTCACCGATCTTCTTATTGGAGCAAACGTTTCGATGACAAACCTTTGTCTTCGAAGTGTATTTAGAAATAATATCTAATTACTTTATCCAAGTCCTCTAGCGTATGTCATGGAGTTATTACTACTACGTTACGAGTATACTTCGAAGGCGTATGTACGCTAAAATACGCTTGGTTATGCAGCCACGTTATTTCTACTTTAATTCTTTGTGCTGTAGTACCTACAATTGCTCACACTGTAGTAAAGACTAGTGGACGCCCGCGACTCCGTCCGCGTGGACTGCAGAAAACACAAAATGTCGAAATTTTCCGTGATAAAAACATTTTCCCGGGATAAAAAGTAGCCTATATATTAAATGGGACCTGTCACAATATATTCCTGAAAACTGCATCGAAATCGGGTTAGCCGTTTCTGAGATTAGCGTGCACAAACGCACAGACAAACCGACAAACAGACAATAATTCCAAAAATCATTCTTTTGGGTACTATTGCGTTGATAAAGGTCTCCTACATAATTTTTTCTCATATATCTTTCATGTACAGACAACGATCCGTTACATTTTTATTATATGTATAGATAGATATAATTTTTCTCAACAACCATCAAAAGTAGTCACAATACTGTTGTCTACTCCAAGAGCTTTGGTGACGCCACAGTGGTGGGTGACCCAGTGAGAAGGCAGCCTAAAGCCAATGCATAAAAATATGTTATTATGTATCATGAAAGCATTGTCTTTGTTCAACAAACTCTGACATGATACGTGACTGCACTCACTTAAGCATTCAACTTTGTCATACAATGCCATCAATTCATGTAACATTTTAATATATTCTGCTATCGGCACTTCTTTGCATTGTTAATTGAATTACTTCATACACGACAAAATCCAATTAGTAAGTAGATTTTACTGTTCTTATTATGACGCAGCTATAATATAAGTTAATAATTATTAATTACTCAAGAAATCCTGTTTCGTTACCTAATAAGTGGTTCTAGAAGTAAGTATTCCAGTTTTAAGAGTTATATAATATACGTAACTTAGATAATAGCTGGTGGTGAAGATAAATAGGGCAATGACTCCTCCAAATTGATCGTTATATCTTGTCAACTAAATGCACGTTAATTGCTTAGAAAGGTAAACTTATGCTACAGCTATAGCTACAGGTAGTATAAATTGCAAATCGGTAATAAAACTGTAAATCAGATTCTTCTAAGGGTATATTCAAAGGGCAGATATTTCTAACTGATGAATTTTATGCTGTCTTTCTAAAAAAAGATTTTAAAAGCTTTAGAAATTTTGATCAAGATAGAGACTATTGATGATGACTACTATATTGATTGCCTTGCTGGCTTATCTATCATTATATCAGTAAAATTGCTTAAAAGAAATGCTCGTTTTGCCGACATTTCGCCAAGAAAATCGTGGACACAGAACACAGCATAGATATCGTCTGTTTATTGGTAAAATATGTTAAGTGCACAAGATAAACAATGCATTTACCATGTGATACCAGGAAGCAGACGATATACTAAAGTAACTTGTCCTGACTAACTGATTAAATCCATCAACGTCGAGGCAAAACTAGTGAAGCTGGAAAGATTTAGATCGGCTTTCTTCCTTCCAAACCTATAGAAAGGTAAAAAGGAATTTGGCGAAATTCCCACGGGAATGAGAAATAACGCGAATTCTAAGCGGCCAAGTTTTCAAATAACTCCAAGAGCAATAAAAAAGTCACACAGACAAAGTCTCTGTGTTGGTCCTTCCGTCATGCTTTGGCATCTTCCTTATGAAAACTTGGAACTGATATGACTGATGATTATATGTGAACTTATTATAGGGATATCGTAAGTTATTAACAGTTATTTACTAGCTCACTATTAGCCTCATTTCTTCAAACACGTCTGCGAACCGACATGCAATCTAACCGCACCGAATGTGGCTTAGCATTTCTTTAGGTTTTTTTTTTTATAAATGGCCCACTTTTAGACTGTTTCCCGGATACAATTAGTAGAGTTTGATAATCGGATATTTAAGTAAATTGCGATTTACCTTCCTGGTTATTACTTCCTATGATAATAGGTAGAAGGCAGTAGAATGTTCCTGGACTAGATTGGAGTATTTACAGAACGGTGCGGACCTTGATACCGAGGAGTAATATTAATTTCATTCGTAGGTAATGGCAAGTTTGAAGTAGTTAATCTGAGGCCTATATTCAGCAGTGGACTTCATACGTTGAAATGATGAATCGTAAGTTTGCGTATCTATTAGTTATCTGTATCTATGATCTATGAAGATTTTCGGATTTTAAAATCAATAAAAGATTAGGTAGGTTCTTTCTAGATGCGCACAAGCATGTCAATTTGAATCTTCACTTCAAAAGGTGAGTTGGAGGTCAAATGCTTACTACGTATCTTGTGATAAATAAAATGGCATGGTGCTCATGTTTAACTGTGGTGTATTTTATGGGGATTTAAGTATAAATAGTATCTTATAAATTGAGAGGGTAATTACTTACGGTAGACTATATGATGTTTTACAATGCATTTGATGTAAGTACCTAAGTGTACCTAAAAACAGACGTTATGATGAAGTTTATTTCAAAGGTTTGCATAAAATATACATGTGCAAGTATATTATCTTAGTAAAAACGTAACAAGACACATGGCGAGGTGTTAGGATATATTGCAATATTCTCAAGTTTCAAGGTTGCCGTCAGTTGCATTGTTGTGAGTAGCAATAATTGTACATTATGCTAAAATACAAAACTTATGCACATTTCAAAGTTAAAGTGCCGTTTTAAAGTTATTGCTATTGGCAACATTTCGTTTGTTTAAATTGACAATGCACATGAAAGTCACAGGTAAGGTAATATAATATTGAAGTCACTTGTTATGTGTTTGTACAATTAATGTGACAACCTAGTAGATATGTGTACTACATGAAGAAATAAAAGCTTATACCTTCTTCACGGTCTACTACATATTTACGCTGTTCTTCATAGGAAGGGATTAATTTTAAGATGCAAAAATAAATGATTCATTAATTCGCGGAATTATTGTCAAAGATGATCCTTTTTATCAAACCGGATCTTTAGTAACTCAACTATGCCCTTGATATCATCATTGACTCATCATCTCCTATCTTATTTATCCAAATGTCGCAGCTTACTAGTTTAACATTGAATCTAGATCTAGATAGGATGCGCCGATAAGTGGAAGATAGGCCTTTTGTAGTAGTAAATAGTCAATCTAAATAGTCAGTTAAATCGAGAATTAACATACACGCTGTTTTGCCCTTTACGATATCAGAAAGAGCTGTAATGGGAGCTAATTCTCGACTCCACTTAAATCTAGATTTAATCGCAGTCGCTAGTACCTAGATCAGCATAGGAAAGCCAAGCAATTCTCACCTGAAACGTGGCGACAGCGGCGTTGTCCCGCAGCCGCGACAAGTGGAAGGCATTTGGCATGGCCGCTGCTGCCCGCAAGTGAAGGTCCCGCAACGGCAGCCTGGCAGCCGCCCGCCGTGGCAGGGTGCCTTCTCTCCAGGCCAGCAGGCAGCCGCCTCGGACCGCTGCTCGCAGCCACTCGTAGCTGCCATCCTCGAAGTGTTGGCGTAAGACCCCTGGGAGAAAGGTTGGGTTAGCTATGTGGGTTTGCAGTATCGGGGATGAATGGAAGAATATATTACACGTTATGCGTGTACCATCTGATGATGAATGGAGCTTACGGGCAGACAATAAATCCAGCCGTCTTTCGTTTAACATTTTAACAAGTAATATGCAGGATCAATTTCTTTCGTGTTTCGTCTAGCCAGGTTGTATGATATGCCTACTTTTACATAGATTATATTGGCTTTATGATCCCAAAGAGCACAGTTAATATATAACATTTTCTCCATTGATGGGGACTGTTAATGGAGACATTAATGGAGGTTTTTTATACTACATCTAGACATTAATATTTTTATAGTTCACCCAATAATACTTCAGATAGTAATTCTATCAAAATTAATGAAAACAGCATTCTCATTTTCGCACAGATCATTATGAATACAAAACAAACAGTAATAATTTTATTATAAGTAACAAAAGAAGTAACAATTATTATCTTATCACGAACTGGGCGGCCCGCGGGAAGCGTAACAGCAAGATTAGCTGATGATTAACACCATTTCCTAATGGTCATTTACATTATTTGTTATATGTTAATGTTATATCAACAGTTCTACAACATTATGGCAATACGCCATCTGCTGATGACAAATAATATTATTAGCAATTTCTTAATATGGGTACAAAAGGATCGTCACGGTAGGAACGAAATGTTCTGGATGTAGGTATATACCTACATTATAGATATATAGGTATAGATACTAAGTATTAGCAAGCCGTCCTAGGTAGGCAAAGCTACTTATATCATGTTAATTATCTATTCCATCCATTGATCTCATCTGTGATCTCTCATCATCAGTCGACATCCAGTTATTCACACTTTAATAGGACATCTCATCATCTTTTACACAGGATAAGGGAACACATAGGTACAATTATTATAAAGCTATCACTAAGCTATAAGAAAGAGGCAGATAATAATCACCTATCGGCTTACATAAATGACAGGTTAAGTAGAAAAGATAAGACGGATAATCTTATCTCATTGGATTATCGCATACTCTCGCCCACGCCTATGATAAGTAATAAGTATGTAGATTGATAGCTAGGAAGGTATGAAGGTTGATGGACTAGGTACAGTAGCGTCACTACACAGTCATCATCATCATTCTCAGCCATGACAATTCCACTGCTGAACATAGGGCTCCCCTAGTACAGTATCACCAACTTATCTGAGAACTGAATGGTGCGACACTGTGGTCTGCTTCATATCACGACTGCGTTCCCAAAATGGAGTAGCCATTGCAGGATCACGAAAGAGAACCACGTTTAGCTTACCGGGCTCAGCACAAGTAGCATGATCCGCGAAACACGATATGATAAACCAATTTATCGACATTTAGCCTGTCGAGAATACGATAAATATAGGTAATAGCCGCCATGTTGATTCTTGTATAGACGATACGTACGATATCCACGATGCGTGGTCATGCTAGGGCGGCTAATGTTAATGGTCAGTGACAAAGCTGCTAGCTCATCGCCTGAGAGAACACCCCTGAATTACTTAGTCGACTCTTACGACATGCACGGAAGGAGATGCAGCTGATGTATTCTAGTCAAACCCTGCATCAGCATAGGCCGGTCAGCTATTTCATTGGCAAGCAAATAACATTTGAACTTAGCTTCGATACCATTTAGGTAGATATAGATGATAATACCTAGGTATATTTGGCCTATCTAAATGTTGTGGTATCTGATTCTGTTTGCAGTTTTGGCTTCCTATTACATATTAATACGGCAGTCTTGTGGCGTGCCCTGGGGGAGGCCTGCGTCCAGCAGTGGACTGCAATAGGCTGTTGATGATGATGATGATGATTACATATTATGAATACATATAACTATGTAGTTATGAGTATAACTGCCCTACCTACTTACCTAAGTTATTCAATTCAAATTCAAATTCAAATTCAAATTCTTTATTTCGGACAACTAAGATCCATGGGTTAGTTAAGTTACAGTAAAATAAAATGGTTAGTAGATTTAAATTACATTAAAATTAATAGATTTAAATTACATTAAAATTAAAATTACTAATTATATTAAATTAAATTAATTCACTAAATATTATTATTATTATTACACCAAATTCATGACATTAATAAATCATGAACCTGAGAGGCACCCCCCGCGGACGGCATCCAGATGAACAATGCTCATCATCCACTCCAAACATCAACCGCATGAAGTGCCTCCTCAGAGGTCCACGCGGATCATCTGCCAGCACCTTCAGGATGATGTTGTGACCTCCCCGCATCCTCCTTAACAGAGACGCGACTTTTTTCCGAATGACAGCATAAAAGCCATCAGTTCGGTTTTTTGCGAACATACTAGAGGCACTACAAAAGCGCGGAAGGCCCAACATCATCCTAAAAATATTATTGTATTGGATGCGCAAGGCGTCAAGCGATTTTTTGGTATACCGGAACCAGAGACCGCCCGTGTAAAGACCTTGGCAAAATGCCTTAAAAAGCGAAATTTTGACCTGGTCCGTACATCGAGCGAACCTACGGGCCAGCATATTACCTCGAACCGCCAACGCTCTGCGCTCCCTCTCAATGTCTACATCATCCTTAAGGTCGTCGGTAAGGAAGTGCCCAAGGTATTTAAATTGATATACCCTCTTCAGGCTTACACCATTCAGGCATATTGGCAGGCTTAGATTGGGCCTCTTACCGGCGACCCCAAAGATCATGTACTCACTTTTCTTCACATTGTAGACCAGACCGTGTGAAGCAGCGTATGTCTCGCATACCAACAGCAGTTCCCCTATCGCTCTCGCAGTCGGCGCCAGCAGCACCATGTCATCAGCGTAGCTGATGTTATTCATGCTAACACCACCTATACTGCATCCCACACGCATGCTGCTAAGTCCAACCACGAGATCGTTGACATATAAGCTGAAGAGACGTGGAGAAGACAACCCCCCCTGTCTCACCCCGCACTCCAGCCCATAAGCATCGGAAAAGCTGTTAGACCACCTGACATGATTGATCTGGTTTGCATACCAGAACCTAAGTATGCCAGTGATTTCTGGCGGTACACGCCTGTCCTCCATCTTTCTCCAGAGCACATCATATGATACGAGATCGAAAGCTTTAGAAAGATCAAGAAAACAGGCGTATACCGGAGTTCTGCGGTTCGTATAGTATTGGACAGTATGCTTGACACTCAAAATTGCGCTCTCCGTAGATAGACCTGGCTGAAAGCCGAACTGGGCATCGTGAATATTAAAGTATTTATGCAATTGAGTATCAAGCAAGCTGTCCAACACTTTGGCAATTATGGTCGCGAGCGATATTGGACGGTAGTTGCTCCTATCCGAGATGTCTCCTGTCCTGTTCTTAACTATGGGTACCACAGTAGTTCTCAACAGGTTATTGTTAGGTAGGAGTGTTTTATCCTTCATGGTTTTATCATACAGACAGAGAACCCCCTTGGACAGGGAGATAAACGATTGCCTTACCTACCAACAACAGCTGATGGTTATTAAAAGGGCAGTAGCAGGACAACGGACGGGCTCAATGGGGCAATAACCATTTTGTAAACAACAGCTGATGCGGGCGTAAACAACAATAAACAAAAATTACGATGCGTTTACCTGACTACTGTGGTAACTATTATTTTTTAGTTAACATCTGCTGGTAAATAATATCCAATTTTCACAAGTACATAATCTAGCTAGAATTAATAGGACATCTATTTTACACTTCGACTTTTCAATCTTTCAATTTATTCTTTCAATCTATGGTCAATCAATACATTAGTGAACGAACAACGCGATAAGTTTGCTATCATTGTGCTATACTAATCGGCGATTAAAGAATACATAACGTAGATTAGCTAAACAGGGAGGGGCTACGAAATCTTCTTACAAGTAGGAATCAATTTCGATCAATTGATGGCCTATGGTAACGAATTGATATCCTGCCTCTATCCTATCTATCTGTGAATGTTGGGAAGTCCGATTTACAGACGGAACATACCTGATATCCGAAGGTTAGGATCTGTGGGCGTAGGCACAGGGCCTGGAGTCAGCTCAGGCCGAAGTTTTCGCAGTCCGGCCACCACACGCGGCGCCGGGGACTGTTCTCCCACAAGCATCGCCTTACAGCATCGTACACAATACACTACACCACTATTCGTACACTAAAATCACTGTAAACAATGCAGTTGATTATTATTTTTGTGTTGACAAAATTTAACTGTCAGTTTTATACTTCGAAAGAGTTCGTTATAAAGCGCGCGACACGCATGTTTCGTTTGGCCTGTGTGCGTTATCCCTTGCAATGACACGAGTAGACGGCCGACCGGCTCGTCGTCGAATGAATGGAGCGATTTGTTTTCATTTTGTCGGCGCTGTCGCGAGCGCCCCACTACTATGCGCCACAGCGTATAAAAATATCAGTACATAAATCAACTCAACATTGGTTTATTTTGTGTAAATAAGTTTTCTTCAATTGGTTCAATAATATTAAACCTTGGATGCTATATTTATATATGTACTTCCCAGGTCTGCCGTTAATAAACGATAAGACGATAAGTCTCATATCTATCTTATATATATAAGGTATAAGAAGTCCGGCGGATTATTCGCGAACTGAATAAAAATGTATGAAACAGTGTGCAGATTGCAAGGATACCGCTGCGGTAAACGGACCTATTATTTTGCGATGAGGTTAAAGTAGAGCGTACCTAGATTGCTGCGTTGCTTGGCCTTCAAAGCTGATATTGTATTAGTTAAGCTACTGTTGCAATTTTTGTACTATGTCCCTGCAACTGGAGATCATGGTGGAGGTAGGTACATTCAAAATGGAAGTGGTTAATAAATAATAACTGACAACGTCTCTATAATAGTTTATATTTATATTGTTTCTATATATTTTTTTATTAAAAATCATATTTATGATAAAATATTTATACTTAGTGTTGTCTCATTGTCATTGTTGCGACGCGGGCAGACAGAAGGGGGTTTCATTGATACTGCGTTGTAAAATTATTGGTAGACTAGGTTGACGCCAGGCGGTCGTAGATAAAAACTGGTTATGAGTGGGGTAAACGTATTTAATTTCAATAAAATAGTATTCAGTTGATTCAAAATTGTTTTAATAAATATTATAACAAGGCCATCTGTTGTCCAATAGATTTTCAAAGTATTTGCTTAGCGCCATCTAGTGCGTAATGTAAAATCTTTACAACAATAACAACAACGCATTAAATTAGAGTAGGTCACTGTTCATAGATGGCATTAATTATTCATTTTACATAGGTGTTTTAACAGCGCCATCTATTGTCGAATAGCATTTTAGACTAATTTTAAAAGTGAGATGCTGATACATTCGTAACCAATTGCAAACCTTTTTGTAAATATTTAATGTTGATAAATAAATATATTCAGAAATTGCAAGGTTAAATTAATGTCTGCAATTTTGCACAGATGGCGATATAAATAATTTACACTGCCATCTATACAGCTGATATTGAACTATGTCACTGTTTACGCTACGAAATGAAAATAATAATCCCGCATTGAAAAACAGAGGGCACTACATACTTAAACTATTTGTATAAATTTTTGATAAAAAATAGTAATTTAACCACTAAGCTGAACCAAAAATTTGGAGCACAAGATAAAATTGCATATTTTTTGAAGTGCGATTCAATAAAAGCTCGGTAATATCAAAATTGATAATAATTATTATGTACCTAGGTACACACTCAATAGGTATTTCCTTTCAGGAAGTAGGTAACAGAAGGGATGCTAAGCGAAATGCTCTGAAAATGTTGTTAGAATCGCATTTGGAAAAATAAATACCTTTGACTTCGTGCCTCAAATTTTACGGATATATGTATTTTTCTATTTTCATAGAACTTCGGCAATTCGCTTCATATAATACCCCTTCTAGTTTACCCTCCACCTACCTTATTAGTTATTTATTTATTGTCATACTCCACATAATAGTAGTTGGGTAACACAGGATACAGTTACGTAATGAGTCCAATATTTTGTAGAGATAATAACTAAATTAATCTAGTCACTGATCACTGGCTGTGAATCTCCATTAAGATCCTGCAGTCCTAGTAACCGTGTATGTAAGTATGTAAAATATATCTTGGTGTAAAATTAAATTATCTGTTCAGCCGTTTAAATATTTTTAACAGCATTTTAAAGAATGCAATATTTTATCGTTTCAAATCGGCCTTATGAGTTTACTAGTGGACGCCCGCGACTCCGTCCGTCCGCGTGGACTGCAGAAAAAGCTAAATGTTAAAATTATCCGGGATAAAAATATTTTCCCGGGATAAAGAGTAGCCTATGTGTTATTCTGATATCGTTGGTCTAATTATCAAAATGCGTAACTCCAAAAATTTCGAAATTTACTTTTAATGCCATCTGGCGTAGAATCGTGTTGTTACCTTCCTGTTAAAATAAAAAAAAATCGATATATTTTTTTGGAGTTACGCATTTTGATAATTAAGACCGACAATAATGTAAGCTATATTATTGTGAAGTTTCATTAAAATCCATTCAGTAGTTTTTGCGTGAAGAAGTAACAAACATACACACTCACAAACTTTCGCCTTTATTAGTAGGATTAGGTTACATTTTTCGGAGGATTAGGTAAAATAACAAAATAACGTTATGTAGACACGCTTTTATTTTGAGATAAATTCTTAGTACATAACAACAATAATGATTACTTAAAATATACCTTACTTAAGTAAATTAGAAAGACATAGATAACACGAATCAAACCTTCGATTAAATTTTAATGGGAAGACGTCGAGATCAAAATAAATGGCACAAATAATTTGTAATCTCAAAGGTTTTTAATTTTTATTAAAGATTATTTATTCATTACAATTACGTAAGGCACTATCATACGACTTAAACCTATGGCTATGTAATATAGGATACATAAGTTAAAACGAATTAAAGCTTTGTCATGGAAGAGACTATTAATATCACAATATGAAGTGACGAACGATCGTAAAGCTCCATTTACATGATAGTATCATGATGATATCATTTTCTTGAACATTCAAGTAAGAGCAAATTATTGAATGCAATTATCGCCACGCCATTATCCTGGCACGCGCTGTCATATAACGTTCTATGACTGCATGTGCCAGGAGGGTTGGCGTATAGTATAGTAAAAACCAGGGATTTGGTATCTCATCGTAAAAACTTGAACGATGTGTCAGTTTAGACCACTCCAATCATTGGTTGCTTGAATAAAATTGTATGCAACAGCTAAGAAAATGGTATCCTATCATGTAAATGTGGCGATTCGAGATTTATGGGCGACATTTTAGCATTAGGTCCAAGATCTGTCGCAAAAAATGATACTTAGATACATGAAGTCACCAAGGGCGCCATTTGTTGGCCTCATCGTCTCGTTCCGTCGGTGGTCCGTCGGCCAGCACTTTTTGTTCCGCGTAAAAACTCTCCAGTTGACGTCTCGCCTCCTCTTGTTTTTTGTATTCTTGGTACTCGATTAATTTCCTCTTCTTTTTTGGCGGCAAGTTGCTGTAATCCATCGGCAATTCGCAGTGTTCCGGAAGACTGGGTGTCGCGTCAACTCTGTGCTCGGCCGGAGCAGGCACGTCTAATTGACTTGTGTTTGTGTTATATGAGCCGGTGCTGACCGCATCGATTGGGTGTTTCTTCGGCGATCGGACCTTTCTTAAGTCCAAGGTATCGTTGGGTGCAGCGGCCGAGTAGTACGCGTTGGAATACTCCTGAGGAGAGTATTCGCCCCTGTATGTGTCATCTGCCTGTGGATACCTCGGCTCCGGGCTCGGCTGGACGGGAGCATGCTCGTTACCACGCTTGTCCATTATGTGTTGCCGGATTTTTTGTAAGATAACATCCTTCGCCTCCGCGGGGACTCTATTGAAGTAAGCGTTTCTTTGTCCGTTGGAATACCCATTTAATTGTTCCGGTGCGTGCTGCGGTGCGGCGAGCTTGTCTACTGTAGTCAGTAGCCCTGCGATAGGTGCCACAGATCTTCGTTGAGTTCTAGAGCTTTGTCTATATGTCCATTGTTTTCCCGCGTCACCGGAGTACACCGAGTCCTCGGCATCAGAAGAGGATCTGTCCTGATCACTGTAGTAGTGGTTTCTGTCCGATGTCACCGAAACAGGTGATGTTGGGGGAGAGAATGGTGGTCTATCAGGAACCTGTATCGTTAACGGTTGAGCTGTGATCAGCCTGGATAGATGGCTGACTAGATTCTGGCTAACTTTAGTATCTAAGTCGGGAACGGACATGATAAATCTGCAGGCTTCAGCGGCGCATTGTCCGAAGCCTGCCTGAAACTTCTTCGTCTCTATAACAGGGTCCTTAGGACTGTGCAACTTCGTGAGATGGTTGACCGTTAACTCAAGGATGTCTGCCTTTTCCAGCTTACTAAGGTTGTCGTCATCGATCTGGAAAAGAAAACTAAATGAGACAATAGCAGGTGCAGGCAAAGTTTCTCACGCCGAGTGCTAAGTTAACGTCATACATTAAAGTAACTGTGAATACGAGTAGATGCCACTTAATAGGTCCTGTTTGGGTCTTGTACATTTATTCCAGTTTGGCCGTAGGGTAATCCACGGGCAGGTCCACGAGAAGGACGACCGGTTTATTGTAAAAATAAAACTGATGATGGATTACATTTTGATGATACTAAAAAGAACTATCCATTTGAGTATTAATGATCACGAACTGCATACGAGAGTGAATTGATTAAAATAATTAAGCTGACTCGTATAAATTACTTGTAAAAGGCTATCTGACAAAAATTATTGGTTGGCAACAAGATACCTATTTGGGCATGTGTAAACTTCTGCGATTGAATATTAATATTCAATTTCATACATCGTCTTGCTTGTAGCAAGTTTTTTTTTACAATATGTGCACAAATACGAGTATTGCAATTACACAATATAATGTTATTACTTTAGTTAAATTTGTCTAGTAATCATTTTAAGGAGGCAGCTACTAAGTAGCGAACCACTGCAAACCGTGCCAGCCGCTATAACCACTAAGCCACCGGGTCAATTACTCGGATGACGAATTTTACCATCTCTTTTCTAAATTACATATTGGCAAAGTTATTCTTCATCCCGATAGCTATACACTAGCCAAATCTAGGCAAACAAAGCTGAATCCCTCAGCACAATGTTTAAAGATGAAACGATCAACCATATCCAAACGGATTATATTAATGGAGAAGTGTTTTTATATTTAATAGTCAATCGGTAAGGGTTATGATAATTCCTTCTGATTATGCATTTGATTTGATAATAGCTTATTACTTTCATATCTTAAGAACTGATCTAATTATGCATTCCAGATTTGAAACAAAAATCCTCTATCATCAGAGAAGTAAAGACAGGCTTTTAAAGATAACTAATTTAGAAAATAGACCACCAGTATAACAATATACATACCTCTAAAGCCCCAACCATCAGGTCCTTCAGCTCGTCCAGGCACCGGTTGATCCTCGCCCTCCTCTTCCTCTCTAAGAGAGGTTTGGTTAT
The DNA here is from genome assembly GCA_014607495.2 of Carposina sasakii. NCBI lineage: Eukaryota > Metazoa > Arthropoda > Insecta > Lepidoptera > Carposinidae > Carposina > Carposina sasakii. Next base: position 4,230,550 of record CP053164.1, read on the forward strand.
TTTCTTGTATTTGGCGGTTTTGGAGAGAGGCGCGTCGGAAGACATTGTGGAATTACCTGATAGAAAATATAAAATGTATTAAGAAAATAAATGTTTAACAAATATTAGAGTAAAATGTATACAAAAAATACGTATTCTTATTATTATTTGAACTCTACATTTACGAAGTTATTTTATTTCCCATAGCTCTATTTACCTACAATCTGCTAGAAATTTGAAGTATGAAATCCCAGGCATAAAAGTATTAGTTAATTCTTTATTTCACTTAACATAAGATTTTAATAGTGGAATATTACATTTTGTAAAAAAAAAACATAAAAAAGACACATAAACGCAATCTATAGAACGTCTACAGAACAATTAATCAGAAGTCTCTAACAACACAGATAGTTATTTTACTTTGGAAATACTTAAACAAACTCTACCTTCTTCATTAACGTGCAATTCACATTATATGTACAAATCTATGGGTATACCACACAACAATAACAAAAAAAAGAAGTACCAACCTTAAAATCCAAACGAAAAAAAAAACAAACTTAATTAAATTAACAAAATACACAGTCCACAAGCGTGTGTAGCGCGTCGCCGCCCGCGCGCCGATTCGTACTGCCTGAAAAAAGCCTTCGCCTGGAGTCTCCCCCCTGGGCCCTTCCCCTCGCCTCACCGCCCCGCATCCCTTCGCCCATGCAGTCATGCATGCCCCATTCATGCGCAGGACCACGTGTGGCCCTTAGATCGAGTTACGAGCGTGCGCGACATACCATTCCCATGGAAATATTAACTTTACTTTTTCTCTTTCAGTTTTAAGCTTTTTTCAAGTTTTAATTTTTTTAAGTAGCTGCCAGCACGTGGATTTAAACTTTTAGTTAGTTTTCGAAACGGTAAATTGTCACAAAAAGTATCCACGTGTTGTTCTGCCGTGCTCTACAAAAAGTGCTGAAAACGACAGAAGACTTTGTTATTTTTAGAACTATAGATATTGGTAATGTTAATTAATGATGCGCATTAGCTATATATGATACGATAATTTGCCAATGTCTGAGGATAATGATAGACACCTAGTATAACTTGTTTATTTTCAGTCCGTATATATTTTCGGAATACCTACCTAATAATCATTTGTTATTGTTTACAGACAGTTAACAGGCAACGGGTAAAGTATTATGTATTTTAAACTAAGCATAGGCCCGCGCCATAACGATTTAACAATCACGTGTTTTTAAAGAAGCGGTGCTTTTAATGCTTTACACTACAATTATGGTTTAATTACCAAAAACATAATTATACAGTTATACGCCATTTTTGTCGGTATTTACAAAGATATAAGATGACATAGATGAAAGGCAAAGGTACAAAAAACGGGCACAAAATATTTCGAGATGGGCACAAGACCGAAATGGGTTCACAGTAAAGTTTTTATTCACAATCAGGTAAAGATTGGCGCGCGCCGCACTTCTGAAGAATTTCGATTCATCTTTTGTTGTTCTAAAAGATTTTATGCAGTCGAAAATCCTTTTGGTGACTGTTAGTTAAATGTAGCTAATAGGCAAAGAGACAACAAATATTTCGAGGTAGGAACTGTTATTAAGAAAATATTAATATTTACAACTGAACATCAAATTAAATAAATTATATTAAAGTTGTAATCTATTAACGGATTAAGTAAATATGCCGTAGAGACGTCATTTATTTTACGAAATAATATCAGTATAACACATTCAACAACACATCTAGTCCCACGCTAAGATTCCCGAAGTCATTACTCGTATGCATTAAGCACCTTCTCTGATTATTTGGTACCCTTAGCACTACAGATGGGGTCACTACTCTAATAACAAGAATTAATTAATTTAGTCTAGTAAATCTACACAGGTAGGCATAAATTACCCGTTTCCATGTGCACGTTGACGTTGATGTTCTAGTGTGTTAAAACTCAAAACCTGTTATTTAATAACAATTAATATTTTAAAGGAGCCTACGTCCAGCAGTATACTGCAATAGGCTGATGATGATGATGATGAATGTTGTAAAGTTACGGGCCTTACCTGCTATGAAAAAGGAAACTATGCTGAACAATGTTTAGTTTGTCAGATATTCTTTATATTTTGCTGTCAAATGTCACGTTAAATGGATGCATAAATACACATGGTTTAATGGCACCCCTATTGTATTGAACTTTCAGCAGCACTCAGGGTCGAATGTAAAAAAATATTTAATTCAGAAAATCTGTCACAGAATTTCTGCAACCACGCATCATAATAAAATAATACGACACTATGACAATTACTTCCTCGTATTTTTACTGCTGACTCTAATAATATGCGAAAGTAACTATACCTATTCACCCATGTGTAACTATACATTGTAAATAAATAAATATTGGTTTATTTTATGTTTTCCACTTAGAATATATACAGGTCCAGCTGAAAACCAGCGCTGAGATCCATCTATTTGGCCTGCAGCTTAAGCTGAGCTGAATACGAGTATCTTTTCAGCAGATTTTTTAAATGTTATGCTGTGCCTATTATTTTTCTGAATAAATTTTTTCTAGTTCTTATTCTATCCGTCTATTTTCGATTATTACCGACATATCGGAATGAACTCAGCGACAAAATTTCTGTTCTTTCCATTATATTCTGATTTATTCCAGGTGTTACCGCGGCATTCTCTCTGGCGATAAGCTAGTAATTTGTCACTGATTATTTTCACCTGTCCCCGCTATTATTTTCACCTGTCCCCGCTATTATTTTCACCTGTCCCCGCTATTATTTTCACATGTCCCCGCTATTAGGCTGTGGGATCTCCTTTATGATCCTGCAGCTCCGGCTACCCCATTTTGGGAACAGCCGTGTCTTTATGTATCTATATTGTTGTGGGTATTGGTAAATAAACCAGTTGTTGTCTGACAGCCGAACGTGTTTCATTAAAAACAGTACATATATGATGTTGACTCGAGTGCAAGGGTTCGCCCACCTCCGGGCCCTACACCCTCCGCTGACCCTCGGATCTGCCGACTCATGGTCACGAACACACTACAGTCGTAATGAGAAGCCAGATCCAAGCACCTAGCATGCAACCATAAATACATAGCTGCTAATCCGAGGGTCAGCGGAGGGTGTGGGGCCCGGTGGTGGGCGAACCCTCGATGGAAATTGAGCCATGAACTTCCGAATAGTGCCGCCTGATACAATGAAATATAAGAAGAACTACTTAACGTACCCAGTATCACTGTTTGGAAAGAACATCATCATTTGAGACATCGCTATAAAGCAGTACAGAGCGACATTTTGCTTTCACGATGGTAAGAACTATGCAGTAAGTCCCAGGACTCCTGACCCATTCAGGGAAAGAGCTTAAACATAATTAGGTCCAGTAGGCGCTACAGTTGGGTTAGTTGGATGAAGCAATGGGCCATTACGTGTTTTCTTACTTTTATTTATTTACAAACCTTACATTTTATGATTAAAGCTGCTCTGTCCCCTAGTTATTGATAAAATAAATATGTACGTACATTTAACAATATGGTTCCCATTGCATTCCCGTGGTGACTCAGCGGACGGAAACAAAACGTACGAAGAATTCACACCGTCTCGTGTCAACAATTCGTATGAACTACCTTTATCGTTATCTTAGCTGATGTTATATATAAGTAATCTAAATTATTTAAAGAAAAGATTTGTATGTCTGACATATTTCCGCGATGAAACGGGTGAGCAGAATTGGGTTATAGATAAAAGGCTAGCATTGGTTAATAATGTTTATGTGTCTTAATCTAATGTGCTTAATCCATTGTCGAGATGATAATATAGTTGTCCCTTACCTTACTATGTTGATATTACTTAGCAAAACGGTTTTCGAAGATGATAAAAAGTTAAAGAAAATTATGTCTAAAGGTCATTCCACATATCCGAGTCTTAAGTTAGACACTTGTTAAACCAGACATTTCACATTATAGAACATAGAATATTCAACATTAAGATCAGTTTTGCTAAAAGAAGCCTTAATCCGTGTTTAATATTTTTTATGTTAAGGTAAATGAGCACTTGCGTAGGCAGATAAATTCACCACATAAGAGCGCTCATGCTTGACGGCTCGTATTGTCATACATAATCAATTCATTATCTGAAGTGGACAGCCGAAAGCAGAGTGTGGGTGTATTGTTTATCTGTGGCACGCGTGAGAAGCGACCCCGGGTATATGTTCTCACCGTAATCATGCGTCATCTTCGCCACAGAGTATATACCTATGTCACGGTGGAACCCGCTGTTACATGATTCTTTCTTTTTTTTATTAAACATCACAACACATTAACCTACTCCAACACGATCACTAAGGTATTGTGTGGGTACTAAGCAACGGTATATAAATACATACACAAGTAAACAAACATCCATGACTAGGAAACAAAAATCGATGGTACCCATACATAGAGAGAAAGACTACCATAAAACCTATCTATATGAGACTTGTTACATCTCATATAATATGGCTATGTTATCATTGGCAAGGATGATTAGTGCTGTTGATATGTAGAGTTGGTATACTGAATAGATTATACTGTAACCTTGTAATCGCTTAGGATTGAAGTGGCATGTGTGAATAAAGCTTTATTGTTTTATGGAGAACCTTAACTGAATAACAAAATTAATTAATGGGCCATAGTCCGACCTAAACAGAAATAGATACGTTATAAATTGAAATAGTTAGGTATCTACCTACAGTTATGTTGCGTGAAGAAATAGTTTAGTAAGACATAGCTGTATGTACGTAAATGTGGGTATATAAGAGGAGTTTTATTATTTACAAATAAGTATTAATGTGTGTAATAGTGCAAATGAATAATTAATTAATATGGACCTCTGTATGTAAAAAGCATGTTATTATTTATTATATAAATCTATTTAATATTTTTTTTGATAAACTTCGTAATTATAAAAGGTATTTCTCTATTAAATCAAGGTTGCTTATACAATACATACATAATATGTAAGGGTAAAATAATATCCATGTTTTAACTTTCCTAGACGGAGTAGGTACAGTTAAGTTGATATCAAACAAAAAATAATAAAAACAAAAATGTCTACGAACAGTCAATAAAAGCCTTAAAGAACTAGTCCGCGGCGCCCGCGCAACTAATTGACGATCTAGGAGCGATAGCAGAGAAAGTAACATAAATTTTACAGAATATTTAGAATTTATTTTGATCTGACTGCCACTGAAAACATATTAATATAGGCATAGGTAGACTTCAATGTCTTTAAATCATCATTTTGCTGCCCTTATCCCATTACTTTAAATATTATTCGAAATTGTCACAATAACATTATTTGAAAGAGTTCCGAATAACTTTGGTAGTACATATCAAATAAGGATATTTTGTGATTCACTTTTATTATGATGTTAAATTATTTGTTGTTATTATCAGGTGATGTCAAAACCGGATCTACATGCGACCATGAAACTGATTAAGGATAATTGCGGTCACGGACAAGGATGTAACATACTCGTAACACGAGGATCTGAGTTAAAAATCCTACTAATTTTATAAACGTAAAAGTTCGGCTCTTTAGTCAACTCGCCCTACTCGGAACTCGGACCATGGGATCAGTCGACCTAACGAATTTTTGAATTGGTCAACTCGCCCTACTATCTGTATTTTTAATGTGGACAATCGCGACGAAAAGTTTTCAGTTTCATTATACTATATTTATTTTTAATGGTGGGCAATAATAATTATTGAGAAAAAACGAATAATTGACTTTACAATAAACTATTGAGCAGTGAAATTACTATACCTAGGTCATTGTTTGTAAAATTAACATTTTAATTTATTTAATGCAATTCAAAACTACAAAATACTTATGTTAATTTTGTATAATAATAAGTGAATTATGTGTTTTTTTATATTTTTCCTTTATGTTGTTGATTTTTTTAAACTTTAAAATGCGTGATAATCAAATCACTGTTTAATATTTAAATATGTTCATATCATGAAGCCCGGTTGTTTCATATAAATACTTATCTTAACAGTTTTGAGCACATTTGTACACCGACTTGAAATAAACAATATATTTTTTTTCCAAATAAAGAGTAGGGCCACTTAACTAAAGAAAAATATTAAAATAAATTCGTTTGGTTAACTGATCTCATGGTCCGAGTTCCGGGTAGGGCGAGTTGACTAAAGAGCCAAAGTTCATGAGATTGAAGGTTTGGATGGTTAATACTTACCACTTATCAAAAGGATTTTAATGAAACTTGAATAACCCAATTGTTATATGTTCCATAATGACCATAGTTCTCGGGTCCAAGTCTCAGGAGTCCACTAGAATTTTATATTTACACGTGGCCAAAAGTCTGGTAATTTTTTGTACTCGTGTGAGAATTAATTGTTCGTCCACTTTTCCTTTCAATATCGTCTACGTCACACTGGTTCAGTGGCTACAATATTGGCATGGGATTTTTCCCACTCGTAACCAGAGCGATGACGAAGCAATGGCGATACCGCAATTAGAAAATAATAATTGTTGCTGACCCATTCCAAGAAGGTAAAACGTGTAGATGACGTTTATACAATTTCTTCCAATAAAATCTATTCTATTCTATTTTTTATATTAGTAATTGAACATTTACTACAGCATGCTTTTAGTGCATTGTAAAGTATTTTATCGGTAGCCTCTGCTTATATATATTTTCTTTTGAGTTAGAGCGAAAGCACGGTTTACGAGAGATCATGAATTCAAATCTCACTCGGGTGAATTTTTTTTCCATTTCTAAAATAATAATTTTTTTTATAATATATTTTCTTTATGTAGATTGTTTTGCTAACCGTACCGGGGTATTTAGTGATTCCAAAGATATCTGTCAAAATTCGCCTCGCGCCGGAAGCTCGCCGTGGGAACGGGAGACGATCTGTTTTCTCAATACAGATGCCGTAGACTCGATATAAAGCTATAGACATTCTATATAGACTATAGACGATTTCACGGTCTTGAGTTGCGAATTGGAAAATGGCGCCTTTATTCTCATCGGGAACTGTTATTCCAATTCTTATTGGATAAACGGGATGAATAAATGTTTATTTTATTGATAGTTATCGAAAATATGCGTTTAAATTAACTACGTGTTCAACTAGTGTTATTCACTGTAAACATGAACGTAAAATCATTAAATTCGGTTGTATAAAATTATAAGTTTTTATGACGAGAAAACAGCCACTCTAGTCTAGTCCCTTGATGTAAGAAGGTGATTTTCATAAGTCATTAAAATATTGATTATCTATAAATATTGCCGTTATTTTCACATTTTAAAGCCGAAAGGATTAAAAAGGGCGGGCTGGTGGAAATTACAGTGTTTTGCCGCCAAAGTCGCTTCTTTAGTGGCCTGATTATAGTACTTTGGCAATGCACCGGCAAAGAATATCGGGAAGATAGGACGCCTTTCGATCTGATTACCTTTTCTGTTATTGATAAAAAACGAAAGAAATAAAAACATCGTCGAAATGTTTCACGCTTTTTATCGAATCCTTGGTTAAAAGGCCTTAACTTAAGACCTCCATGGCTTATTGTGGTCACTTACCGTGATCTTACTTTTTCCATAAAGTTATTTCAGATTACAGCAGGCTATTATTATTTCTTTTAGAGAACATTAACATGTACACTGTGTATATAGAAAACATTAATATATTATCAAGTTTTTCGACACATAAAGCTTATTTATACACCAAGTTTTATCTAGGTCTGTCGTTGCAGAACAAATTCACCAAATCTGCATTTCAATATAAAATTTATGATATTCTCCAACAACTTTGGAGTTTCTAGGTTATACATTATTTAATTATAATTTAAAATACTGAACCTTAATAAGAAATAGTTAGGAATAACAAAAGGTCATATAAAACCAATTTATACTTATTATAAGTTTCGGGTTTTGTGTATATAGTACAGAAACTAGATAGAAAGCTCTACATTAGAGTTGCGCCTCGTATGTAAATATATGATCCAGTTTACTTAGTCTTTGACCAGTCTATGGTTAAGGGGCGTTATGGTAATCTCGGGCTACCCACAAATACAATTAGAAATAATTACGGTGCGGTGGTAGGTGGTAGCCAGGTTCATTTAATGCCCGTAGATTGCTTATTCGTGAGGGCTTCAAATAATACTACCAGGCAGTAAACTCACATTCGTGTAATAAATCAATGTGATTGTGGGTTTTGGTTTCCTTTGATGGATATATTTTTTTAAAGTATTGGAACCTAGGTCAAGTATTTGAATAAAAAATGTATATCCCCAGGTAAGGATAAAAAACTTTAACATAACGTTTAGTTTGTGACACCATGAAAGGCGCGATGCATGAAATTATAACTTGCATGTTTTCGTATTTAAGTTTTCGCAAAACAGCTTTTTAAATAATGGTTCAAAATACTTTCAATAAATTACCACAACAGACGAAATTTAACTCATCCAAATAAAATCAGCAGTGTATTACAAAGTAGATGTAGCACAGTTCATACTCTCTGCCGTAGTAGATAGATTCGTAGTTCGTAGCATACGCTACGGGTCGCACCTGCGCGGCCAATTACCTTCTTGACTGTCCTTCCTACGGATTGTTCGATTTACATTGCGGATTCGATATAAATCAATTGTAACATAAATCTAATTCATATAAACTCATGTATTTATTTGCTAATTGAAATTACGAAATTATCGGAATCGTTATGAAGTATATGATGTAGAATATTTCACCGATAAACCACGACTGCAGTGCTATGTAGTCGTCAATAACCTGTACCTTACTCTTCCTTCTACAGATACATAAAGTATGCAACTAAGAATAATGATTGGTCTGCCGAAGACTCATCATTATTCTAAGGTATGCAATATAAAATCATCAGCATACATACATACATACATAGGTACATCAACTGCATCTCATTTCGTGCATGGCATAAGATTCGTTTAAAGAACTCGACCATTCTGTCAGGCTATAAAGCTAGTTACTTGTCACTGATCATCACCATCTGTCCCCGCTATACAAACTGTGGGATCTCTTTTATGATCCCGCAGTTCTGGCTACCATATTTCGGCGACACAGCCGTGTCTATATGCATACAAATTCCATATACATGGGTGTGGGTGACAGCCAGGCAAATACTGAAATGCTGAACAAGTACCATTGTGTTGAGTTATACATTAGTGTTATTACTCGCAGGAAATGTATTTTTTATTCCATTATCAGTAATCTTTGCTCTCCGCGCAAATTATATCGAGCGATTCTGTGACTAATTAAAGGGGCTTATTGGTTATTGTGTGACACTTTGCTGTTTTTTGGATCACCTGTGACTTTCCATCAGGGTTGATCAGTTAGTTGAACTTTTTTGAGGGCAACTTGTTTCTTGAAAATCAATTGATTTTCAAGAAATAAGTTGCCCTCAAAAAAGTTCAACTTAAAATTTTATTTTTAAGTCATTATCTAAGGCCTAAATAAACGAACCAAACTATTTTTTCTTGATAATATGAAAAAAATGTTGGAAGATTGTGGAATTTTCCTGCGAAAATTTTCAGTAGTTTTCAACTTAGAATCATGGGCTGAAGTCACCATATCAATATTTGCCTGGCTGTCACAAACACCCTGTAATTTTTTTAATCACCAACAACTTGTTACTTATCAAATAGAAGCAATAAACATCAGCCTTGATTGTTAATATATCTACAACACACCACGTCACTTTTAATCATCTTATTCCATTCACATAACATGCAAATTCGCCAAAACCTCGTGCCAAGATACACTGACAGTCTTGAGCGAAGCAGAGAACTGTTGAGAAGTACTACGAGTATCTGATCGCCGATCGCGATAGTTCGATCGAGTGCAGAAGGCTATCGCGGTTGTTCTCGAGACATTTAAGCAACGATGCTCAGTTCTCTGGCCGTGTAATACAGAGGCAATGGGGGGAGGGCATGCAAATGGCAGGTCTATAGTTGGCTACGGAGCGGACGGCCGAGACCGTGGGAAAACCATCGCCTGTGGCGAACGATACACTGGGCCGAATTTAGGTGTTATATTTCGATGCTGTGTTCTTATGATGTTGTTGAAGGTTGACTGGTGATATGTATCATGTAGATATCTATGTAGAGTGCGTATTATTTGTAAGAAGACGTTGGTAATCAACTAATTTTACATAAAGCTGTAGATATTAATTTTGCTTAATGCGAAAGAAAATAATACAAACTATGTTAATGTACTTATTATTGTGATGATATAGGATAATATTGACAGATTCTCGCTCATAATGGGCAGGAAGATCCTGCCCGTATCCCATTATTAATTGGGTTTAGCGCAATATGGTTTCTCTCGAAACTGATATTGCCAAAGAATTGGCGTTTTCACTGAGATTCTAACTAATAAATTACAATATTTGAACTCACCAGTTTTGGTTGAGTGCCTACCTAACCACTATGAAACCATTATGAATTTCATTGTTTGAACCATCCAATTTTGTATGAGTAAATTGTTGTAATACCTATAGAAAACGATCCCAATTCCGTCCCAGTCCGCTCGTGCAGCGACCACGAGCGCGTGACGAGGCTGGCGCGAGCCGCAATCACGCCTCCGCCGTCTTGACGCAACTAGGTACGTAACAGATGATACACCATCTAACTTGCCAGGCAATTAGTCAAAACTGAAAAATAAATCACGTTAAGTGGTCAAAACAGCACAGAATGAACGCGATAGACAGAAAGATGTGGCACGATAAGCTGAGATCAATCGAGGTTTGAATGATGGCATACTTTTGGCGGAGATGGATGTTGCACTGAAAGCAACTGTCAGCGGAAAGTGTGAGAAAGAAATGTGTTTGGTCTGATCGGAGATAAGATCTAGGCTTCCGATAGCTAAGCCTTTTGGCTTTGTTATATGTAAGGATGCCATTTTGTTAGGCGTCAATATTTTATTTGGAGAGAGATTACAAAATCTAGAGTTTGAATTAAATTTCTGATCAAATATTTAAGGTAAAGCGTGAACAAACTTAACTGCATTAATTTAAAAGTTGAGTCACTCATTTCAATAAAATTAAATAAAAAATTCTAAAATATCTTATAATCTTCATTTCAACTATTTAGCGAGTGCTGAACATAAGCTACTAGGAGTAATACTTCTACACTCTTCAAACAAATATAATATCTGGAATAGTTATTCGGGTATCCGATATACCTAATCAATTAAATAATAACGTCAATAAAGTTCATTGACCTGCATAAAACTAAAAAAGATTTAGCCAATCTTCTGTTGCATTAAGACTTGCGCACAAGGAACTGCAAAAACTAGTTTGTGTTTTAATACGATTTTTTTGTAAACTGCTAAACCGATTACTTTTTACATGGAATAGTTTTTTGCGGTGCGAGGAGATGCGTACTACGCAACCTAAGTCTATTACGATTTCAATTAAAACAATTCTATAAAAACGTTTGACATCCAATTCAATTAAATGATCTAAAATGAAGTCATGTCAATTAAAGTCAAGGGGCTGTAGATAACAAAATTATCATTGGGACATAAAAAATAGTTGACAGATTATCCATATAATAATTTAATATGAAGAAGTACTTTAATGTTGTATGCCATATTTCTTTTTGTGTATGTGCAATAAAGAATTGACAAATTAACTAGTTAAAGAAAAACGTGCGAAATAAAATAACTTGCCAGAACCTCATAAAGAAAGTGCTAGTGATAAAGAATTAAAAGGCTAGTGGTACTATTGTTACCTTTCAACTAGAAAATAATGGATGTACTTACAAGACCACAGACGCTTTGTTACGTCCTATAAAGAGATGAAAGGCATATTCCTATCTAAAAGGTCTTACGTAAAACTAGAAGCAAATTCGATGCAACACAAGATAAAAAGGTGGACTTTTACTTTTTAAGAGTTACGCTTTCTGTTAGAGACGATGTTTTGGATGAAATGATCTATTCTGTTTAGGCGATTAAGAATAACCGGCTATATTTTGATGCTGTCCGTGATATTTTCTAGAGATCTGAGGTTTATAGCTGACTAGCTGTTGTAAACTTTGGAATTCCCGTTAATTTTGTTTCTGTGGGAATTTCGGAAAATCCTATCTTATTAAACGTCATGCCAAGAACATACCGTCCAAGTTTCAGGTCACTTTGATCAGCAGTTTATTCAGGACAAGGCATTACATTACATATAAGTATAGATACTCGTTGATTAGAAATAATCATCAATCTTTTATTTTTATCCAATCTCTGCATTTTTATCGGCGATAAAACGACTATTTATAATAGCTATTTCTATTGTAAAAAATAAGTTATGACGTCATAAGTAATCAGATAAGAACACGATCACATGTTATGCAGTATCTACCTGCTACTTGAGGTTAATTTACGAATGATCCACCGTGAGTGATAGTGTCTTATTATCTACTAGTGGACGTCCGCGACTCCGTCCGCGTGGACTGCAGAAAAAACAAAATGTCGTAATTATCCGGGATAAAAATATTTTCCCGGGATAAAAAGTAGCCTATGTGTTACTCTGATAGGTAAGCAATATTATTCAGAAGTTTCATCAAGCGGTCCAGTGGTTTGGCTGTGAATGCGTAACAGACAGACAGACAGACTTTCGCATTTATAATATTAGTATGGATATACTTTTAAAATTACGTTGATCATGCATGATGTACTGCTTTTGTAAATCTATCAATACATATAAAATGCTTTGTCCTGAATCACTGACGGATCAACGTACAGGCATAACCGCTGATACAGAGACATGAAACTTAGAGGATAGGTTCTTTGTATTACTAAGGCATCCGATAAAAAAGAGTGTTCTGAAATTCTCACGGGAATTATAGAAACGGGAATTGCAAAGTTTACGCGACCAAAGTCTTGCATATCTTCTAGTTATTTAACTAGCTAACATTTTTGTACCATTTTAAGTCCATAGTAGATAGTCTTTTTCCTTTCTTCAAGTGTTAGTCATTCATTGATTTTAATCAGTCTAAACTTCTGAAAGATAGAGTAACACGCCTTTGTTAATAACTGCCCTAGATATCTCTAGAACAATGGTATTATGATGACCGAGTTATTTTAAACTCGCATTAAATATTTATGATACCAATTTAGTTTTCAACAGGTCGTGATTTTTGTAATTATTTTCAAAACCTCGCCCTTTGACCTTCCTCCAGATCTCGTCTATTTACGGTTCTGTTAGAACGATTACAATCACGTAACGATCGGTTTACTATTGTTTTGTAAAAATGTGAGGTACTCAAATCAAATAGCTTAAGGCTATAACTAAATTTAAATTGCGACTATCCATGGCATTTTCACTGGCCGTTCTCACGGTCGGCTCACGCAAGTACCCGGCCCAATTAGAGTGAACCGTGCCTTCTGTGAAAGCATTTTTCATCGTCTGAACTATAATAGCTGCGTTATTAACTGCCGACAAATCTTTCTGACGTACCCGATAAAGCTCATTTTCTATTGGCATACTCAAAATGTTTTGAATGCGTTTGAAACGTGAATAACTTACGGCCAAGACACCGAACTAATTTCCAGTGCGCGTGCGCTCCTACCACCTTAATAGACGCCTTCTTCATTGTGGGAACCAAGATTGCGAACCGTTACTGATTTTTAAACCGTTTTAGTAAACATGACTTTGGGAACACAACGTCGGAGAAACGTGAGAAGATATTGTAGTAGCTCGTGGTGATTTCATTAGATGGGTTACATTGGGAAGCAAAATTAATATTGATAAGTGTTAAGTTAACGATAAGAGTATTAAGCGATATTAGGTATACAGTATACAACATGATATAATATTTTACTAGGGAAGATTACTATTTAAAAAATATTTTTTCTTTTTAAAACCTATGTGGTTAGCTTGAGGTTTTAAAAAGAATAGATATTTTTGAAATAGCTTCATTAATTTGAAGCCAATTGCGTTCACGAAGGTTTCAGAGTTCAAGTTATTTCTGCAAGATGATGAACAGTAGCGCTGTGATATTCAAAATAAAGCAAGATAAGATAGTAAATGAATGTTTAAATCATCTGATTTTACTTTAAAATATCCTTGGCATAAATCTGATTCGGATTTTTTTTATATTTTCATATTTACAATATAGCCGTTAAGAACTTAGACAGGTTTTACATGCCTGGAAAAGGATAGGGCCCTTACATAAGAGGCAGCTGTAATTAGAAATTATTTGAATCAAAGGAGAGCTTTACACCTACCAAACACTGATTCTGTTTTTATGGCGACGGATTTAAAAAATGCAGCCTCCTCTTGGTTTATCATTCATCAGCAAGAAACTCTACCGAATACGAACGAAGCTAGTTGGAAATATATTACAAGAGATATGCGTGCTTTTATACATTTGTTGAAACCTGATGCAGATTAGTTCAGAGCGATAGGTAGGTACATTCTACGGAACTAACAAAAATCATAAAGCTCATAAACATCTTTATTTTTATTGACTTCATTATGATAATAATTAACACAATCATGATTTGCAAGTTGATCAGCGTCTAACAGCAGTGAATATTTCGTTTCCTGTTAGGTATTATTGTTATTTTTATTAGTGACACAATAGGTGACTACTCTCTTCTGTAAAATCCCTTATATAAATAAATAAGTAAATTAATCGACAACCGGGAGTTTTTACTTTGTACAAGTAAGTTATGTAGGTTTTAGAAAATTACTGTGTTGGAAAATATTTTGAATGATAATTTCTGTATCGTTATTTCTTTTTCATTAGTAGTAACTTATTTACAATTAATCGAGGTGTTATACATAATGACAAAAATATTTTCTTTTAAAATAATGTTTATTTCTTTCATTATACCTACATTATTACTTAAGCTATCGTTTCATAATATTTATTGTACAAACTGGACTATATCACAGTAATAACTTAACACTACGTATTAAATGCTTATTTGATGTGGAAGACGTTGAAGTTAAGAATATAAAATAACAGAAACATTTAAAACAAACTTCTTGCTTTATTAATAAAAAACAAACTTCAACAAGCAAATGCGAGCATCTCGTGCATCGAAAACACATCAGTTCTAGGAACGTCAAAAGGGCCAAACAACAAAACTTTATATCACACACATAATCATAGTTCTATAGGTCACAGTCTACTTAGGGCATGCGAGATCTAGAGCATCCATGAGCCGTCACCAGGGCCGCCACATCGACTGGGCGGAGTCGGGCTCAGAGGCGGGGCTGTGGGGCGGGGACGGCGGCGCGTACAGTCGCTTCGAAAGCGTCGCGTCGCCGTCCATCGGCGCCTCTGCTGGCCTTTTCAGACCCCGTTCAGGTAAAGACGTCCTCTGAAGTACTGGTTGGGGCTGAGGCACCGGCTGTATCGGCGTCGGCCTAGCTACACCGTTCGATGCGACGGGCGTCGGCTGCACCACCTGAGGACTCTCCAGCCTCCGTATGCAGTTCGTCAAGTGCTGCAGCAGCCTCGCCCCCGCTTGAGGGTCCACTGGTCCTTGTCGCTGCATCACGTTCGCAGCCAAGGTGGCATTTGCAATAAACTGAGACACTTCTGTAGCACACTGAGTAAATCCAGCACGGAAACGTTCGGCGTAAGACATTTCGGGTTTTATCACAAGTTGTCCTCTTCGCTTCAGGCTGTGGAGGTGTCGCACGGTCAGCTCCAGGATGTCTGCTTTCTCCAGCTTGGAGACGTTTTCACCTTCTGCTTGTAAGGCGGTGACCATTAGATCCTTGAGTTCGTCCAGGCATCTATTGATTCGAGCTCTCCTTTTCCTCTCGAGCATGGGTTTCATGACTTTTCTGTACTGATAGGTTCTGGAGACGGGTTCTTCGTCGGGATGCGCGTGCGCCGGTGGGTGGAAGGCACCGTGTGGTGACATAGTTCTAGCGGGGAGGATCATGATGTGTCGCGCGCGGCGGTTCGACAACGAGTGGCGCGCGCGCCACCCGCCGTACTGCTTTTATGCGCCCTACACCGATTGTGGCAAAACGCCCGTGATAAAACTAGGGGTGGCACACGTATATTATTATTTTGGAGCCATGATTTTCTTGTAATCGATGTAAAGAAAAATAATAAAATTTAATTTATTTAAATGCGTTTGAATGCATTGCTCTACATTTAAAATAAGATGAATGTGGTATAGCTAAATTAAAAATATAAGTAGGTTACCTCAAAGGTTGATACATACTTAGGCATATGGAATATCGAATGTTTATTTCTACATAGGTTTTAATAACATTATCTATTATTTTAAAATAAATATTCCATTTATGATAATAAGGAGTACCTACGGATAGACTATTATTATAATTATGGGATGAAAAATAACGTTGCCAATATGAGATTTGGAGAAGAGATGGTAAAATTCGTCATCCGAGTAATTGACCCGGTGGCTCAGTGGTTAGAGCACTGACACGCGGAATGCAGAGGTCGTGGGTTCGATTCCTACCCGGGTGAGGAATTTTTTCCATTTCTTTATTAATGGTTTTATAATATAATTATGGTATTTAAATTTTCACAAAAATTGTAAAATATTTTTTACCTATCTAACGCCACCTAAACTACATAAATATATAAACGATATTAGCAATACCGATACAGCTGCTTGCAATCTTCAAACGAGTCAGCTGATTGCACCTGGTGGCGTTTCCCACGCGCTCCAGCACCCTCCGTGACAACACCGGGCCGAGACGCGGCGCTCGCGCACAATGACGTCACAAACTACTGTAACGGTGACTTGTGGCCTTTTGTTCTGTCACATTCTTATCTTTAATGGATAGGGGATTTCTTCCGAAGGGGATTCTTTTAAAAATACCGAAAAATACAAAGCTAATGAGAGCTTTTTTTATTAAAAAGCCAGAAGTGTATTAAATTTAACACGAGCTGCATTTGTGTTATTTTACCACTTTGCAAATTGAAATCTAAATAAATCAATACAAATTGAAAAAAGTTGTGTCTATGTTCAGTATTTTCGTGAAGAGACAGCCCTAGGCTACATGCGCGGGCGCAGACTTGTGCGCGACACGCGGTGTGTTATCGCCTCCGAGTCGGTTCTTTAGACAGACTATTAGAAATCGCTTTAACTAAGTTCTTTAATACCTAGGCTGTTAATAAGTGACCTAAAAATAAATATGAAAAAATATCACGCTGCAGATTTGATTGCCTATGGAATTCTTTCGTAAAAAGTAAGTTATTAAAGTATTTTAAAATCTATATTAGAAGTACCTACCTACATTTTTTGACGCAGCCACTTTGTAGACACTTTTTAAAGTTTTATGCAACAGTTTTATTTTTAGCTCTACCTATGCGTCATCAATTCATCATGATCACAATCTGATGTCTCACAAACAGTCGTAGCCGAACTTATCGGCAGATAAAGCTATTTATACTTAATGCAGATAGTCTAAAATACCACGGCACCGCTTATAGAATAAATCAATTCAAATTAGTAAGTCAAAACAATAACATGGACTATCACCTTGCGAAGGTGTGAGTGTTTCTCAAGCCCGCTAGCCGCGTCGACCTATTGTGCGGTCGAGCTCCGTGACGCTACTTACTCCAATTCTGTCTTCCACCAAGCAATCTTAAACAGTCCTAAACGCCATTCAACACCTTAAACAAACACCTATAGAAGCCACCCGATAAAACTTAACCGGCGGTTAGCGCATTGTGAAACTGCTGCAGTCCAATCGCGTCGGCCGAGAAACGGCCTAAGTGACAGCTTATTTCATAGTGGTTGATACATTACGGTCCGCGGGCCACGGTCGTGGGAAAGCCCGTGCCGAGCGCGTTCCCACACACTCCGGCACAAGCCAAGCGATAAATTATCATAATTCTATTGTGAGCGAGACGGTACTAAGAAATTTTATACTTCATCAATTGCCGTGTTGAATATATTAGCGCGTGGGCTTTGATATAGATCGTAGCGGAGTCCTCCTGTCACGTCGTGCCGTTTTATGGCAACCGTAAACTTTGTAACGTGACCATGGATCTGTGTAATATTTATAATTAAATAGTTGATTGATATTTGGAAATTTAACTTTTGAAAATTGACAATAGAATACAAATATACAATCCAATAAAATAGACATAGTCGAAAATAGAGTTACAATTCAGCATGGAGATGGTGTTTGTCTAGATTAACTGCGATGTCATTTAGCTTTTCCATAAAAACCTAAATATGCCTAGCATATAAGTATTCATCCGTTTTCATAGGGGTATATGGGGTCCCATATAACTTCTAACGGGACCCAAGCCATCCTCACCTGCTCGCGGTGCACCCTGCAGAACAACGAACGAGGCTCTGGCTGCATTGGACCAGCGTGGCGGGTTACGGTCCAAACCCCCCCCCCATGAGTAGTAATCTAGGAACAAGTGCCCGGCGGCTCCGGAGGCGACACTGGCGTGTCCGACAGGCGCCGGTCAATTGCCGGAGCCAGGGGTGCTAAGAATCCCCGGGCGGGTTCCAACTGTACGACGACTAATGCTACGATTTTTTTTTTTTGGGGGAGGCCTATGTCCAACAGTGGACTTCTCAGGGCTGTAAATGATAGGTATTCATCACGAATACCTAATTACTGATAAGCTTTTAAAATTTATTAGTTCAGTAGGTAGCCTATGTCCAACAGTGGACTTCTCAGGGCTGTAAATGATAGGTATTCATCACGAATACCTAATTACTGATAAGCTTTTAAAATTTATTAGTTCAGTAGGTACGGAACTATCTCTACAAAATAAATTTGAAAAAACAACTTAGAAATAGCCTAAATGTTATCTATACCTACATATAAAATGCTTTATTACATATTTATCCTGAACTACTCGTAGTACCCGCCCTCGCTTCGCTTCGGTACATATCCTCTAAAATTTGGAATTCCCGTTTGTCCCGTTCTGGTGGAAATTTCGATTAATATGTTCTCAGTGCCTCCTCACACTCCCTACCAAATTTCATCATTATATTGTGTCAAATGGTTTTCGTTAAAATTGGGAGTTCCCGTTTGTCCGGTTCCCGTGAGAATTACGGGAAATCCGTTTTTTGTGCTCCCTAGCAGTCCCTAATGAACAATTTTCGATTTCAGCTTCATATGAATAGCAGTTATCGTAAAAATTTAGAATTTCCGTTTGTCCCGTTCCCGTGGGAATTTCGGAAAATCCGTTCTATGTGCTTCCTCGCAGTCCCAAATGAACATACATCTTCGATTTCAACTTTATAGGTATAGTGGTTTTTTTGTCATATTTAATCTCTATATGTCACGTGGTTTTCGTAAAAACTTGAAATTCCTATTTGCACCGTTCCCATGGGAATTTCAGGAAACCCGTTCTCAATGGTCTTTAACACCCCCTAACAAACGTGCACACCAAATTTCATCTGTGTACTTCAAACGGTTTAATTTTGTACTTATTGAATAAGCTTTTGTTCCGGTACAGTGAAAATTTTATCTTATTTAGCGGGAAAAGCTGGAAGGGAGTGGGTTTCATTTTACTTGTGAAATTCAAAATTTATTTGTATCTGTCCGTTTCTTCGTGTTTCATGTAGGTATGTTGTTTTTGCAATTCTTTTTGATTTTTACTAATTTTAAACTCGTTTTTAAGGATTTTCCCGATGTTTCCATTCATCATTATTATCATCCATCATAAACTCAGAAATTAACAGTATTGGCTGTATAGATGCTGTAAATTCCTTATGCCCTTTCTTCGGAAAAAACAAAAAAAATCTGTCATGCTGTGTCATGTCATCTGTACGTCACAGAATAATAAATTCCCCAGAACCCGTGATCACGCATACTTTTGAAGCAACTTTTAGTAGGTCAAATTTTTACAACCTATTTACTATATAAATAAAACTGATAATATTTTTATCGATGGCAACAATCAGCAGGTTAGAAGAGCGGAAGATGCGGGATTTTTGACTCGTTTTTGCTTCACTACCCGGAATACATCTGTCATTCTGGGGACTTTTTATTCTATGGTGTATGTCAAACATATACCTCCATGTGGTTAAAAAAAATTGCATTTAATTCATATTTATTCCAGGCCAGTGGAAATTATGCGAAACCCTATAGCCTATAATCATCCAGGTCCAATAAGAATTCTAACGGTGAAAGAATTTTTGAAATCGGTCCAGTAGTTTCGGAGCCTATTCGCTGCAAATAAACAATCAAACAAACAATTAAAGTTTACCTCTTTATAATATTAGTATAGATGACTGAAAATTAACATAAGCCGCTGATCTCAGAGTTTTAGAACTTTGTGGATGTTTTCTTTGTATAAGTTAAGCATCCGAATTCCCGAAATTCCAACGGGAACAAAAGATAACGAGATTCCTAAAGTGTACGTCCACGTATCCACTTTACCAAATAAAAACCCACATACTTCTATTTCTTTACAGTTATTTTCTAGTGTTATTTACCATAAATATGTTCACATAGAAAATTCTCTATATCTACGGCGTAGTTTCTAAAATAAAAACTGCGTTCCAAAGTTTTTTTTTACATACCTACTCGTAATATATCAAATATACCACAAAATAAATACTTACATTATATTTCAGTACAAATTTTTCACATAACCGATCGAGGGCGCCACTTATTATGCAGTAGGATGTAAAATATAGAGACACCCATAAGTAATTTCAGGTTCAGTCGGCTATCTAAATAATATTTGTAGTACCAAAGAATATTTTCGTGTATCAAATATTTGTTTTGGGAGTATTGAACTTTTAGAGCTTATCCATGCGGTTTAATTGTTTGCTTTACTTAATAATATATCGTAGTTTAATCTAAAAAAATAAACACCAAACGCCGATCAAGTGCGATCTGAGATTAGGTTCCGTACACCAAATAAAATTTAATTTTTGAATGAGATTTAATCGGAAATGACCACTGTTAGTCACTGAAATCTAAGGTAGATAAAAATACGTCATTATACAAATCAGAATAATAAAATAAAATATAATGCGCTTAGGTATATCAGATATATTATATTAAAAGTATATTATACTTTTCTTTTCGGTTGTATTCTTAAAAATTATTTTGTTGCATTCTTGTAGGTATGTTTGCCCGTAAAGCAGTAGTTGGTTGACCACGTGGGTTTTAATAGACTAATCGGTAAAAAGTAGCTGTCCAATTCTCACATTTCTGCTTACCTATATTAGAAGATCAGCAACATTTTCACGGTTAAAGTTGCCTTACCATCCAGTGTGCCTAAACAATGGAACATAGTTTGACATTGCCGTTCGTTATCGCAACATAACGGTTAGACTTCATCATGTGACTTGAAAGCGCGTAAATGACGGCTTGAAAGGTGTCCTCTGTTAGAGCAAACATGGCGGTGACGAAATTTTATAAATTCGACTGAGAACTAATATTACAAACTTTGCCCCCGAACAGAGGGGACGAAAGAGGACGGAGTAGTTACAAATTTTTGGCCCATTTATTACTCTATCTACCTAGGTAACCCTAAAAATAAACATAAAATTTAATTTTATATATACATTGGGCACTTGATATGGAATACCTACATCTAATCGTTTTATTTGTACTTTATGATAAACAGGTTGCTTGTAATCGAACATCTGGACTTCTGGAAGCTCTGTAACTGAATAAATAAATAAATATTAATTATAGGTACATTACAGATTTCACCATTTAGCAAAATGTCTTCTAAATAACTACGCTTCCACAAGTTACTACTAGATTCCTTGACTAGATTGATTGAAATGTATTCTAAAAATATCCTTCGTAATAATTAGTATTATCTTGCACAAATTCTGGAATATATTCATTTTTGTTTCTTAATTTTATGATTCGCTTTTAAGTGGCGCTTGTAATTTAAACTTGCTAATCTTTGCAATTTTAATCCTACGAGTATATTTTTCCGAATAGATGTTTACTAAAATCTATGCATATTGTAACAATATACATACAAAAATAGTATTCGTATTCAAATTGGAGAAATAAGATCGTTTTTGCTTTAAATAAAACTTAAAAAGTTATGCGGTCAGTGGAATCACGAACGAAAAGTTATCTAAACTAAAATAATGCACAATTCCTTTGCCTTTTATCAGCTTTAATAATTTGAACCTTATTCGATTTTTTTTTAAATAATAAAAGAATATTCCAAAAATAATCTTTATTTGAATTCAAATATAGTGAATTCGATGTTCAAATAAGTGGTATGAGTTGCGCTCTATGTATTTTCGCGCACGCCTACCGTCCCGCCCGCGCAGTTTAAACACGGCGAAGTTGTACAAACACTGGCGTCGGCCAGCGCCTGTTTACATTAGTTGTCTGTGCCTACAATGAACATCGATTGGAAAATCGAATGATATTCTCGATATACTCGTAATATACCTACATATGATGCCAGCTTTAAGATTACTCGTATTGATGTGATGATAAGATTAAGAGCCGCAAACAACTAATATTCTGTCAAATAATTGGCACTATTATTTTATTTTAGAGATAATAGTGGACATTCTGTAAACAGTGTTTGATTTTCACGGATAAAATTCAAAAGTGTCATCCATCAGAAAAATCGGTGAAATAAAGATCTCTCTAAAAGTTCCTTTTCTTAAAATTATTTTTATAAAATAATGGTGTCCACCACTATGCTTTCATCTTGACATTTTTGATTAATCATCATCATCATTTTCAGCCCTGAGAAGTCCACTGTTGGACATAGGCCTCCCCCTTTGATTAATATTTCATTTGAAATATAAAAAATACGATTTAACTGTATTCGTTGGTATTAATACGGTAAGCATAATTAAAGTAAGTACTTAAAATAATAATTATGGATTTTTAAATAATGGTATAATTATAACTGTTATGTGATTCGTCCAATTGACAGAAGTCGATTATCCTGTTAACACGATCGCGGATGAATAAACTTGATCAAATTAGGGTCTGCGTAGACTGAGGACTTTTATCGGTTGACTTGTATCATTTGACGATCTTGCACTCAAACTTATTTTCTCATGCTGGATGGAGAAAGATATTGACATATTATACGGTCGAATTCAGAAACCTCCTTCTTTTTTGAAGTCAGTTAAAAATTACATCTAATGTACCTATCCCCGTTTTTATTTTAGATAGAAATCTTACTTTCGAAGAACATTGTTTTTAAACAGTTGTTATTGTTGTAAGATATGAGTGAAGTTTGACGTTTTTCCATATTGATATATCTTACTAAAAAGTTCAGTTTTGTGTTTGCGAAATCAGCTTCTTTAGGTTCTTTATGGTGCAAATTTTATATCAGTAGGTACTATTGAATTGAGGAGAAAACTCTTTAGGAACTATTGATGATAATAATACACAAAACTTTACCTAATAAATAAATTGATTTCGTTCTTTCGAATTCTTTCTACTTCTAAACAAAATGAGGCAGTATTGAAGAATTGTAACGAAAGAGATCCCTACAGCTACTAAAAATCAGTGACAATTTGACACAAAACCGGACATGGTGTGTCAATTTTTATTTATTTAATTTATACCACATCGCCATTTGCTATACTCCGAATAATCTTTTCAAGCCACCGGATTAATAAAAATGTGCATTCCGCTGTTGCCTTTAGTCTCAAACCGGTCAGGTATCGAATTTGTCCAGTTCGCTAAAATCGCCGGTCACACGCCCCGGCGCGGCGGCGGTACGTTATCTGACACCTTATTATATGTAGTTTGACGGTTCAATGGCAAAGCACTAATATTTCCATATTAGTAAGCATTATATTCTAGGTAAGGTAAATAAAGCGCGGCTAATAAAAACAGCTGAACAGACGAACAGTAAAACTATATATTTTGCAATTTACGAACAAGAAGCCGCGGTCGTCCGCTAATAAGTATTGGTAATGTAGATATGTTGAAGGTAATAAAAGAACTCTTCATTTGAAATACATTACTACGTCAAAGCAACTCAATTCGTTCCCACTTAGGTAAAATTGTGGACAAAAAGGACAACCTAATCTATAACGATCCATATCCATGTATTTATGTAAAAATGTTATTTTATGCATTAACCTTTAGGACTGACCAGAGCCAACATTTAAATCAGGCTTAATCGGCCCTTATTTCCATAAGTAATGTAGTGGCCCTACAGTACCATAGAGCTTTAAAATGTCTAGAGATCTCCATTAAAGTTTTTTGATTTGTTTTATTTGTGCTCAAATAATGCGAATTGGATTACGAGTTTAAATTTTCCATAAGTGATGTGTTTATTATTCTAAAAATCAATATTTATATTTATAATATTATAAAAATCTCAAGATTTTCTAATTGTAATAACAAAATTCATTATTATCTTTTTAATATCACGATGTATCTATAGAGTTCTATCTTAGAATTAGTTAAAAAAAGAAAAATGTTTGTGGTGTCTGCAATAAACTTACATATTACAAGATTTTAGAATTCTAAACCTACGTAAGCAGTACAAAAATGAAATCTAAAATATTATTCAGTTCTAAAACAAAGTATTCAGAGCTCTAATTTCCACCTTCAATTGAGTTATCGTGGTAATGCGATTTAAATCGTCGTTGAGGCTGTTTGACACCTGTTTCTTTGCCTTGCTGCTGTGGGAATCCTATTTGACGTAAAGGTGCTTTTATACAAGGTACTTCGATATTTATTTTCGAGTTGATAAAAGTTTATTAATGCTTGCAAATAAGCTGGTGTATATTAAGGATAGCAATAGCATAGGTACTACGAATGGAAATTTTGCAAAGGTAAGCAAAATAACGAGTTGTTAGGATTTAACGGCCGATCGCAATCTGCAGAAAATATGATTCTGAATACAATTTTTCATGAATTTAGCTTTATGTATATGATGTTTAAAGTCACTTATAGCAAATGCATAATTCTAATAAAGGTTTTTTTTTTTTTTTTCATTTATTTATCTTTTAAAATGGTTTACAAAAAGTATAGTTTCAATAGCACTTTGTGAAACCAACGAGGTTTGTGTGATAGTGCTACACAGTTCACATCGTTATCCCTTTACACATCTAGATTATATCTACTTAATTATTACTTATTAGTTATTACACATAATTAAGGATATAACTTTTTTTTTGTAAACTAATAACTTTATATGCATTATCCAGTGTCATTGGTGTCATGGGTAGAAGCTAGGGAAATAGTTATATACTGAATTGCATATAGGTTTCCGTTTATTTTTAATGTTCGTTACAGTAATACTGTCACGTAAGTCGATAGGAAGTTTGTTTATTAACCTAGGGACCAGGTAGCTAGCAGACCTCCTGCCATATACATTGCCCGCACTTGTCGTGCACAACCGGTTTTGAGCGACTGCACGGGTATACACAGAATGATTTATTACATTCAAAATGGACTCATTAAAGAAGTTATCTTTTAGAAGCATATATATGCATTGAATATGAACAGGTAATGATTTACAATATCTAAGGAGGCCAATTTCGTCATCTTGATACCTTATTTTAACCTTTTTACGATTCTTATTTGAAGCCTATATATTTGATTAAGATACGTGGTAAAAGTAGCAAAATAACGAGTATGTTAGAGTTTAACGGATTCGATCTTTAAGTAGTATAATATTAGCTAAGAACTGTCTCAATTTATTACATACATATTCGATATGACTAGATTATCTATCGATACTCCGAGGTACGTCTGTCTGTTGACAACTTCAATTTTAGGGCAGCTACATATTTATACAGGGAATGCAGGCAATTATGTTCGTGGATCACTAGGTCTTTTATTGGAATATGTCCTGTATAAGGCGATTTAATAATAAGTATGCATTTAATACCAGGCCAGCATCATGGCACCCACCATCTTATCAGTGCGTTTAGATCGGACTGAAGCAGGTTACAGGCTTTTCTAGGGTCTTTATCAGCTATTACTAGACATGTGTCATCAGCAAACTGATAACATGAGCAGTTTTTAATGCATTTACTAGTGAAATAAAGAATTGGCCCTTACCGATTATGTAAAAGCAGTTTTGTGCTATTAGCAATATTCTCAATTTAATTTAAATTTAGAATTCACTACACCATTTTCTACGCACTTTTTAATTATTGAGATTATTGAGTAGAGTGAGAGTGAGTCGAGACAGTACAGCGGAGAATATCAAGAGTACGTACAATGTGCACGGCCCATAATAATAATTTTAGCTGTGCCTTATTGTAACACAGGCTGGCGTAGCTTTGTAATGTCGGCCTACGCATCACGTTTTTGCATATGCATATGTAGTAGTGAGACTACATTATCAACAGGTTGGGAAACTCTGTACCTTAAGCCGGCTTATAGAGGTCGGGTCTGTTAATATTGTGATTGCATAGAAAGTAGCGCCGCTCATACTAGTTTGTACAAACTTGTGGTAATAGTAATACAATTGTCATTATTATGGTAATAGGTACATGTTCTTTTTATGGGCATTACCGTCGATTTGCGTGTTGGATTTGGAACGGAATGCGTTCACTACTGCGATTATCATCTTGTAACGTAATTTGTCTAGATTCATACCGTATTCGTATTTTATTTGTTAGGTGGGTACCAATACCACGTATACAGAGTGATTTTTGGTCGTCAACGTTCCCGAAAACTACGGAATCTCCTCATCGTCACGATAATTTTTCTCCATGGAAGCATCCAAAATATTAAAGTCCAAAGTTGAGTAAATAGACTGCGTTTTTCTGCATAAATGCACATTGACGCGGGTAGCAAGATTTTTTCACGCGAAATAAGTAATATCTGTCTATGAAAAAACTAGTATAAACACTGGACACTATAAATTTGACCTGATCAAGTAATTAAAAAAAAAAAAAACATCATTTCCCAGCATTTTTTTTTTGGCATAAACTTACTTTATTTGATGTATAGATTACGCACCCTTCGTTAAGGGTGGAAACGAAAAAACATCCTGTATATAGGGTTGGTTATACTATTAGCTGTTGTATTTATGACAAAGAAGTCGATATTTATATAAAACCTTCTTGATTGAACTTACCTTGCCACTGCAAGTTTCGAGTATATCTTTAAATATTTTTATTTTTACCAATATGTTATGTATATATATTTGGGTACTTTTAACTTCGGTGTTAATACTACTAAAATAAAAATTTATCTGAATTGCAAAAAGACTTAAATAAAAGCCTCTAAAAACGTAATTAGACCTTATAATCGAACATCAACGGACGCATTATGTTTTCGGAGGCAAAACCATCATAACGGTGAAACAATACGCATCCGGCACGTTTCAGTACAGTTAATGTAAACTGCGGCATATCCGTCCGAAACGATTATAAATATACGGGATGAATATGTTTTTGAATACTTATGCTCTCCGTTATATGTCTATATAAAATTTAAAAAAAAAACACTTCTCCATTAATATAATCCGTTAGGATATGGTTGATCGTTTCATCTTTAAAATTGTGCGATTCAGCTTTGTTTGCCGAGATTTGGCTAGTGTATAGCTATCGGATGAAAAATAACGTTGCCAATATGTCATTTAGAAAAGAGATGGTAAAATTCGTCATCCGAGAAATTGACCCGGTGGCTCAGTGGTTAGAGCACTGACACGCGGAATGCAGAGGTCGTGGGTTCGATTCCCACCCGGGTGAGGAATTTTTTCCATTTCTTTATTAATAATTTTATAAAATTAAAATCTGTTAATGAAAGATGTTATGAATAAATACTGAGTTATGAACTTTTATAAGTGTTGCAGATAAAAAAAGTGTAAATTGGTTATAATGGCTCCAACTGGTCCAAAATTATAGTCGCATAGGCGCGAATTTGATTTCTATTTAAAAGAAAAATTATATAAGCTATATAATATTAGTATTATTTTATTTTCATTTGTACCTTGGACTAGCTATCGCCCTCGGTTTTATCTGCCGCGTTGAACGCCGTTATAATTACTATATCTATAACAATTGTATTTCCTAGAATTGTATTTCATAAGCCGAAATGTCTGGGTGATAATAAATAGTGAAGCAAAGAGACTTGTTTTCGTTTACATATAATATAATACTTTTACTTCCGATAAGTTTATCAGTAATTTAGTAAATACCTATATGTCGAGTGGACTAAACATGTCTTGGGATTTAATTTGTTTTCATTCTTTTTCTCGTTGTTGTTTAAATTAAAAGAGCTCATTCTACACGTTTGTGTAACATTTTAGGGATATTTATGAAAAGTGTAGGTAACCACTTTTTCAAGTTGGTAAATTGATATGATATCTTTTTTATTCGGTAGTCTAACGGCCAATTTCTATCGAAATAAATTTAATCCAAAGTAGTATTTTGGAAATTTATCTTAATTAAAATATTATACAGGATGTAACAAAAGGGGCATTTTAAGCGAAAAGCTATGTAAATAGCCCACTAAAATGAACCTACCCACAAAATTTCAGACTCGAAATCACATATTTATTTTTCCAAATAGTATGGAGAATTCTTAAACAACTTAGGAATGTTCATACAATCTTGAAAAAGAAACATGTGATTTCGAGTCTCATATTTTAGAAAAAGGTTCTCTACAATGGGCTTTTTACATAGGTTTTCGCTTAACATACCCTTTCTGTTACACCCTGTATATTATAAAATATTAAAATAAGAAAAGTTTTTTTTTTCATCCGAGTGAGATTTGAACTCACGACCTCTCGCATTCCGTGCATCGCTCTACCAACTGAGCTATCGGGTCACTTAACTATATGTAGATAGACTTTTTTTACATTCATCGCCATCATATCTCCATTATAAAATTTTAGAGCCTCAAACATTTACCAACATCCTTTACAATCGATCACGTATCGAGCAGGAAGCTCGGCGATGCTGAATCGATTTAATTACCGAAAAAATCGATTGCAATACTTTCGGATAATCAATGTACCGATATGCTATCATCAAATACCTGAGGATTTAATGACACTATGCGTGTAAAATTTGTTTTGAACGTTTTTTAATGAAATATTTCAGAATCTTATGCTACTCGTATATCGGTTATTCCATCGCTATCATTCTAGATAATAGAGGCTATTGATATTTTGACAAGATACCAGATACATTACATAACTTGGTTGATCTTTCGTTCATAACCGCAGTGCCAGACCGCACGGCCAGGCAGAAGATGAAGAGCTTAACATGGCTATTTCATAGAAAGCAGTTTAGTTATAAGGGTGACAGGTGAGAGGATGCCTATACCCTAGCAAATTTTAACCACTTTAACCAGTGATTCGTTCACACTACGCTAAATGAAGCACATTGACGGCCACAGTGCTTAATCTAAAACTCCTCCCTCTGTACTTGGCTATTCGTAGGGGTGTATGTTTGTAGCTGACTATAGACAATAGTTGCAGGCAGTTTAACGTCAGCGGCATTCTAGTCTTCTGTGTAACTTTATGAAAATACCTTTCAGTAAGGTAAAGAAAGTCATCGACTCTAGGTTATACTTAAGGTATGGTATATTAACAATAGGAACAACAACTCTTCCGTTACGAGTATAACTATAATTGACGTAAGAACCTGAAATTTGAGAAGGATATTACAGGGAGAGTGGAAAACGAGGACGAAGGAAGGATTTTCCGAAAGTATCACGGGAACTAAAAAATTCCAATTCTAAAATTTAAACGGACAAAGTCGCAGGCAGTCTCTAGTATTTCATCTGGCTGAAACCTTGACTTTAGCTACCAATCTGCCACCAGCCGGCTTCGAACTTGAAATGCCAACCATAATGCTACTAATGTTATAAATTCGAAAGTTTGTGAGTATGTATGTAAGTATGTTTGTTGCTCTTTTACGCAAAAACTACTGAATGAATTCTGATGAAACCTCACAATAATAAAGCTTACATATTAGAATAACACATAGGCTACAATTTATCCCGAGAAAATATGTTTTATCCCGGATAATTTCTACATTTTGTTTTTTCGGCAGTCCACGCGGAAGGAGTCGCGGGCGTCCACTAGAATTTTTATCCCTACAAATCCGACACTGTCTATCTTGACTTTACTGATTTTGAAAGGTGTTACTACCGAGAGATTACAAAGCGAACCAGTTTGGCTTACGTACGGAAAAGTAAGCTTAAGATAATTGGATTGTCTTGGTCGATATAACGATCAATATATGCAGATAGGTAAAAGTTGGGAGATAATTGGATAGTAGCTTGGTAGATTAGGTTATAACATTAATTTTTATATGTATAGGTAACTACAAAATAGTATAAAAGAATACCCATAGGTATTTAATATTAAACAATGCCTATATTATAATAACATTTAAGAATGTGTCTTTGTACCCCATTAAAGGGAATTGGACGGACGAATAAACTCTAAATTTAGAAAAGAAACTGTAAAAGCACTTTTTTATTACTCAGTCAAATAAAGAGGTTTACTACATTCCTGTTCTCTTCACCGGCAACAGTTTGAAAAATAAAAGGGAATTCACATAAATAAGTCCAATTTTATTATTTTGCCAATTATCTTTATATGATCTTAAGCAGTGGTCGAAGGGGATGCGCCCTTCCATCTCCCCTTTGGGTCGTTAATACTCGTAGCCACTTTACAACCAACTAACGGCTCGGTAACTGCTTGTTTTACGACGATTCATTTGTTTCAATGCACAATCCATTACTCGGACGTAACCGGTTTAACACTTGCGTGGTTTATCTGCCTGGATGATAATTAATTGAGATTAATATGGTTAATATGTAGTATCATAGTTTCTTATAAAGAAGCCACTGGGGCATTTACATTAAATTAATAATAATATGTATTACAATATTCAGAGGCAAAACAACTAAACCATGTTCGTAGCAGGCTACCGCCTGTCATTTGATACCTTTTCTATAATCTCAAAAAACTCTTATTGAAATTTTAGAATTAAGTAGCATGGTATGCAACATGAAAATAAACAATTGGGTTAACCTATCTGAACCTATTTATTTGTTTACAATTATTGTACCTATATGTAATTTACAGCAAATAATAATGTCGACGTTTATAGGTAAGTGTCCTCTTGCACGCATCTTCACTTTCCATTAGAGGGGACGGTGTAGTTATATTTTTTAAAATAAGATGCTCATAACGCTAGTGTAAAAGCCTCCAATTGCCGAGATTGCGGATGGTGCTAACCAAGCTAACGAGATGTAACTCCGGCTGTGCATTGGCACATACAATTAAATTATTGACTGCTCAGTGCAGGCATCGCTGTGACCCACGAAGTAAATAAATACGTGGAGATGGGATTATGTATGTTACACAGCAACTATGAGACCTACACAGTATAAAATTATAACTGGTTATCATTTGTCTGCACAACTGCATTGAAATTTTAATACAAACTGAATTTTGTAACTTAATTTCATAAATTTTGTAACATTGTTAAATGAATTTAAATATTTTCATGTCACATTTTTTTGCGTGACATGTTTCTGATTTAACAATGTAAGAATAACTTTATTGTACCAAATTTTGAGCAAATAAATAATCATTTTCACTGTCATTAAAATAAACACGTGTAATGAAATGAATTTTAAATGACATTATAATACTAATGTTATAAATTCGAAAGTTTGTGAGTATGTATGTAAGTATGTTTGTTGCTCTTTTACGCAAAAACTACTGAATGAATTCTAATGAAACCTCACAATAATAAAGCTTACATAATAGAATAACACATAGGCTACAATTTATCCCGAGAAAATATGTTTTATCCCGGATAATTTCTACATTTTGTTTTATCGGCAGTCCACGCGGAAGGAGTCGCGGGCTTCCACTAGCATTTTTATCCCTACAAATCTGACACTGTCTATCTTGACTTTACTGATTTTGAAAGGTATTACTACCGAGAGATTACAAAGCGAACCAGTTTGGCTTACGTACGGAAAAGTAAGCTTAAGATAATTGGATTGTCTTGGTCGATATAACGATCAATATATGCAGATAGGTAAAAGTTGGGAGATAATTGGATAGTAGCTTGGTAGATTAGGTTATAACATTAATTTTTATATGAATAGGTAACAACAAAATAGTATAAAAGAATACCCATAGGTATTTAATATTAAATAATGCCTATATTATAATAAATAACATTTAAGAATGTGTCTTTGTACCCCATTAAAGGGAATTGGACGGACGAATAAACTCTAAATTTAGAAAAGAAACTGTAAAAGCACTTTTTTATTACTCAGTCAAATAAAGAGGTTTACTATATTCCTGTTCTCTTCACCGGCAACAGTTTGAAAAATAAAAGGGAATTCACATAAATAAGTCTAATTTTATTATTTTGCCAATTATCTTTATATGATCTTAAGCAGTGGTCGAAGGGGATGCGCCCTTCCGTCTCCCCTTTGGGTCGTTAATACTCGTAGCCACTTTACAACCAACTAACGGCTCGGTAACTGCTTGTTTTACGACGATTCATTTGTTTCAATGCACAATCCATTACTCGGACGTAACCGGTTTAACACTTGCGTGGTTTATCTGCCTGGATGATAATTAATTGAGATTAATATGGTTAATATGTAGTATCATAGTTTCTTATAAAGAAGCCACTGGGGCATTTACATTAAATTAATAATAATATGTATTACAATATTCAGAGGCAAAACAACTAAACCATGTTCGTAGCAGGCTACCGCCTGTCATTTGATACTTTTTCTATAATCTCAAAAAACTCTTATTGAAATTTTAGAATTAAGTAGCATGGTATGCAACATGAAAATAAACAATTGGGTTAACCTATCTGAACCTATTTATTTGTTTACAATTATTGTACCTATATGTAATTTACAGCAAATAATAATGTCGACGTTTATAGGTAAGTGTCCTCTTGCACGCATCTTCACTTTCCATTAGAGGGGACGGTGTAGTTATATTTTTTAAAATAAGATGCTCATAACGCTAGTGTAAAAGCCTCCAATTGCCGAGATTGCGGATGGTGCTAACCAAGCTAACGAGATGTAACTCCGGCTGTGCATTGGCACATACAATTAAATTATTGACTGCTCAGTGCAGGCATCGCTGTGACCCACGAAGTAAATAAATACGTGGAGATGGGATTATGTATGTTACACAGCAACTATGAGACCTACACAGTATAAAATTATAACTGGTTATCATTTGTCTGCACAACTGCATTGAAATTTTAATACAAACTGAATTTTGTAACTTAATTTCATAAATTTTGTAACATTGTTAAATGAATTTAAATATTTTCATGTCACATTTTTTTGCGTGACATGTTTCTGATTTAACAATGTAAGAATAACTTTATTGTACCAAATTTTGAGCAAATAAATAATCATTTTCACTGTCATTAAAATAAACACGTGTAATGAAATGAATTTTAAATGACATTATAATATTTAATTGTATCAGATTCAGGCGTTACTATTTCCATCAAACGGAATCAAAAAAGTGGGCTAACCCTTGATTGAAATTTTAATTCCCAATGCCAAGTATTGCGTCAATTAAGCTATGTTTGATTATAATACTGTAATAAAACTAAGAAAGACATACATTTACTACAATTTGATATATTGGGCCATCGGCCATGGGAGCTATTCGGTGAAACATATAAATATGTCCCGGGCTGCTTGTACCGGATAAATGTAGAAGCTTCTGGAAGGTTGTGCGTGAGACAAGCTGCAACCATCAATCAATTCTCTAGCACTCACATCAAAACTAGCTGTTGTCGGCGACTTCGCCCGCGTGTATTACGAAATGTAGCCTATGTCCTTCTGCGTATTCCTATATGTGTGATTGTTGAAAATTAAGCGTGAAAAAATAACAAACAAATAAACCTACTTTCGAATTTATCATATTAATTGGAATGCCTGTGTGTAACCACAATTGTTCAATGTTTGTGTCTACAATAAACAATATCAGACCAAAACCTTATCCTAATCGCAGAAGCCGCCGCCCAGGCGCGCTAGAGTTCAGAATATCTCATAATTATAAAATAAATCTTATAACTCAATAATTTTGTAGCCCAGAGAGTCGTAAATAATATTAGTTTACAGCGCGTAAGTGAGCAGCGGATATTGCCAACCGTTAGAGTCATGTAGTAAGCACAATAAAGATTAACAGTTATCTTTTTACCACCTACTCGATAACTAAATAGAGGTTTTTAGTGGGCACACTTCGAGGCTTCCTGAATTTCTCAAACATCAAAGCGGAAATATTTTGATCTTTCTCCGTATCGTCTTTCTTGAGAGTTCATAGTGATGATAATCACTAATTAGTAATTGAAACTAATGAACTGGAAGTAGCACGTATGTGTGCGTTGAAAAATTTTCTACGGACAAGGTTATGCCACATCCATTTGTTAAGTTACAATGTGTGATCATCGCTATGAATTGTCAAAAAATAGCCGATAGGTACTATGTATATATTCTACTCGTG
Source organism: Carposina sasakii (assembly GCA_014607495.2). NCBI lineage: Eukaryota > Metazoa > Arthropoda > Insecta > Lepidoptera > Carposinidae > Carposina > Carposina sasakii. The sequence continues at coordinate 4,264,950 of CP053164.1, forward strand.
CTAATGAACGTATTATACCAACTGCAATTGAATTTAGGATTTTTCTTAAGTAAATTCTCTGTTTTAAAAAAGGTTACTTTACCTTATTTAAATATGCTAGGGATGCTATCTATCAAATCTTTCATTACATAGATACATACTTCATTTAAGCATATATGAAGGATTACGATTCTGTAATTCTCTAAAACTTAATCAAGATAGAGACATCATATCCTACTTATATTAGCCGCGTGATGCCGGCAGAGTAGAGTTTGTACCACCCCGTGTCTGCCCGTGGGTATCGTTCAAGGCGATTAAGGGTTGCCGGGAGGAGCAGCGCCTCCCGTACTGACAACATAGTCCGAAAATCACACTGCGGGTACCAACCCGCCTGCCCAGCGCGTGGTGACTATGCAAAACCCCCCTGTGGCAGTAGCCTTGTTGCGTGCCCTGGGGGAGGCCTACGTCCAGCAGTGGACTAATATTAAGACGAGACTAATATTATAAACGCGAAAGTTTGTAAGTACCTATGGATTGATGGATGTTGGGCAGAGCGATTTTAATAAAATTTGGTATGGAGTTAGCTGACACCTGGATTAACACATAGGCTACTTTTTACCCAGGAAAATATTCTTATCCCGGATAATTTCGACATTTTGTTTTTTATGCAGTCCACGCGGGCAAAGTAGCGGGCGTCACTAGTCCTTCATAAAGGCTATAATATAGCATATTATGACCGTTGGAAAAATCGTCCCGTAGTCGAATGTTTCGCTACTGAATAAGCGATAATAAATCATAGTTTCTTCAGTAGTACTTCCGACTATTATGTGCCCGATAATTAATGTAATTAACTATTCGGGAGATAAATGCCGTGTCAATGATTTATATCAGCTAAGCTGCCATGGGTGGTCGATTGCGCAACGGTAGAAACTTTTATCTGAAGGCAATTATTAATAACTATTAATAACATCTCAGCAATACACCTGTTGTTTGTCAATAATTATTAATTTATTGTAATGAAAAACTATATAGCAAAAAAGCTTTATAAAACTTTGTTTTTGTGACCATTTTTACTTATAAACCTCTTTTTACGGTATACGGTTTAAAATAAAAACAAAAATATCCATATTACTAATTTCAAAATAAAAAAAGTAGGTATATGATGGGTTATGCGAATTAATTGCCATCCATAGCATAGGAATGAAGACATTAGTCTCTTAATTCGCAAATCCAATTATATATCAAGCCTGAAATAAATATCAGTAATTTCCACGAAACATCCATAAACTCGCTGCTAAAACTACTAAAGCAGTAAAGTTAAATTTTCTCTATAATAATTATAAACGGAACAACCCTAATCAGAGGCTAGATAAAGTTTTACGAGAATAAATTTAAATAAGTTAAACGTAGGTGTTCTTCGAAGTGCGTATATGTTTTCAGATAACTTGACAAGAAACATCCGTTCTTCGGTGGGAAAAGTGGACAGGTGTTGTCACTTATCGGTTAAGCTATAAAACTTAACACGTATCAACCAGTACCAAGAAAACTGAAACTAACTTTATTATTAACGCTTGTAAGCTTACATTTTAGAAATGTTGAGTGGCGGTTATTCCTTTTGGTTAAGTGTGGTTAGTCAAGCGAAAGCCTAAGTGCAGTGAGATATCAATAAAACCGTAATAACTATTGAAAAAGAGCATACATATTAAAATCATTAATAGTGTTGATGTTTGACGTCCATTTTGACGTCCATTATAGTTTAATGCGTTGTTTTAATTTTATGGCGTATCAGCATCTACCTAAATTAAGACATAATTGTTAAAATTATGGTTTTTACACGTTTTTTATATGATAAAGTTAATACAGGGTGTTTTTTCGCTGCCACCCTTAACGAAAGGTACGTACTCTATACATCAAATAAAGTAAGTTTATGCCAAAAAAAATGCAGGGAAATGATGTAATTTTTTTTTATAATTGATCGGGCGAAATTTATAGTGTTCAGTGTTTATGCTAGTTTTTTTATAGACAGGTATTAATTATTTCTCGTGAAAAAATATTGCTACGCGCGTCTATGTGCATTTATGCAGAAAAACGCAGTCTATTTACTCAACTTTGGACCCTAATATCTTGGGAACCAGACACTTCCCAGGTATGCTTCCATGGGGAAAAATGACCGAGATGATGAGGAGATTCCGTAGTTTTCGGAAACGTTGACGACCAAAAATCACCCTGTATTTGCCTCTTCTTCATCCACATAAAAATGTGAATTTGTAATTTGATGAAAGCATCAATCAAAGCAAATTTAATTATTTACAATTTCTCCTGAAATCGTATTACAGATTTCTATAAAATTTACTCGTACATAATAAATAACACATATTATATCATTATGTAATTATATAACATTATTATAAAATTGTGTGAACGAAGCCCTATAAACTTTACAAATCCTGCCTAACCTTGGATACTTCCTTGATTTTAGTCTCATACTTTTTTCGACCTTAAAAAAGATCTCGTTTTTCAAAGCCAATAAAGTGCAACTACGGCAAGCATATAATATTTGGTAACAAACTTTTCACAGCAGATAGCAAAAATTGATGAATTGTAGATAGGTAGGTACATTATGTGTTTCCCTTTCTTCTTTACTGAAATAATATGAGCATCATAGTGTAAATACATTATTAAAAAAGCTAGGAATAACTGATAATATAACTGGATTTCGTCTGTAAAATACTTTGGAAGATTTTGGATACCGATTTAAAAAAACTAAATCCAAAAAATCCAAGAAAAGAAATATGCCAATTTAGTCACAAAACAGGAAAACTAATCTAGACGTTTGGAATATCATGGCCCAAATAAGGAGTAGGTATCTGTTGTTTTTTCTGTTTCGCCACGTGTGCGAGGGGAGCGTGGGAACGACGCTCCCTCCAATCTTTAACAAGTAGGGGTATTGCTTCTTGAGCACATGCCCGGACGTTGCAAGCTTAGTGCGGATATGACTTTTATTAATTACTTATTAGAAATAGCTCGGATTATAACTGCAGCAAAGTTCAGTAAGGCAGCTAATGTGAATAAAGAGACATTTATAAATTTGAACTAATATTAAAGAATGTTAGATGTAGGATAAGTAGGTGTGTTGTAGCTTTTTATTTATAGTTTTGGGTTTTTTGTGCTTGAAGAGGGATGACGACAGTGTTCAGAAAAACCAGTAATGGTTTATGTAAACACTGTTGGCACGAACCATTGTTAGTTGTGTGGAAATAAATAAATAACTGTATGTGACTTATTTTTTATACCTTTAAAATTGGCCCTTTGTGCTCTGCCTACCCCGTAAGGGATAAAGGCGTGATTTTATGCATGTATGTATGTTAAAATTAAGTAGGTATGAAAAGCCTTGTAAACTTTACACGAAAAAGATTTGATATTGTTCAATTCAGCAATTTAAAAAATCGAATGTTTTAATTTTGGATCTGGAAAGAATCAGATATCAAATGCACTGATGAATCAAAACTAATATAATGTGTATATTAAAGCACAATCAGTCACAACCAATCATACATATCATTATTAGTTAATTATTTAACTACATGCCTCAATCAATATAAAACATGATAACAGTTTCTTAAACATACATACATACATATAATCACGCCTTTATCCCTTACTGGCTAGGCAGAGCACCATATACATCTTAAACATATACATAGATACTTTAGGCGAAAATTCTATATCATTATCATCTTCCTGTCTAATCTCACATTACCAAGGATATGGCGTTAGTTTATCCTACTAATATTATAAACGCGAAAGTTTGTAAGTATGGATAGATGGATGTTTGTTAGTCTTTCTCGTAAAAGCGGCAGAAGCGATTTTAATAAAATTTGATATAAAGTTAGCCGACACCCTGGATTAAAACATAGGCTACTTTTTATCCCGGGAAAATATTTTTATCCTGGATAATTTTGTCGTTTTGTTTTTTATGCAGTCCACACGGACGAAGTCGCGGGCGTTCACTGGTGTTTTAAATAAAATCAGGTCTTATCCACTATATTCTCACGCCACTCCTATTTGATTGAATGCGCGTCTCACAAAAGGAAGATTCGCCATCTGCGCGTCCGCGGTCCCGCCATTGAATCATATCGTGCCCAGTTTCGTTTCATAAACTAAACAAAACCTTATTAAATAGGTATTTACTAGAAAATTCGTTACCAAGAATTGAATTGGTAAACACATTTGGCGCTTGTTAAAAAACTCAATCTCATCTTTCGCATTATCTACTTAGGTATCGACTTCATATTTATCTAAAAGAACTATGTTCTTTTTCACTGTCACAGTTCTCTTTCACAGAAATAGATATCGTTTTACAGTTGTTTAGATTGATAATAAGCATCGCTAAAAATCGAAAACAATCAGACAACACTACAAATACATTTTCTAAAAGCTTTTTAGTCTTAAAAACACGTCTAAATTGCAACTTTATCATAAACAAATATCTAATAAGGAATTTCAATGTCATTTCTAATAAAAGCAAATTAGCAAGTAAATATGAAGTAAGTCCATGCCTGTTAAGAACCTTATTTACCTGTATCTATATAGTTATTGCAAATTCTATCAAAATCGCACAAAGTTAATAACAGTCAGCTACAAGCAAAATCTTTCAATTTCTGTGATGAAAAGCTCGGTTTATCAATGAAAAATATTAAAAACTCTTACCTAAGTGACTTTGAAATAATCTTTTAGTTCGAGTATTAAAAAAATATATAAATAATTGCTTTTATTGAATAGCACCATTTTTAAAAATCTCTTTATATCACGTGTAAGCATAAGGTTAGGTATATTTTTTATTAATTAGTTTTAATTCATCATATTAAAGTCCATTCGGGACGATCGATCAGTTATCTCCAATGAGGACAAAGGTAGGTAAAGTAACTCAAAACGTATCAAGATTACCAATTATTTAAACACAATACCTATGCATAAAGAGTTCGTAGCAGTGCTACGCGATTGCTACGAATCCGTAGCACTCATATTATTGCCCATTAAAATATAATTGTTACGGCACCTCATCATCCAATTGCCGAAAACAAGCCACCGTATCACGGTGACCGTCACCCGCACCACGTGTCCCTAATAAAGAGCCATTATTACAGCTCAGTCGAGTAGCAGCGTGCGCGCTCATAATTGTATTAATCATTCAGCGCGACCGGCAGACGTCGATTTTCTTCAACAAAGTGCTCTTGTTTGTTTTTTTTCGTAAGGAAGTCAACCGAAGGTGAACCGTGGGAACGTCGGGCGGGTGCACTTCCCAAAACATCAGCGCACGGCAGCGGCTCAGACATGCGCCGGACGGAGAGAGACAAATGCATACGCTAACCAATACGTCAGACAGGGATGGAAACGGTGACGTGTGCGCACCAAGCGACAGCTCACAATCGCGTGATCATCTACAAGAAATAATAAAACGGCAATAAAAGAAACACGAGACAACAATAAGAGTAGCGCGCGCGAGTGAGCGAGATGGCACGCGGCGACCCGAGGCCGCGAGTCTTGCGCGTGCGCCGCTCGAGTTACCACATACGAATTTCAAAGATCAATGATCGACGCGATAAGAGCGAGATACATGACACGTTCTGCTGTAATGTGTAAAAGGGATAGGTGATTGAAGAATAGGGTCACAGAGATGGCGCTGTAGCGCGAGCGTGGCTCGTGTCAGGCCTGTGCGCACAAGCCATAGATTAATTCAAAGATATGAATATAGATGGCGTTGTCAACGTTAGATTATTTAAACTATCTGAAACTTACAGGCACCTACCTTCTTTTTGTAAGTACTTCGATATTTATATTCGATCTGTCCTTAGATAAAATTTTGTCTTAAGTTTTTGGTTTAATGTTTGTACATGCATCTCCTCTTTAATGTTGTATGCCATATTTCTTTTTGTGTATGTGCAATAAAGAATAACAATAAGAATAATGTTTTATTTTATGTACCTTGGGTATTTATTTGTTAGGAATCGATTAGACTTATGAATTAAAGTTCTGAAAAGAAAAATGTAGATTATTATTTATAGGTATATAGTGGACGCCCGCGACTCCGTCCGCGTGGACTGCAAAAAAAAACAAAATGTTGATATAAACCCGATTAAAATATTTATATGATATTTTTTCGAAATAAAAAAATGTTCTGTCTCAGGGTCTAAAGATTGTCTGTACCAAATCATATCGGTTGCGAGGTTTTAGTTACTTTCGCATTTATAATATTAGTTATATTCAACAAGAAAATCTTGAGTGATAGATCCTAAAAGCGCATCCAGAAAACTTTCTTCACATTTCTTTATATGAATCTTTCCTATACCAGCGCCAGTGAACAGTTTTTGAACTAAATAAGTTGATGAAGTACGAACTAGATGGAGCCACAAGTGTAGTAACGATGTTATAGTAGAAAGCTTTTTAAAGGTATAAGTATAAAATGAAAAATCTAACTAAAAAAATTTGACAATGTTGAGAGGAATTTATAGTTTAGCAGATATGTTTTATGTTGACCTTCGGGAAGTCGTATAAAGGTATTTTGATAAACGTTGTGATAAAGTAAGTAGGTATCTATGGAAACCCTTGTGGTGATCAAATATTTATCGTTAACGCGTATATTTTGTACATGTTTGTTTTGTTGACACTTTACTGAATATAGAACCTACTTGGGTCGTTAGTATTATACTAAAAGAAATGTTTTAACGCTAAAATCTATTTAAAAATCTAGGGATAGGGATTGTAAATAAGTAGAGTACATAGTATTAATAAATTGATAAATCAAAATAGGCTCAAGCTATATAAATAGATTCGACGAAAATCGACACTTATGTCATACCTACATACCAATTCTCCTTCTCCTCCTCCTTCAGCCTATTGCAGTCCACTGCTGGACGTAGGCCTCCCCCAGGGCACGCCGCAAAGCTACTGCCACAGGGGGGTTTTGCCCAGTCACCACGCTGGGCAGGCGGGTTGGTGACCGCAGTGTGATTTTCAGACTATGTTGTCAGTACGGGAGGCGCTGCTGCCCACCTCCGGAAAACCCTTTATCGCCTCGTACGATACCCACGGGCTGGCAGGGGTGGTACAAACTCTACTCTGCCAGCATCACGCGGCTAGCAATCAAAGCGATTTAATTATATATATATACAGGGTGTAACAAAAAGGGTATGTTAAGCGAAAAGCTATGTAAATAGCCCACTAGAGAACCTATCCCAGCACCACGCAGCTAGCAATTAAAGCGGTTTAATTTATATATATATATATTCTTTAATATCCATGTTTAATTTCCTGGAGAAATATTATGATTTCAGCACGGGCAACCGACGCCATCGTCTGTTTTGAAACGGTATCTTACATATTTATTAAACATACAGCATTTTCCTGCCATTACATTACGTGCACATTCATTATTAATATTAGTACATACCTACTTTATAAGACAATTCATGTTATGTCTAGGATTAAGAAAATACAGATTTCCCTCTGAACTTCCAACGGCTATTAGGTACTACTTATCTGCTTGTGATAGAACTAGAAAAATAATAATCGAAGAATTTTTAGGGACGATTTTTCCAATGGTCAGATAGCCTATCTGAAGCATAAAGTTGATGCTGTCTCTATCTTGATCAAGTTTTAGAGAAGGACAGCACTCATCAGCTTTATCTTTCAAGTGATCAGACTATTGAAAAAGTCTATGCAATTGCTCCTTTTAGTAGTCTACGCGGATACTTGTAGAGTTTCAGGTAATAGAAGAACTAGTTCAAAAAGGGACAAAATAAAGGTGAAACTATTTGGTACTCTCATGCAATTTATTATCAGATTTAAAACATTGATGTTTCGAGAACGTCTATTTTAAATCTTAACACGAATTCTAATTTAGAACTTGGAGAGGCGTACTCGCGTGCCGCCCATGGGCTTATACAGCCGTGTCTATTGGCCACCGGAGCACCAATCACGGTCGAGGGGGGCCATAGACACGCGTTTTTCTTTTCTAAAACTTTCGTAGGAAAATCTGTAAATCAAATGTTCTGCAAATCTAAATACTTACTAAATATTAAGTATTCTTTAGTAATATGTGATGTAGTATTAGGTAGCTAAGTGATTTGTTGACTGCTAATGTAATTTAATTATTTCAACAAGAAAATGGCAACGTACTTGTTTACATTTAACTAAAGTTTAACATTGCTAATATGTAATTTAGGTAAAATTCGTCATCCGAGTAATTGACCCGATAGCTCAGTGGTTAAAGCGCTAGCACGATATGCAGAGGTCGTGGATTCGATTCCCACTCGGGTGAGGATTTTTTTCCATTTCTTTATTAATAATTTTATAAAGATTAACTATTACCTACACAGTACAAAACGAGGAAGTGTAAGTATGAGTTTCTGAAAGTTCTACATTTAGTTATTGCTGTAAGGGCAAATTGTTTGATCAGTAGTCAAACTTACTAATTAGTCAAAGATTCTGTAGATTGTCAGAAATATTTTAAACTATAATAGCAAGTTTAACTGCTGATCAAACAATGCCGTAATTACTTACTTCTATGTATAAAGATATCGTCATCTGCCTATTACAGTCCACTGCTGGACGTAGGCCTCCCCCAATAAAGATATTGTCCCTCCGAAATTTTCGATGAGTTATTTGCATTTTTCTGGAAGCCTCTATTGATTCTGGCTTACACTCGTAGCCTATGTTGATTCTGGCTTACACTCGTAGCCTATGTTGATTCTGGCTTACACTCGTAGCCTCTGTTTATTCTGGCTTACACTCGTAGCCTCTGTTTATTCTGGCTTACACTCGTAGCCTATGTTGATTCTGGCTTACACTCGTAGCCTCTGTTGATTCTGGCTTACGAGTTGCAATGCAGTTTAAATGTATATGAGGAAAATAAATGAACTAAATTAGTTACTTATTAGAAAGTAGCAAGTTAGTAAATAGCAAGCATAGGTAAAAGAACTTGTCTTTTACTCTTGAAGAATAGTCTTGAAATTGTCATCTACTTATTATCCAAAACAAAGACATTATCAAATCTAACGCAAAATCTTTTAAGGTTAGTAAGTATAAAATCTTAATAAAAACTCAATCAATTTAAAATAAATAAATTAACATTTCCAAAAATAAATGAAGGCAATTATTTTGTAAAAAATTGTAATAACTTAATTATTTTGTAAAAAGGAACTAAATATCTATGTAAATATTTTTGTCTTACGCATATTAGTTCAACCCAAAGTATTTACCTACTAATAATCAGTCATAACTTTTTGGATACAGTTTTTTCAGTATACTCGATACTTAAAGTAAAAAAAAGTAAAAAAACCGCCAAGTTACACCGTGGGAGAACCGAGCAGGTGGGGCTGACCGAGGCACGGCTTGGTGCACACGATACGAATGTGTCCCGTTTTTACTGCATCATATTGATTTTTAATTATTACCCAAGAATTGACGCGTAATTACCGAAAAGGTTAAGACGTTCGCTTCCGCTGGCGTAATTTATCTTTTTGTGTTTAACATTTTTCAATATTTTTATGTGCTTACAGAGATCTATGTTTATTGTTTATTTTTGTAATTTAAGTATTTTCTTCCTTCCAAAACCTAACCTTAACCTAATATTCCCCAAATAGTATAGAATTTTATTATTTTTTACAATAGAGACTGGTGTGTGTGTCCAACTTTATCCAGGCTATCGATTTACATAGTCCCAATGATTTGTCACCTACAACATCGTATCTCCCGATGCGAATAACGGTGCTTGCCTGTTTAATATGTTTTTTTAAAGGCTACTCGTAGTACTATATAAACACAACTTTATTTACAACTTGGCTGGGGGCACCACTTTGCTACAAATATCGTACTTCAATATGAAAGTTTAAATATTTTTTTAATTGTATTTTTGTCCACTGTATTTCTGATCCTTGTTAAATAACTAGTAAGTCCGTTATTTACTTTTCTTTTTCGACTTTATGCCTAGTTGTCGTGTCTGTTGTAGTATCCTCATTTTTTATATGCTATCTGTAACTGTAATGTTTTTATTTATAATGATGTTGTTGTTTTAAGAACAAGTACTATTTTCATCGCGTGTTGTTTATATGGATGTTGCTTTTATTATTATATGAAATGATTACTTATAGATCTTAAGAAAGGCGAGATATAAGTAGTATAGGTACCTACACATAATAATGTACATAACTACCTACTTACCTACTTATGAAAAATAAGATATTATCTGGATCTAAAAAATTTATTACATACTAGTAATAAGTTACCTAAAAGTGATTTAAATAAGAATATAACGAATTCTTTTTCGGCGGGAAAAGCTGGAAGTACTATTTATCGATTGACACATTTATTTAAATCAAGCCAGGTTAATATTATGAAGTGACTTATTGTCAGTTATTGTCTCGAGATCTAAAATGGGCGTTATCAATCTGAAAAATAAAAACACTATAATTAATCTAACAGGAAACTTATTTCGCAGAAACGGCCGTAGTTTATGCCCTTTTCTAACACAGAATATCACCAAATATTATGCCTGATAAGAGCCTGATACGACCCTGATACACACCATAAACTGATTGACATGACGCGTGACAACACGCACGCATGCGTAGCGTAATCCCACTTCTCAGTCAATACGCATGCGCGCCGATCATAGCCGAGCACATCCGAAGAAACCCGAAGTGACTCGTGGGAAAACGAGGCAGGTGTTAGCGATCCAAACCACTTCTTACTGAATAAACACTCAGCATATACAAAATTATAACCGCCTTCGAGCTTATGGCTAAATGGAAAACATATTTTGTGTGCTTAATGATACTTACTTTTTTGGTGCGCAGTTATCGGTGTGTGGTTTTTTGCCCTTTTTTGCGACGCTCGCTGTGAAACTAAATGTGACATGTTTTATTTTAGTCCTCAATTTATTGAGTCACCCATAATTGGTATGCCTTAAAGCGTGCTCGTTAATAACATGCGTGACCTTTTACCGTAAGTTTTGCGTTGGCTACATTTTAATGGTTTATCCTTATATTTTATGCAGATGCAAATCGCTGTCGCAGACTGCAGATTTTTTCTTTTAATATTGTAATTTATTTGTATTATCAGGTATTCGGCCACGAGATGAAAACATTAAGATAAGTAAATACCTAGTTACTTAGGTCTTGTAGTAGCAATTTATTTTCGCATATGCCCCTAGATAGATAATAAATAAGTTTGTAGTTTTCTTTTGAACTTGGCTGATACGCTGCTATGTGTGTTTAATTATGGATATTCTATCTGGGTATTTACATCATATGGATGTAGTCTTCTTTCATTTATCAAATAGGTAATAATTAGTATTTTAATGTGATTGATTTGCCGTGTGGTGCCGGCAGAGTAGAATTCGTACCACCCTATGTCTGCCCGCGGGTATCATACGAGGTGATTAAGGGAAAGTTTCCGGGAGGTGGGCAGCAGCGCCTCCCGTGTTGACAACATAGTCCAAAATACAAACTGCGGTCACCAACCTGTCTGCCCAGCGTGGTGACTATGGACAAATACCCCTCATGGCAGTCTTGTGGCGTGCCCTGGGGGAGGCCTACGTCCAGCAGTGGACTGCAATAGGCTGATGATGATGATGAATGTGAAGATAATTATTAAATACTACTATTCAGACGTTACATCAATATAGGTATAGGTACTTACCTTATCTTATCTTATTTTATCCTTTCTTGGCGTCGTCAAATAAATAAATTATTGCCCAAGTCAGCCATGCCCTTTGATATTTCCTTCTATATGTTGATTGTCTTCTTATCTTGCAGGTAAGTGCTGAAGTGATTCTCATTTCCACACCACCCAGGAGGTAGAGAAAAGGTGCGTTTTTTTATTGTGGTTTCCCCAGTAGGCCTAGTCCACAGTTGATACATGGTGATAATCATCATTATCATGTCTTCACGAGACACTCAAATAGTTGTAGTGATTAGTGCTCATCAATGATTAGTGATTGATTATTGACTCTAAACATATTATTATTATCTAATATTATTACTATTTAGTTCCTAAGTTGTGATAAATGTATTTTACTACAACTCTTGTTCATTTTAATCGTTATTTATTGTAATATTATAAAATTGTAGCTTGTTATATGGTGACATTCACCACACCTTCACGAAACACTCTTTAGTTGATTATTTGTTGTTCCTAACCTATAAGTTCAATTTTTTAATCAATGGCCCTCGTAACATGTGTCGGGCACAATAAACTATTTTTCACAGTATACCTATATAATTAGTTGTAAAAGTCTCAGAAGTGACTTCTTCTATTCCGGGATTTCGTAGAGCAACATCTCTCTGTATCATTAAACTGTGTTATTTCAATTAAAAAGTGTTTTTTATAAGTAATTTGTCGCCCGCCACGTAACAATTAGGCGCAGTCGGTAGGATCTTATTGACAAGAAAACAACATCGCTGAAGCAACTATGGTGTTCGAAGGGCTTTATGTAATGTACCCTAATAGTGTTTAACTTTCTCACTAACATAATTTGTTTACATGATAATTAGTAATTATTGTTTATGAACGAAGGTCGTGGTAAAATTCTCGAAATATGTCTATTTGTTAATGATAGATATTAGAATAGTTTAAATACTCCTTCCTGGACCATTAGAGCCAGTTGACTTCCAACCTTCGGCGAGAGTAGTTACTCTGAGATAACAGTGCGCTATAAGTCCTCCGAAATAAGCAAGTTTGTACATGTAAGTGTAATAAATAAGTTGCTTATATTAAAAACTGTGTCACCATAAACTGTCTTGTGTGTTTCGTTGAAAAACTCCCCTTCTGCACGCCGCACATTACAATTGGTGTCAGAAGTGTGGGATCGTGAAAGAAACGTGGACTGCCTGACAAATCACGTTGGTTTCCACAAAATTCGGTAACAGAACGCGAATTAAAAAACTCGTGTACCGATTCTGTACGGCAAAGCAGTGGGCAAGAACGACAACAGACGGGGTGCAAGACACGGAGAAGTTATCGAGCTGTAAGAAACAGACGAGGTGCCAAGGAATAGACAAGGTTCCAGAAACAGACGAGGTGCAAAATAGCAGAAAAGCAGTTATCAGCCAACGAAGTGTTGCAACTCAAAATAATTTCGACAAGTGAGTTACATTATATAAATTTAGATTAAAATGTCATTTAAGGAAGAAGTAATAAATCCGTCACAAGGATACATTGATATAGGGCTTGCGGAAAGAATGATAAACAAATATGATGGTGATAAGGCAAATTTACACGTTTTCCTTGATAACTGTAATAATGCTTACAATCTTTTAAATCCAATATATAAACTAGCTTTTGTGTCAGTGGTGCTATCAAAATAGAAGGTAATATTAGGTCGACATTATTAAATAGGTCGTTCGACTCCTGGAAGGATTTAGAAAAACATTTACTAGAAAATTACTCTGAAAAACGAACGTTTGCTCAATGGCAGTTAGAGTTAAATTCATGTAAGCAAAATCACAATGAGCCGGTCTTAAAATATTCTGGTAGGGTTGAGAATTGCTATATTAAGTTGATTAAATCTTTGAGTCCAAATCTAACTAAGGAAGCACGGGAAGCTAATGTCGAATTATTAAAAAACCAAGCATTAAATATTTTTATTAGTGGTCTTATACCGCAGTTGCATATTCTATTAAAATCACAAAAACCTCAAAATTTCGAAGAAGCAGTTTCGATTGCTATTTCGGAAGAACAAGAAATTAAATCTAGGCAAGAAATGAGCACTAGGCAATATGATCCACGAGCAAAAAGATGTTCTAACTGTAACAGATTAGGACATCTAGCTTTTCAATGTAGGCAACAAGTTATGGTTAGACCAATGCAAACGAATAATGTGAATTCAATACCTACTTGCTTTAATTGTTCAAAAAAGGGCATTACGCGAAGGACTGTTGGCATAGAAATCATGATTATAATCGAACAAACAATAATCCACATTTTAATAGATTTCCAAACAATTTTCGTGCGAATAAAAACAAGCCACCAAACAGATTACCAAGTTCCCCTCAAGGAAATAGAGATAATACTCACTCGAGTAATTTAAACTCAAACGGTCCAAGGACGTCGACCGGTCCAAGGGCAGCACAGGGTGCAGGTCGAATAATGTTTATTAATACAGGCGTATCCGTTTATGTTAACTTATCAGCTAACGAAATAAAAAATAAAAGTAGTAAATTTCTGATAGACACGGGTGCTGAAATAAGTTTAGTGAAATTAAAATATTTAGAAGGAGAGACTCTAGTTTATGAAGATAAAAAGTATAAGTTACGAGGAATTGATAAAGATGCAAATCCGACTGAAACTAAAGGCTATACACATATAACATTTAATATAGGTGAAAAACAAGTATATCATACCCTCTCTGTGGTCCCTGATAACTTTCCTATAGATTGTGTTGGTGTCATAGGTAGCGATTTCCTTCAGTCTACAAATTCTGTAATTGATTTTCAGCGAGGAAAAATCGAAATAATAGGAGTAAGCTTAGATATTGAGTTTGAAGGTGAAGGTGTAAGTTTGATTGATAATTCTGAAGTTGAGAGCAATTGCGAAGTCTATAGTAACATTTCAGATCACGGAATATTTAATAAAAATATTGAAAAACCTGAATCTGATGAAAAAAGTTTTATAGAGTTTAAAAGGAAACAATTATTAAGGGATAATATTATAAGAAATAAAAATCGTACTAAGTTAAGTGATAAAAGCGAAAGTTGTAAACAAAAAGATGATAATTATATAATAAACGATAAAATTCCTGAAAGTAAAAGCCAAAACGCGAATATTCAATGTGAAAATGAAATAATAATAGAACCTAGATGCGAGAAAATAATACAAGTTAAAATTATAAATAAAGAATTAAAAGAAGGAGTTATCTTAGAACCATTGGAGATAACAAAAGGAGTTTATTATGCCCAAGTATCATTAAAGTTAAAGATTTTATTGTATAACAGCTTGTTTGAATACAACAAATGAAACAATTAAGATAAATAATGTTAGTGTCAAAATAGACCCATTAGTAAGCGACGAGTCGGATGTGATTAAGACAATACAAATTAACAAGATAAGAAATGAGAAGTCATTTAGTAGTAAACGATTAGATAAATTAGAACAAGCGTTGAGAACTGAACACATGAACAAAGAAGAAAAAGAGTCATTAGTCGAAGTGTGTAAACAATATAATCACATATTTCATTTAGAAGGTGATTCATTGACTGCCACAGATACAGTCATGCACGAAATACCAACTAATAATGAAATTCCAATTAATGCTAAATCATATAGGTATCCAGAAGCCTTAAAGGAAGAAGTTAATCAGCAAATAACAAAACTACTTGAAGATAATATAATAAAACCTTCAAGCAGTCCATGGAATTCTCCAGTTTGGATCGTACCAAAGAAAATGGACGCTTCCGGAAAGAAGAAATGGAGACTCGTAATCGATTTTCGAAAATTAAACGAGATAAGTATTGGAGATGAAGTAACGATATTTTAGATAAGCTACACATAAATACTTTACTACACTAGATTTAGCTTCAGGATTTTTCAAATTAAAATGCATCCGAACGATCAAGCGAAAACAGCGTTCAGCGTACCTTTAGGTCATTACGAATATAACCGAATGCCTTTTGGTTTGAAAAATGCGCCAGCAACGTTTCAACGTCTTATGAACAATGTGTTAACGGGAATACAAGGAGTTAAATGTTTTGTTTACCTTGATGATATCGTAATTTATGGAAATTCCTTACAAGATCACCATGAAAAATTAAGAGAAGTTTTTGATAGACTATCACAACATAATTTGAAGTTACAACCAGACAAGTGTGAGTTTTTAAAAACCGAGGTTATGTATTTAGGTCATTTGATCACACAAAATGGTGTTAAACCAGATCCAAAAAAGTTGAAGCTGTAAAAAACTTTCCGATACCTAAAAACCCTAAGGACATTAAAAGTTTTCTAGGTTTAGCCGGATATTACAGACGTTTCATAGAAGATTTCAGTAAATTAACACAACCTTTTACTAAACTCTTAAAGAAAGATATACCGTTCTTATGGACAAGTTTACAACAAAATTCCTTCGAAACCTTAAAGTCGAAACTATGTGAAGAACCTATATTACAATATCCAAATTTTGCTGAAACTTTAAATTTAACTACAGACGCTAGCAATTATGCAATCGGTAGTGTACTATCACAAGGACTAGTATCGAAAGATCTTCCTATCGCTTACGCAAGTAGAACACTAAACAAAGCCGACGTAAACTATTCTACGACCGAGAAAGAACTATTAGCAATAGTGTGGTCCGTGAAACACTTCAGGCCTTATTTATATGGTAGAAAATTTCGAATTATAACTGATCACAAACCATTAACATGGTTATTCAACGTAAAGGATCCAGGTTCAAGGCTAGTTAGATGGAGACTACTACTGGAAGAATATGACTATGAAATTATATATAAACAAGGAAAATAGAATCAAAATGCAGATGCTTTAAGTCGCATTATGCCGGAACCTAATGATTCCTTAAATAAATTTCGATTAGTTACAAGAAGCGGAGAAACCTACTCATCATTCCTAAAAGAAATGATAAGAAGACCAATCTTGTACAATAAACTTGAAGAACATAATGAAACAATTCCAGATAAAGCTAATAGAGTAATTTTTACCTCATGCGATTTAGACAAAGAAAATGAAACAAACCTCAATAAATATGATAAATATATTGATTTGTTAAAATGTAATAAACCTAAATTATATGATACTTTAGAAATTGATACGGAGAATCAATCAACGATTTTCTTTTGCTTTATTCGAATGAATAACTGGGACAAAATCTCTTATAACGATATTTTTGATTGCATTAAGAATTTGAAAAACAAATTAATGCAACTTAATATTAAAGAAATTAGTTTGGAAATTTATCAGAACTTCATTTAAAATGGCACAAAATAAGAACAATAATAAGATATTTATTCAAAGATACTGATATTCAAATTCATGTTTATCATTCTCAAGTACGAATTCCAAGTAAAGATGAAATACTTACCATCTTAGAAGAAAATCATTCAAATATTATGTCAGGACACACTGGATTTCATAAAACCTATAAGAAAATCAAAGCTCGTTACCACTGGGAAACAATGAAAAAAGATATAAAGGAATTTATCAAAAAATGTAAATCGTGTCAAGAAAATAAAATTAATAGGAACAAGTATCGACAACCAATGGAAATAACATCAATCTCAACAGAAGCTTTCGAAAAGTCGCTGTTGACATAGTAGGCCCTTTGCCTACTACAGAAAATGGAAATAAATACATTTTGACATTACAAGACGACTTGACAAAATTTTCACAAGCATATCCTATATCTCAACATAACGCAGAAAAATAGCTGATGTTTTGTACGTAATTTTATTTGTAAATTTGGTATTCCAAAGATTCTGTTATCCGATCATGGGAGCTGATTTTACTTCAAACTTTAATAAAAGAAATCTCTTAACTATTTAAGATAAAAAAAGATAAACACAAGCGCGTTATCATCCTCAATCATGGAGCATTGGAAAGAAGCCATCTCTACTCTTGCAGACTATTTGAAACATTATGTAAATGAAGATCAAACCAATTGGGATAGTTGGATTGATTTTGCTATGTTTTCGTACAATACTAGCGTTCATAATTCCACTAATTTTCACTCCATTCGAATTAGTTTTCGGAATAAAAGCTTCTCTGCCGACTTCAATAATTAAAGAACCAGAATTTAAATATTTTTATAATAATTACATTGATGAATTAATATTAAGGTTAAGAAAATCTCGCGAATTGCTAGGAAAAATATAATAGAATCAAAGGAAATTAATAAAAGAATATATGACAAGAAAACTAAAATAAAGAATTCAAAGTAGGAGATTCCGTATATTTAAGTAATGAACAGGTTAAGTTAGGAAAGTCCAAAAAATTGTCACCATATTGGTTAGGTCCATTTTCAGTCATAGAAGTAAACTCTCCAGTAAATGTAACGATTCTCATCAAGAAAGAAAAATGAGAGTACATACTAATCGATTGAAACATGCATTTGTTTCAGGATGATCATCATCCTCATATTGGTGATAACCGTTGTATACGGAAACGAAGCAATAAATGTAGATAATGTAGATTCTTATAATATAACTAAGATAGATAAAGGAGGTATATATTTCGAACATTTAGGTAAGATTAATCATTATGATAGTGAGTGGACTCTAGTAAGTTATTTAGATATTTCAGAAATACACCGTAAAATTGATCTTATTGATAACACATATAGAAAAACGAAAGAAATATGCAGTCATAAAAAGTTTAACGATTTCTCTCTTTGCAATACATCACTTATTGTCCTTGAACAAATAATTCCCCAATTATATAACCAAGAAAACGTTCTTAAAGAATTGATAGGTAAAAATAACAATGTCCGTAGAGTAAAACGATCATATACTCCATCAATATATGATCGTTTTACTCTACGGACATTTTTATTTTTACCTATCAATTCTTTAAGAACGTTTTCTTGGTTATATAATAGGCAAACTGTTAAAAGTTTTCTTCGGAACTTTAGATACAGAAGATGCACAACGTTACGATGACGCAATAGGAAATTTAGATTCTAATGAACATCAGTTATTGAAATTGTTAAAGACTCAAACTAATGTAATAAAGACAACTATTTCTAATTTTAATAGCACAATTACTGATCTAAGCATTCATGAGAAAATTTTCAATAAAAATTTATATATTCTTACTAATTATACTAAAGATGTAAATAAAATTTTATTTAATATAAACCTAAAGCAGGACATTGATGAACACATGTCTCTTTTGACATTGATGACTTCAGAAATTAACAATGAAATTTCTACTATTATAATGTAATATTATTTGCAAGAATAATGTTTTACATCCATTAATCATTACTCCAGAACAATATATTGCAGAACTTAAGAAAACCGTGCCATATTTGCCATTACAAACCAAATATCCTTTAAGTCTTACTGTATATGATGCAGCAGAATTATTGTCACTAATTAATCTTGTTTCGTATTATATGAACAATAAACTAGTTTTTGTTATTAGAACACCACTTATTACGCAAACTAATTATGAAATATATAATATTGTACCTGTACCAATTAGAAATAAGGATAACACATTTATTTTTATTTTACCAAAGGAAAAATATTTTTTGATATCGAATAATAAGTTACATTACACTTATATTAATGATTTTAATAATTGCAAAAAATTATCTAATAATTATATTTGTAGATTATATTCACCATTATACTCCACAAATAGTAACCCAACATGTGAAACACAGTTAATGTTTGGAAAATCAAACATTCCGAGTGAATGCGATACTAGAATTGCTTTACATAGTTAATGAACAATGGTACAAAATGTATAATGAAAATATTGGTTATATGTAATTCCTAATAGAGTAATTGCGACACTTAGTTGTAAGAATAAAGAACCTTTTGACTTTGATTTAGTTGATACTGGTATATTATCCATTAAAGATAGTTGTAAATTATATACTGTCAATATTGTTCTTCAAACCGAAACTAAAGGACTTATAAGTGAACATAGTTCATTTTTACCCAAAATAGATATTATTAATGATGATTGTTGTAAGAAAATAAAAGATAAAAATATTTCTCAATTAGAATTCATATCATTAAAGTCACACGAAAAGTTAAATTTAGAAGAATTAAATTTAGTTAGTCACAAAATTAATAAAGTTGAAGAGATGATATCAAATTTAGAACAAAAAACCTGTTTATGATAGAATTGTAAATAATGTTTTTTATTTATATACACTTTCTTAAGTATTTTAAAAATTCTTGGATTTTATTTAATGTATCGCATAGGAAAATACCTTTATAACCGTAAATTTCTTTGTACACATCAAAATAGATTGTTAGCTTTAGAAGATTCACAGAGATGCTGTTCTAGAGTTACAAATTGTATAACATTTAAATTGAACAATAACCCAAGAGATGATGTAGAATTAGAAGATATACCGAGTAATAGTAATAATGAAACCGTAACTACTCCTTTACGAAGAAGTAACAGAATTGCTCAATTAAAAATAAATTAATTGTTTAAATCTTATTATATTTTCATAATGATGTATGTATCTTGTTATTTTAAATTAAGTTTTGACGACTATGAAAATTAATGTTTCAATTTTAAATTTGAATGTATACGTGTAGGGATATAATTGAAATAATAATAATAATTGTATTATGATTAAGTAATTTAGAAATGATTAAGTAATTTAGAAATGATTAGATAGTAGTTATTGTATTAGTTATAAATAAAAACTGTGTTTTTATTCTTAAAGGGGGAGGAATGTAATGTACCCTAATAGTGTTTAACTTTCTCACTAACATAATTTGTTTACATGATAATTAGTAATTATTGTTTATGAACAAAGGTCGTGGTAAAATTCTCGAAATATGTCTATTTGTTAATTATAGATATCAGAATAGTTTAAATACTCCTTCCTGGACCATTAGAGCCAGTTGACTTCCAACCTTCGGCGAGAGTAGTTACTCTGAGATAACAGTGCGCTATAAGTCCTCCGAAATAAGCAAGTTTGTACATGTAAGTGTAATAAATAAGTTGCTTATATTAAAAACTGTGTCACCATAAACTGTCTTGTGTGTTTCGTTGAAAAACTCCCCTTCTGCACGCCGCACATTACACTTGCAGGACGAATTATAAATAAGTATGATGGAGATAAGGAAAATTTGCACGTTTTTCTTGATAATTGCAATAATGCTTATAATCTCCTGAATCCGATATATAAAATTGCTTTCGTATCAGTTGTGCTGTCAAAAATATAAGTTAATATTTGGTCAACATTATTAAATAGGTCCTTTGACTCTTGGAAAGATCTAGTAAAACATTTATTAGAAAATTATTCCGAAAAGCGAACGTGTGCTCAATGGCAGTTAGAATTGAATTCTTGTAAACAAAGTCACAATGAGACAGTCTTAAAATATTCTAGTAGAGTTGAGAGTTGTTATATTAAGTTAATTAAATATTTAAATCCAAATTTAACTAAGAAAGCCCGTGAAGCTAATATTGAACTATTAAAAAATCAAGCTTTAAATATTTTTATCAGTGGTCTTATATCGAAGTTGCCTATTTTATTGAAATCGCAAAAACCACAAAATTTTTAAGAAGCAGTTTAGATTGCTATTTCAGAAGAACAGGAGATTAAATCTAGATAAGAAATTAGCACTAGGCAATTCGATCCACGAGCCAATAAGCGCAATGCTGATTGGCTAGTTCATTTGTTAACTAAGTATAGAGATTACGAATTACATAGGATAATTTATGTAAAATATAGAGTAGGTCACATTTTTATTATTTGTTATTGTAGAGCACGTAAAAACCTACAAAGTAACATATTGATATACCTCGAAAGAGATGATAAATAATTAATGAAAAATTCCTATACAGTGCCTACAGCCTAATACAAAAAGAAAAATTGTAAATAGTTAGAAATAGTAAGAAGCTTAGTGTAATTTCCGCCTTCGAGAGAATAAAGAAAATATACAGTCCACGAGCATCGAGAGTGTTTTATTTGGTCGGATAGGGAGCCGTGTTACATGGTGACAATCACCACGCATTCACGTGACACTAGTGATTTGTGCCCTATAGTGATTAAGTGATTTGTTGACTTTAAGCATATTATCATATATTGTTTCCCTTTTAGTTAAGATAATGTATTTTTCTCATTCATTAGTTTTAATCATTATTTGTTCTTGTATCGTGTTTGTAATCATTGTTTAACTTTACTAATAATTGTTAGCTGTTCCCAAAATCATTAGTAAATGATAGTAGTATATAAGCAATTGTAAAACTCTCAGTAAGGACTTCTTCAATTCCGAAACTCATTGTAGAAACTTCAATTCCAAGACTTAGATTCACTTAGATTCACTCAGACTCAGACCTTTCCGTGATTCATTGTAGAGCAACGTCTCATTAGTTTAATAAATAAGTGTTATATTAAATAAAAGTATTTTTTTTAAACCAATTTGCCACGTGTCATCTAACAAATTGGCGCAGTCGTGTGGGATTATTCTGACAGGGAAAACGTGTTGTGAGGACAAAATCGCCGAAGCAGTACGGTGTCCATAGGACTTAAATCTCCCTGCCGAACAACCATGATCTGTTTGGTGGTACTCTGGTAAGTGGCTTTTACTTCTGCTCTACTTTCTATTTCTATTTTCCTAACCCCATTTCCATTTCGTTTATACTTCTACATCTTGTAATAAATATTAGGTTATTTTTACATATTTATAATATATACGCATTAAATTATTTCAATAATGGACGGATCAGATAATAAAATTTCAACCGTAGATCTAAATATTCTGCTCAGACTGATTCCTGATTTCAACACATCAGAACCCTCTCAGGTCTATAGATTCATTCGTTCCTGTGATTCTAGTTTCAAATTAGCAGTAATTACACAGCACCCTATTTTGTTAACTTATACATTAAATCAGATACTAGGACCAAATTCGAGCGACGTTCATGCCAAGACATATAGTAATTGGAACGAGCTAAAAAATTTTCTTATTCAAAAATTTTCGCATACCAAGACCCTAGCACACCTTAATCTAGAACTGCAGTCCATGTTCCAAAGATCTAGCGAGTCAGTCACAGAATATTTTCACCGCGTCGATTTATGTAGGAACAAAATAATCGAGAAGTTATCGGCGGAGATAACTGACGATACATTGACGGGACGTAATAGGGCTACAGAAGAGGCCGCCCTTAATGTATTCGTTAATGGTCTCTGCACAGATATCGGGGTCATGCTAAGAACAAAAGAGTTCGATAATCTTTCGGATGCGGGACGATTCGCTATAGCAGAAGATAAGATTAGGCAAATGAATAACGCTAGGCAAATCCTATATAGACCAAATCTCAATAGGTCTACAATACATACATCAGTCCAGCCAGTCCATCGCCCAGTATATCGACCACAAGTAAGGCAACCTAGTCACTCAAAAATTTGCAATTATTGCAAAACACCAGGTCATCTTATTGCCGAGTGCAGGAAGCGGGCCTTCAACAACTCCTTACGAGATCGACAGGCAAATCCTCGTCAGGTTACTCCAAGTTCTTATTCTGCTCCTAAAATTAATAATTTAAACTGGCATCCGGCCCTGGAGGCGGGCAACTCCACGGACATCGGTTCAGCCCAGTACGAAATAATCACTCCGAAGGAGAACCAGGACGACCAAAATTAAGTAATAACCAGGTGAGGCATCCGACATATACTCCAAAGAACACAGTCCATCGGGGACAAGTTTCACAAACTCCGTTCAAAGGTCAGTATACGTCGACAGAAACTCAAAAACAAACTTGCGATGCCTCTACCCAAACTCATATTTCTATTTCCGAATCATTACAAGCATACGAACAGGGTAACCAGCCCCAAATCCTTGCTTTTCCTAAATCACAAGCCTACGAACAGGGTAACCAGCCCCAAAACCTTGGCTCTACTAAATCCAATCAAAACTCAATTAATAATACTAAATCCAAGTTAAAACCTAAATCGCACTCTAAAAAGAAATCTATATCTAAGTCTAAATCTAATTCAAAACGTAAATCAAAATCTACTTCCAATTCTAACCCTACTAAATCTTATAATATTGCCTCGTTAAATATTCCTCCTGAAAATCTACTACACTGCAAATTTCACGTCGAAGGACAACCAATAACTCTTTTAGTTGACACAGGAGCAGCTATCTCTGTCATTCGTAAAGACAAAATCGGTAATAATTTCGTAAATACGTCAAACATAGTCTCTATAGTTGGAATATCTAGTAATAAATCAACAGTAAATACACACGGAACATCTCTTATTTCATTGGATGAACTTCCGAAACACATGTTCCATGTTGCTGACTTGAACATTTTTGCAGACGGAATTTTAGGTAACGATTTCCTTACAAAATTTCATGTCAATATATACATGCAATCGAGAACTATGCGCGTGCGTGATAGGACTTATAAACTGTTTTATCTTCATGATCAAACAAAGTCCGAAAACGACGGCGACGAACAGTTCATAGGTCAACGATCCGAAACTGTTATCACATGTTTTACTCCTAACATTCCAAATGGACAAGCCGTCATAGAAAAACAGAATATCCATGACGATATAACTATTCCTAACGCGTTAGTAAATATTGTAAATAATAGATTTCTTATAACTTGTATAAACTCTAGTAATAGTGATAAACACATTTCCTTGCCTATTGTTCAAGCATTACCAATTATAGATAAAAGTGAATATCCAATTAACTGTACAAACTCGTTAGACACATACTCTCGTACAAACAAACAAGAACAGATTCATAAACTTATCCGTCGAGAACACCTCAACAAAGAAGAAAGTGAATCACTTGATAAAATAGTCACGGAATTCTCAGATATCTTTTATACCGAAGGTGACCCTTTAACTTTTACCAATCATACGAAACATTCTATTCCTACTACGTCAGATATACCGATTAACACAAAAACGTATAGATTCCCTTTCGTTCATCAGCAAGAAGTCAAAACACAGGTTCAAAAGATGCTCGATCAAAATATCATTCAACCCAGCACATCTCCTTGGAGCAGTCCTATATGGGTGGTACCTAAGAAGTTAGATGCTTCAGGCAAACCAAAATGGCGTGTTGTAATTGATTATCGTAAACTTAACGAAGTCACAGTAGGAGACAGCTATCCTTTGCCCAATATCTCAGATATTCTTGACAAATTAGGACATTCCGTTTATTTCACTACTTTAGACCTTGCATCTGGTTTTCATCAGATAGAACTTGATTCAAAAGATATTCCGAAAACTGCTTTTAATACACCTTACGGTCACTATGAATTTCTTCGTATGCCATTTGGTCTTAAAAACGCACCAGCCACATTCCAACGTGCCATGGATAGCGTTCTTTATGGCCTACAGGGTGAACGTTGTTTCGTCTATCTCGACGACATCGTTGTATTCGCATCCAGCATCCAAGAACACAGTGTTAAACTCACAGAAGTATTTAAACGTCTAAGACAACATGGTCTTAAGATTCAGCCTGATAAGTGCGAATTCATGAGGAAAGAAGTAGCATATTTAGGTCACATTATATATTCTGAAGGTGTTAAACCTAATCCTGACACAGTAATTGCTGTCCAACAATTTCCTATTCCTAAATCTTGTAAAGATATAAAATCATTTTTAGGTCTTGCAGGTTATTATCGCCGTTTCATCCCAAACTTTAGTAAAATAACAAAACCTTTAATAGGTCTTCTAAAAAAGGACGTTCTATTCATTTGGGGAGACGAACAACAGCGTGCTTTCGATACTTGCAAAAATATCCTTACTCAAACTCCCTTGTTACAATACCCCGACTTTAGTAAAGAGTTCATACTAACCACAGACGCTTCTATGCATGCAATCGGAGCATTTCTTTCGCAAGGCGAAATAGGCAAAGATTTGCCCATTGCGTACGCTTCACGTACATTAAATAAAGCAGAATCAAACTATTCTACGATAGAACGCGAGTTATTAGCCATCGTCTGGGCGGTGAAACATTTTCGCCCCTATCTCTTTGGAAGGAAGTTTAAGATCGTAACCGACCATAAACCTCTTACTTGGTTATTTTCTATAAAAGACCCAGGTAGTCGTCTCGTTCGATGGAGATTAAAGTTGGAAGAGTACGACTACGAGATAGTTTACAAAGCTGGTAAAATAAATACAAATGCTGATGCTCTCTCACGTCCGCCTATTTTTAACTCTAATGTCATAGACTTAACGACAGATAGTCCTATTCCACAAATACCTGAAACTCCTGATGACTTTTTGCAAATCAATTATGACCATTTTATATCTCAAACTCGTTCATTCGATACTCCTAACCTTAAGTTATCCCCAGACAGACTTTTAGACACCAGACATAAAGACATATTTATTCCCACATCCTGTATAGCCTCAGATCAAAATGATCTATTCAACGAAGCTATTGGCTCTTGCTCCCAAACAGAACCTTATCTAGAAAAACAAAAATCCCTTTATAGTGTAGATCTCTTAATTTCAGATGAAAAGCAAAATCTCTATTTCAGTTGCACAAGACCCTCTCATTTCGATCCATGGGATTCAGAAAGTTACTTCAAATCTCTCTTGAACTGTCTACAACAAAATAACATAAAATCACTCTATGTTCCCGATCATAAGTTAGATCGCACTTGCAAACTTCAAGGTAATGAACAACTACGGATCACCGCGTATCTAGCTGATTATTTCGATTGTCAAATAACAATTTGCGAAAATAAAGTTCAATATCCTACGGTAGACGATATTCCTAACATTTTAAAAACATTCCACAATGAACCAACTTCCGGGCATCGTGGCATCGCAGAAACTACTAGAAAAATACGCAAAGCCTTTTTCTGGAAAGGAATGACGGAAGATATAAAAAAATATGTAGAATCTTGTATTGTATGCCAACGTAATAAAATTCAAAGAAAGAACTTTCAAGCCCCAATGGTTATTACATCTCAGTCCACTGAGCCATTCGAACGTGTCTCCATAGATCTTGTTTCCTATTCCGATGTCAGTAATTGCAATAACAAATACGTATTAACTCTACAAGACGAACTCACTAGATATGTTCAAGCCTATGCTATTCCAGATAAAGAAGCTGTTACAGTTGCTAAACAATTGTTACATTTTTGCCAACATTACGGACCTCCAAAAAGGTTTCACTCCGACCAAGGTACCGAATTTATGAATAATGTAATAAAACAATTAATGAAGTATTTTGGTTCAGACCACACTTTCAATACCGCGTATCATCCACAAACAAATGGTGCATTAGAAAGATTCCATGCTACTTTGCGTGATCATATCCGAATGTACCACAATCGTCGTCTGAAAAACTGGGATCAAATCATCCCTTATGCAATAATGTGTCATAACACTTCCATAAACAATTCCACAGGTTATACTCCACATGAATTACTTTTTGGTTATAAACCTCGACCATTTTACTCCTTAAAGCCAATTCCAGAATATACAGCGTGTGATTATCTAAAAGATCTTAATGAACGTCTTAAGGTTTCTCGCGATTGTGCTCTACGCAACGTAGAAAACATGAAGGAAAAAGCAAAAGAGCGATACGATAGTCAAATTAAAAATTTCGTTAGTTTTAAAGTAGGTAGCAAAGTAATGTTGCGTGTCCCGAATCCGAACAATCTAGATGCAAAATGGGAAGGCCCTTATGAAATAATACGTGTCGGATTCAATGAAAACTACGTTATTAGAAAAGCAGGCAAAAATCAGTTGATCCATGCAAACCGATTACGTCCGTTTGATGTACAATAGTTATAAGCATCTAGCCGTATAGTGGCCGGCTGTCCAAAGAATAGTACTATTGCCTCTAGTATTAGGCATGTCGTAAAAGGCGACAAATTTAGGTTAAGTTCAATTAGGTAAGATAGTTTCTAAGAAAACCAAAATAACTATACAATTTCAATAATAAATAATATACATCTATTCTATATCGTTACGTTGACTTAGCTAGTTTATTAAATCTTTAGTTATTCTATCTTTTCTATCTTTACAGGGAGATAGCTCAAAACAGTCACAATGTGATGGCAACTCAAAATAATATTCCTGAAAACAATTCCTCCTACTATGATATCATGAATAATCCATATATTAGTTTTATAATTTGTTCAATAGTTAAAGTTATAATTTATATTTTACTGTATAAAATTTATATTTTTGTCAAAAGCCTAATTACTAAGAATAAAAATAATCAAGTGTTACCTCGTAATCATAATTCTAACATAAATATTCAATGTCTTTCAGGGCAACTACAAGAATCGTTTCCAGCGGCATGATAATATCGGAACCCTTACCGTCAAATTCAGGATTGTTTTATAAAGAGGAAGGTACAATATACCCCTCCGATGAGACATGGAAACTCATCATTTATCGAGAACTCAAATCCATTTTTATTTCCCATGAATCTCTTTTACGATTATCTGATAAATTCCAAACAATATCTTCAAAATATGCACAATTTCCTAATGTATTATCTGTAAAATCATTTCTTAGAGTTAGTTTAGATAAGATAGAAAATAGACTTTCCGAGTTAAGCATGTATCTAGGCAAGAACTCACGTCAGAAACGAGAGCTCATAGATGGTCTTAGTTCTGTCCTTAAATGGCTAATAGGTACTCCTGATGCTAAAGATGCCAAAAGATATGACGAATGTATCGATATGCTTGAAAAACAGGAATTAGATCTGACTTCACTTATGGAAAAACAACTCCAAATAACTTCTTCAACTATCAAAAACTTTAACGAAACCATTTTCAAAATATCTTTCGACGAACAAATTATTAATGAAAATATCAATAGGTTAAATAATTATTTAAATCGAACTGATAAAATTATTTTCGATATTAAAATCAGCGAACAAATATCCACAATCTCTCTAGAAATACTTGAATTAGTTACTAGCTTAGAAAATGAGATAAATGATTGCCTCCTAAGTATTTTATTTGCTAAATCTAACATTATACATCCTTCAATAATCACATTACAAAAACTATATCAAGAACTTCTTTTATCAAACCATATTCGTACAAATAAACGCTTAGTTACATCAGTCACACTCAATAACATACACACTATATTAGATTCATGTACCTTATCTGCATATGTTTATTCCAATAGATTAGTTTATATATTAGAATTCCCTCTTGTCCAAAATGATCCTTTTACACTCTATCATATTTATTCCATTCCTGTCCAACATCCTAACTCCTCATACCATACTACCATTATCCCAGAGCACAAGTATATAGCTACAAACCCGAGTGGCAATCAATACATTTCAATGAGTTCACTAGAAGATTGCAAACCATATGAGCCGAAGAAAAGCGTTTGCACCAACGTCGTCGTATACGAATCTATTGCACGTCCTATTTGTGAAATGCAAATACTCTTCAGCACATCAAAGTCAATCCCTGAAACCTGTACTACTACAACATTTCCAGCAGAAATCAATACCTTTCAACCAATCTCCAATAACAAATGGCTGTTTATTTTAAGCAACGCAACACAATGTGTCCTCCAATGCAAAACAGAAATCACTCATCATACTATCAAAGGATCTGGAATCATCACCCTGCCGCAAGGATGCAAACTCCATACAAGTTACAGTACACTTTCAGCACACTATTCGTCTGAAGAAAATGTTACTTTTCCTATAATTGTTCCTGATATTCAAACAGATGACTGTTTCGAAGAATACAAACATGCAAGTGTTCCAGAACTTATACCGATATCTATTAATGAGATGCCTCTAGATTCTCTTAATCAAATAAATAATCATTTAAATAAATATTCAGAAGAACTCAAGAAAATGAGAAATCAACCATTTCTGCAACGTCATCAATATAGTTTCTCCTATTTATACCTCTTTATTGGATTAATAATGACAGCATATCTAATGATAAAATACTGCAACCATTATCCTAATATTCTACGAAGAAGAAGATCAACAGATACCAGTTGTATTCAAATATTTAATAACTGTTTTGACTCATCCAAGAGACGTCAAACAACACATGCAGGAATATCAATTCCTATGTCCAATGTTGTTCAACCAACTACCTCCTGCATTTCCGATGATGAAGACGACTCTCCAGCAGCAACTCTTCACTCACAAAGATCAGGTGCTAACACCCAATCTTTATTCTAAGGGGGGAGGTGTTACATGGTGACAATCACCACGCATTCACGTGACACTAGTGATTTGTGCCCTATAGTGATTAAGTGATTTGTTGACTTTAAGCATATTATCATATATTGTTTCCCTTTTAGTTAAGATAATGTATTTTTCTCATTCATTAGTTTTAATCATTATTTGTTCTTGTATCGTGTTTGTAATCATTGTTTAACTTTACTAATAATTGTTAGCTGTTCCCAAAATCATTAGTAAATGATAGTAGTATATAAGCAATTGTAAAACTCTCAGTAAGGACTTCTTCAATTCCGAAACTCATTGTAGAAACTTCAATTCCAAGACTTAGATTCACTTAGATTCACTCAGACTCAGACCTTTCCGTGATTCATTGTAGAGCAACGTCTCATTAGTTTAATAAATAAGTGTTATATTAAATAAAAGTATTTTTTTAAAACCAATTTGCCACGTGTCATCTAACAGCCGCTATTGGGAATTTTGTTCGGTTGGCCCCCAATCCCTTGTCTCCAGCGACGACCGAAGTCGGAGTCCGCGACACGAGTGTTACCAAATAGGTCAACTAAGTACACTGATCTAGACCGTAAGTAACCACTCCTCGGTTGTTATTCTTTCGTGAAATAAAAGTCAACTATTCGTGACAGCTGTTGTTTGTTTGCCGCCTGGCTCTTGGCTCCATTACATTTTCTGGCGCAGTCGAACGGGATTCGTTTTTGAAGCAAAAGAAGCTTACGGATCAAGCGAAATATGGATCTACAGATCGAATAGCGTAAACAAATTCTAGAAGAATGCCATGTAAATCCATCAGCAGGACACTCTGGATTCAATAAAATATATAAAAGAGCCAAAGACAAATATAAGATATTATCCATTAAAGATAAATTATATACTGTCAATATAGTTCTACAAACTGAAATTAAAAGACTTATGAGTGAACATAATTCATTTTTACCCAAAATTGTTATTTTTAAGGGAATAAAAGATAAAAATATGTCTTTATTAGAATTTATATCATTAGAGTCACACGAATAATTAAATTTAGAAGAATTAAATTTAGTTAGTCACAAAGTTAATAAAGTTGAAGAGATGATATTTTGGAACAAAAACCTGTTTATGATAGAAGAATAATGTTTATTTTCTATACATATTCTTAAGTATTTTAAAAGTTGTTGGATTTTATTTAATATATCGCATATCCTTTGTTCCCATCAAAATAGATTGTAAGCTTTAGAAGATTCACAGAGATATTGCTCCTAGAGTTACAAACCGTATAACATTTAAATTAAACAATAACCCAAGAGTTGACGTAGAATGAAAAGAAATACTGAGTAGTAGTAATAATGAAACCGTAACTAGGTAGGTACTCCTTATCTTGTTATTTTAATTAAGTTTTAATGATTATGAAAAATTAATGTTTCAATTTTAAATGTATACCTACGTATAGGAAAAGATATTTAGTGAAAATAAAATACATGAAAAATTATTGTTAATTAATTGTTATGGTTGAGTAATTTAGAAATGATTATGTAGTAATTATTTTAATAGTTTATAAATAAAAGCTGTGTTTTTATTCTTAAAGGGGGATGAATGTGATGTACCCTAATAATGATTGTTGTTTAACTTTCTCACTAAGATAAATAGTTTACATGATAATTTAGTTATTGTTGTTTACGAAAAAAGGTCGTGGTAATATCTCCAAATGTGTCTATTTGTTTGAATATCCTTTTCTGGACCATTGGAGTTCGTTTACTTTCAACCTTCGGCGAGAGTAGTTACTCTGAGATAACAGTGTATTATAAGTCCTCCGAAATTAAGTAAGTTTGTTATAACATCATAAACAAGTTACTTATATTAAAACTGTGTTACCATTAGATGTCTGTGTTTTGTTGAAAAACTCCACTTCTACATGCCGCACATTACATCGATATACTTGAAAGGAAAGAATAAATCTAACTTCACTTATAGAAAAACAACTCCAAATAACTTCTTCAAACATAAAAATTTTAACGAGACCATTTTCAAAATATCTTTCTATAAACAAATTATCTAAGTAAAATACACATTCAGTACAACTCAAAGTAAGAAATCAAGCATTACTGCCACCTAACAAGAGTCGTAGTAATTCCTCGAAACTTTTCTATTTTTTGAAGTGATCAGTATAAATTCTTTCTAGACCATTATCAGTTCCTTGATTTCCAGCATTTAGTAAAAGTAGTTAATGCTAAAATAACAGTAATAATAATAAGCCTCTAGAAACTTTGTAAGTGTATAATTAGTTAACTACATTAAAACCGCGTCAATATAAAATGTATTTAATTGAAAAAATCCCCATCTTTACAAAATAACACGCCACATTACAAAATACTTCTACAATATTTCCAACAAAAATCAACATGTCTGTTACAGATATACAACATAGGTATATCTCAAGTATATCAAACCACAAAAGACACTATCATCAACACTTATCGAAGGATCTAGAATCATCACCAACAAGGATTCAAACTTCATCGATACTATGAAATATTCGAACAATAATCGTTACAAACGTTACAAAGAACAAAAAAAGCAAAACTTACAAAACCTATACGGATATAGATCCATCTTTTCTATCTAATTCAGTATTGGTTTAGTGAACTTTTGCTTTTTTATATTCTTTGCTTCCTTTAGCTTCTCATAACCAAACAAAACACAATTATTCATATTTTTGAAAGACCTCAATATAGTAAGAAATCATCCAAATACAGCGAATTCGTCGTCAGCATAGTTCCTTTTATTTACCTTTTTATCAGCATATCCAATAATAAAATGATTCAACCACTCTACTGATATTTTATGAAGTACATCAAAATATTACAATAAAATGGTATGAAAACCTAGTAATAAAGTGACAGTTGTCCTATCCTCAAATAAAATTTTAACTGACTGATATTTCCAATGGCGAGATAGGATCTGAAGTCACCAAATAAATGTAAAATCGTAAGCAAACTAGTACTAAGCTCCTTAAGGATTTCTCTGTAATGAAACCGAACCCTAAAAATGTAGCTTACATTTTTTTAAATTTATATACTTATGTAGTAAATTAAACTGGCATATAAGTATAAGGCATACTGTCATCGACATATCGTAGCGTTTTCGTCATTATATGCTTTCTTGTAGACTACTTACAAAACCGCACAACTGACGAATACGTTAAGCGTCGTGGGCAGTAGGCCTTACTAGTCAAAGTAGATAATTTTATGTATTTAGTTCTGATAGACTACCTAATTCAAATTAAATTTGGAGATATAAACAAGACAAATGCAACAATATTTCAAACCAACAAACAAAATCAGACCGAAAAAACTATGTAATTACACAACACCTATAAGGACTTGCTTTTTGACTACATACATCCTCTAACTCGTAATAACACTTTAAAACCACCAATTCCTAATTATATAGGTATGGCTATTAAGAACACTACCTACCTATAAGAATATGTCCACAGAGATTCGAAATCATAAATGCTTATTTTTTCACCTATGATAATAAAACTAAATAATAAAACCCACCCATAAAAATAAACGGTGTTATTTATACAAAAGAGCGCCTAAAGTTAGACTCGATTTAATATGACATCTGACAGTAAAATATATGGCATATCTGCCAAATTTAGGGCATGTTTAGCTTCTAAAATGTTTAAATTTTTTTGTAATAATACGGAAAATAAATAAGTAATATTTACCCATGGTCGCCATCGGTGAACAGGAATATAGAATACACAATATATATAATATACCACACTACGAGTGCATTGGCAAATAAGTATGAATAAACCCCGTCATAAAAAGGACAGAAGTTCACTCCACAAAGTTTACTTCACTACTAAAAATAAATTAACTAATTTTCGCTTTTATACTCAGCTTACTCAAATTAGCTAATGACTGTTCCCTAAACAATAATAGGAAGTACAAAATGTTCCTTAATCTTAATTATACCTGATAAACCCATACAAAGGACACCCTTTCATAACGTTACTAACCATGTAAATTAGGTAGTTATTTAAGTATTTCCAATAATAAGAAACTCTAATTACTATTAAGTACAATGAACTACCCATTTATCATATTTTGCTGATGTTTAGACTGGAAAATTTCATATTTAAATATATGTACGGCTATTCATTGAGGATATACGAGTAAAATAAACTTAGATATAGACTATTGTTGCAAGTGAGCTAACAACTTAGGTACTTTGTGGCAAGCAAAGCAACAAAGTAGGTGCCGATTATGAGTATAGCTTACAATTTCTGACCACGTACTTGTACCTACTACAATTTATAGTAACATACACCCACAGAAATTATAGTCGGGCAAATTAGTTCTCGCACACATGTTATTATGCCACCTCCAATAAACTGGGTGGACGTACAGGTTCCTTAGGTCTAAGATATACCTTTGGTCTATGACGTATAACCTCATTTATTCACATAATTCTAACAATATTCAGATAAATTCAAGAATGATACATGCACTATTTCTATGTATATAAATAGGTAGATACCTAGTTAGGAGATAATTCCTTGAGTGGTATTACTTAATTAAAGTTTAACTTAAGTCAGGGTAAAGACACACGGACTAGTCGACTGCAAAATTACAGTTCCGATGCAGTTTTTTAATGCAGTTGGCACGATCGTAATGAAACCACGAGTCGTGTAACTGCACAGCTAGTGCAATCAAACTGCACGTTGACGTACAGTGGGCTTGCAGTTTCATTGTAGTCGTGCCAACTGTATCGGAACTGCAATTTTTATATATTTCGATATATTTTATTTCTATTTTTTATTACGAAACAATCGTAATATCAGATTTTAATTACTACCCAGGTGGATGTAATTGCAAACCGTAAAATATAGTTAGTTATAAATAGAAAGCAATAAAAAAAATGACTTGACTATTATAGTCATTTGAAACGCAGTATTCTAAAATTGAGTCTTAAAAAGACACACTAATAGCGTCCCATTAACTCAGTAGTTAACTAATTAACAGAATAAAAGCAAAACTAGCTAATAACACCTCTAATATAGGTATATTACTAAATATACATTTATTTCACCGACTGCGCCAATGCCGAAGGGTATTGTTTTTTATCTTATTCTTTTCTGCAAAGCGTGGGGTAATTACTGAAGTGGCTTTTATGTGTTATTTCTCAAAAATGCTTGTTTAAGTCGTTTGACTTCGAAGCGGGTTAATTATAGATAATATTTTAAAATAGATTTCAATTATGTCCCAAGCAGGTAATATTATCCGCCATTATGGTCGCGCCTCTAATGTAAAATGACCCAAATGATCTGTGTAGGACTTTTGTATTATTTACAATAGTAATGTTAAAACTTCGTTGAACGATAATAAAAATTAAGTCTGAATTAAAGTAATTAAAACACGCATTGTCGGTTAGTTGAAACAAATATCTTACTACGATAAAGAGATTGTTAGTTTTTCATTTAAGTACCTATATTATATAATAGATTAAGGTATATAGCTAGAGGATATCTTAAATTTACTTTACCGTAGATTTATAACTTAAAATAACTTATAAAGGTAGAGACACTCGCAAACATAATAAATATTTCTATGTAAATGAATCATTCACGAATAACATGCAATTTATGTAAAGTAAATATAAAATTCAAATAAGAACTTCTTATCATGTCTTAAAAACCATTTGATGATTCCAACCATCAAACGCGATATATTTCGTCGGAAGCCCGGTAGCACCGCGCTAACCGGTGATTATCGCCTCGGGCGAGCATTTAACTTTACGTTACGTTACGCCCAGAAATAATATTAACTCATGTTTGACAGTGATGCTTACTAAATTATACCTACTGCAAGTACTGTAAACTGTTATGAACTCTAAATATACATGGTCTAAAAAAAGTGGTTTTTTTTTTCTAATAGTATATAGAATTTCTAAATAATTTAGGAACGTTCATACAATCAATCAATCAATCAATCTGTTGACTCAAGCGTTAATGCTACTAAATCTTTAAAATCAATAATTACTCTAATGTTAATGAAAACATTTAATTTTTCTTAACCAAGTGTCCTCAAAGAATTTTACGATAAGAATACTCCTTGAGTCCCCTTAGGTCAGCTTATCTCCACAACATTGCGACCGTTATTGTATTAAACAATGATTAATAATGTTAACAATAAACTAACCTAGTTAACTAATTAAAGGTTAACGTGAATAAAATTAACAATAAGTTAACAAAAAACGATAAAGAAATAAAAACGTTACTATTATCATAATATCGTTATGAACGGTATAGTACATGGCGTGGAACAGTACCTAGACCGGAACTGCACGTTATGGGACAGGTTGTAACAGGTGGGACAGGGGGGACGGAGGGGACAGGGGAAACAGGTAGCATCCCCGGCTAAAGGTTAATATGACCTTTGCTGTATGAATTGCTAATAAGTATGTTAGGGTTGCGGTAAGGGTATGCAAGTGCGAAAAATACATTTGATTTATAAGTGTGACGTAAAGGACATTACAATGTCACTACAATTTATTAGAAGGACTTATTTTATTCACTTTTTTTCTCGGAAAAAATGTATATTTTAAAGTATCTACCGGTAAAAACAATTGTTATTAATTATGTATTAACTTTCAACGTGATCTTAAAATAATGATGACAGTTGATAATATGTAACTTATGTATGACGCAACTGGCCTTACCAACCAAAAAGGAAGCCAAAAGCCTACAAAATTTCGCAAAATCAGTCTCCCCACTTATTAAAACTTTCGCGTCGATCGATTAAAAACCTCAACATTCATAATCATTGACATGTCGTATCATTAAGACAAAATTAATTGGATAGTGTATACCGGTATTCCGCGTGTTGAAGAAAAAAAAACTGGGCACACGTGGTCACCCACTACCGTTCATTTACGAACGCGAATTATGCGTAGTAAGGCAGGTGGCAGGTGGCGGTGGTGGTGGGAACTCGGGGTTGTGGTGGGTTCCCACGGCTTCATTCACCACCGCGCACCTGCGTTCCTTAACGGGGATGGCACAACACACGACTGCCACGCGAAGGTGAGCGTCGATTAGATAGACTCGTGTGTGCGCGCCGATACACGCACACTACTGCGTGTACGTTGATAAGATTTTCAGGGGTTTTATTTCCATGTTTTTTTTTGTACGAAACTTTAAGCTTACTTACATTTTTGAGATAAGTAATTACATAATGTCATCGTGAAAAGTCTTCATACTTCATACCTACATGTGACATAATATTAATTACAAATCACGTTTCTGGTATTTTTTATTAGTCACACAAACATTGAATAACATAATTACTTCACACAGCTACATAGCGAATGGAAAGCTTCATCCAGCAAACCCAAAAACACAATATATTACACAATTAAAGAGTGTATATCATGCAACCTTATGCAAATTTCAGTGGTAGGTGTTTTTTAGCCAGCATTCTCATCCCACGTACGGGTCGGTTCACACGCAGCGATTCGATTTAGTTTTTCTGCTACATTAGTCGATACATAAGGGGGAACGTTACGCCTCCAATGCAACAGGTGGTCGATCTATGTCTGATTTATTCATGCATCTAAACCGCATTACATTTCATACGCATTCACTCGGTCTTATGCTTCATTCGTAAGGTTGCAAGTTGTACGCTCTATGTGTTTTGTAAACATTGTATCCGAGCTCTGATTTTTTTTTCTTTTTTTTATTAGTGTATTTTAAGTACCCGCATCCAAGGGAAAATCTAATTACGTGGGTGCTGACAATCCAACAGATTTATAACGATTTGTTTGTCGTTCATGTGTTCTTGTATATATAGATTGTCTTTTTGTTATTCAAGTTTCATAAATAAAAGTCGCTTATTTATATAGGTACATAATTGGAACTTAGCTATCGTGCTTTCTTGCGTGTAAGCATTTACATTTAATTATAGGTATTATCGAATATTACAAATGTTTATGCCGAGACTTCACACAAAATAATTTTATTTAACTCGTCTTGTGCTGATGTGGGGCTTCACTAGAATACATCAGCTGCATCTCCTTCCGGACATATTGTTAGAGTCAACTCGGGCATTCTCTCAGGCGATAATCTAGCAATTAACGTAGCTGTAGGATCTCTTATATGATCTTGCAGCTCTGGCAACCCCATTTCGGGAACACAGCCGTGTTTTTTACATATTTAATCTTGTTATATTAGTTAATTTTCAAGTTGATTTTTCTTAATTTTTTTCTAATAAGTATGCAAACAGAGGTAGTCGCAGGTAACAGCTAGTACTTAAGCTAAGCATTTCCTGTGTGAACGTTATTAAATTCCTATACAAATGAGACAGCACGTTCTATGAAAATGATTGATAAACATTTACGAGTTAATATATTAATATTACATGCCGCGTCCCGACGCGGTGCAGGCATGCATCGCAATGGCGGCCACACTGCAGTGTTTACAGGAAGTCTACCATAATCTATGTGAAGATACATACATCAGCCTGTTTCAGTCCACTGCTGGCTGGACGTAGGCCTCTCCCAGAGTACGTCGTCGCAAGGCTACTCCGTAGTGGGGTTTGCCCATTGACACCACTCTGGGCAGGCTATCATATATTATGCAAGAAATTCATTTGTTATGAACCTATGGTTGGTCTACAAATAAAGATTGATTTAATTCACTCTCGTTCTGATAAATCACATACCTATAGTTCCCATTTACGGAACAACTTTTTCGTTTTGGGTTAATCTTCATTATTCGCCTCATTAGTCAATTATTTTCCCATATATTTGTGAAAACATAAAATAACATTAACACCTCAATCTACCTATAAGTATAACTTAATTTAATCGTTAGTGGGAATAACATAATCGCACTAATTGACCCTCTATATTATAACTAACTGACAAATAAACGATAAATAATAGATTGTTAAATGATAGGCATGTGTTGGAAGCGTGCCGGAACTTTATACAGACATGACCCTACATTAAATATTGGTTTGTAGTTAATGGTAATACTATGACTAGGTAAGTTTGTAATACCCAAAATAAGGTTAAATTAAATATATAATTAAATTTTTTGATACGTATTTTTGATTATAATAGAAATACCTAGTTACGAGTATTACAGTCAAAGGTTAAGATTGAGATCTCAACTAATGATAAAATTTATTATGTACCCCCACTTAATCCGATGTTAATTAAGAGAAAGAATAATAAAAAAATATACAGACGAATTGATAACCTCTCTTTTTGAAGTCGGTTAAAAATAATGACCAAAAAGTATTTTTATCTATACATATAATAAAAATGTAACGGATCGCTGTCTGTACATGGAAGATATATGAGAAAAAATATTATAGAGACCTTTATCAACGAAATACCTGGGTACCAAAATAATGATTTTTTAAATTTTTGTCTGTTTATCTGTGCGTTTGTGCACGCTAATCTCAGAAACGGCTGAACCGATTTTGATGCAGTTTTCAAGAATATATTGTGACAGGTCCCACTTAACATATAGGCTACTTTTTATCCCGGGAAAATGTTTTTATCCCGGATAATTTCGACATTTTGTTTTTTCTGTAGTCCACGCGGACGGAGTCGCGGGCGTCCACTAGTAGGAAATAAAATAAATAGACAAAGGAAAAAAGCCTCATTTGGAAAGAAGCTAATAGGTTTCTACTTCGTAACTGTATATGGCATTTACCAAATTGCGTCAAAAATTAAATTGGGTTTGCTTATCACACACTAAATAAAACAACCATAACCCAACCAGCATTGCCGGAACGTTTTCATGGGAATGCGCATGACCCGCATACAACTGTGACGGAATGCGTGTATTGTCACCCTCACGACGCGTGTCGTGCGTACGCGCACTTATCTAGCCGTGATTGTTTTTGTTAACGACGTCGTGTGCTCGAGCCCTTATCCTATTATGATAAATTGGATTAAATTTATAATAAGGGTAAGTATTTCTGTTATGAATATTTTATGTTAATCAAAAGCACATTTTTTGCAATTGCACATCGTTCTTTAGATGCTCAAACTGTTGGTATAATAGGTACTATAAGATTTTGAATAAGAAGTTTAAAGCACAGATTATATTATGCATCTGCTACACATAAACATAATAATTATCTAACATATCCACTTTATGTTTCATTTTTAAAATTCAAATCATGAACATTGTTACCTAATTTTAAGTGCGAAAAAAAGTACGATTACAATAAAAATTACTTAAAATTGACAAAGACACAAAAGGTAACAAATAAGACAAATCAAAAGAATAACTTATACTTTACATAACCAAAAAGCCCTTCAAGGTAACAAACACAGGCAAGCGTGTGTGATACACACATAGACGCACCCTAAAGTGTCCATAATGTTTCTCGAAGACTCAAACATCAACCGTCCATCTTTTTAGGGTTGCGTAGATAGTAAAAAGGAACCCTTCAATAGTAACACTAATAAGGTCCAATTACTATATGCTATTGCCTACTACTTGCAGTAGTTATAGGGTTAAACTTAAGATCCCAAATAGTTTAGTACTTCATAACGGTTAACTATGAAACGGTATCCAGTGCTAATGCTGGGCCTCATTAGAATACATCAGTGTCTCTTTCCGTGCTAGTCCTATGAGTCGACTATGGATCTTGGGCATTCTCTCAGGCGATAAGCTAGCAACTTGTCACCGATCACATACATCTGTCCCTGCTATGCTAAATAAAGATATGCTGTAGTATATTCTTTATGATCATGCAGTTTTGACTGTCCCATTACGAACATTGTAACATTACTCTACCTTATTATTGGTCCGACTCACTCTTAGACTATTTTTTCAATGCACCCAGTGGTAGCTTCGTAAACTTCCATTTGTAACCCTACCCCGCTGTGGGATGAAAAAAGGAGTGAAGATTTTGTCGTTTTTTTCGAGACCGTTGGCTGCACGTGGTCGGCCTGTGGTCTAGCTTTTTTTTCTTTTTAATGAAAGTATTATGTTGTGAAAAATTCTTGGGTAAAGCCACGTATTGGTTTCAACGGCTTTCGTGTTGGTATCGTGCGAGGGGATAGATTTTCCA
This sequence comes from Carposina sasakii, assembly GCA_014607495.2. Classification (NCBI taxonomy): domain Eukaryota; kingdom Metazoa; phylum Arthropoda; class Insecta; order Lepidoptera; family Carposinidae; genus Carposina; species Carposina sasakii. The sequence continues at coordinate 4,305,892 of CP053164.1, forward strand.
GTTTGATTACTTACTGTTTTATAATATAATGGTTACCTAGTTTTTTTTTCTGATTGTAGTTGGTGGTGACCCTGCCTGTTATATCATAGGTCCCGGATTTAATTACCGGTAGATAGGTGCAAATTGACGCCTAACACTTGTATCAGTTAACGAAGATAATTTTATGCTAATTGGATTTCTATAACCGACATTGCCCGAGGTCATCAGTGATGCTTCAGTATTGGGTTTGCTAGTATACCTACTAAATATTATCGATGTACAATTTAAAATACGTTGAAATTTATTTTCTGGTTTGTTTCGAGTACTAAAGTAGCTTACTACTACTATACTACTGCAACAAAAACTATATACTTGCCTGATAGATGTGTCTAGAAATGGATTATGTAAAAATATCATAATATACAATCTAATAAGATAATTTCAGCATGGTACATACAAACCTGTTACTAATATTATGACAGATTCTTACCAATAATGTGTATATAGGCTTTATATTTTTATAGTAATTTGCTACATCAAAAAAAATATCGGACAAATCAACAGCTCTACTTAATAGTTAGTTTACTACAGTTCGAATAAAATTAGGTTTATATTTTTTCCAATTGGAACCTTATTAAAATATTAACTCAAGGAAGATTTTAAAATATAATATCTAGCATTGTAATCTAATAATATTATTCATTAAGATTACAAAAGATATCAATGGTTAATAAATATATTACAAAGTTACCATTACCGAGTGTAATCGGTATACCATTTATAACACATAAATAGCATTATAATATTCTGAGGATAATTCACTAAATCTTTTAAAATTATCACATTTTAATACTCTAATAAGTAATGAAAATTACAATACAATACAATACAAAAATATTTAATAATTTTAATAAAATTAATAATCGTAACCTACAATAATTACATAAAATAATTGTATGCGCAAAAACAACGCGCTACGAATTACTACGAATCTTCATTACTACGCTCGTAGCACATAACCTTACCAAATTAAAAACTCGCCTAGCAGTACGCACCTAACAAAAAAATAATACATTTGTATACTTTGACTGCATAAATTACAACGATAGACGTCACATAATAACAATATGGTATCCGCAGGCAACTAAAGTACGCTCTAGCAAACCACATAAGCAATAAACATTGCAATCTATCCGCATTATCTAGGCAAAATGAATACTATTTCCCCGTCCCTGTATCCTTTTCACGATTGACCAGAGGAAATGATTTATCAGTTTATGTTTAACTAGTAACCGTCTGCGACTCCATTCGTATTAACTACAGAAACAAGCAGAAGTCTTAATTATCCAAGATGGAAATGTTTCCCCGAGATAAAGATTAGTTTATAGCCTTTCCCAAGAAATTAAAAATCGCCATAAACATATTTTATTTACTCGAATCAGTAGTTTCTGAGATTAGTGCGTGCAAACAAACAAACTCTTCAGCTTTTTAATATTTGCTGTAAACTGGTCTAGATTTGCGAGCGCGGTCGATTAAATCGCAGGAAGCTACAATGCTGCGCTATGATAAATCTGCAGCGGAACTTATCTATCCCGACCAGCTGCTAGTGATTCATGTTGCCCTGGTAGCTCTATGTTTGTGTTCTAAGGTGTGGCTGTAACCACTTTTTAGCTTATTGCTATTTATTTAATTTATTATTTTGTTCAATAATATCAGAAATATTTTTTTAGATTTTAACGGGACAGGAACTACATTAAACACGATTGGGCTCTCAAAAATCGAGTAGGATCTTCAGGATTCGAAGGAGACCCCACAGTCACGCCTAGTACAGCGGGGTCAGAAGTTAAAGATTATCGCCTGAAAGAACGCCACTTAATTCCGACTATCCTAGGTATCTCCTATTCCATTAACTACCTACATTATCTTTATTGTTTTAATGTACGGATAGTGATGAGTAGCAATAGATGGTTAGGCAGTATACGTCGGACAATAACGGAAATTGTTTTAATATCTAACCATCACCAGCGCAATCAATCAGTCGTGACAAGAAGCAACAAACAAAAACACAGACCAACCTAATCACTGATGAATCGAATTATCGATAAAGTTTTACGAGCGCAATCTTCGACGGTGATTTTTCTAAGTCGGGCTCCGCCAAAGGCTTAGCGCTAGTTCGTAGAAGTTGGTGTAAAAACTGGTTGATAGCTCGCGCTGGCTCGCGTGCTGCGCTCGCGCCGCCCCGCTCCCGGCACGCGCGCGCTCCCTGCCGGCTATATAAGCCCGGCTCCCTTCCTGAAACGATCATTCCCGACTCGTTCTTCAAGTGAGCACGTCGCGCTCACTTCTGTACACTACTTTGTAAATACGTACGCGTAATTTTAAGTTGTAAATATGTGTCTGGCTAAGGAGGATTCCCCGCAGAAGGAGGCGTCTCCTCGCTCGCCGTGGGCAAAGCTTCTGAATCGACAGGTACGTTATGATTAACTTTTCTAGATTCATTTTCCTAATTTCAATAGGTATCTCAAGCCTGATATGTGGCATTTGTTTACACAGTTACTCACGTTTTTTTATTATTTTTGTTACAGAACTCAAAACCGCGGCTTCCGCGTAAGGTGGCCAGCTCCACGCGGGTGAACCTCAACAAGTGCTGGTCGAAGCTTGGAGAACTCATGTCCAACTCGTCCCCACGTACTGACCTGCCATCGCAAAAGACTGTTTATACCGATGAACCTATCTTAGTACCGTTCTCGGACTTCTTCTACCCATTAGACCCGGTCAAACCGGTCCAAGTTGAAGAAAATCAAAACGCCGAAAATCAGAACATCCTGAACTCTTCGCGCTTTGAGCTCATCTCTGAAGACCCGGAGATTGACAACATGGCGAACGAAGTGCGCGAGATCTGCTACACAGCGGCGAAAAACAACTGTTTCGTATGTAAACTTTATTAGAAATCAAATTATTTCTTTCTCATACCGTAATTGGTTGTCTTGGAACAGTGAAACAAAATCGTGTCTTCCAGCCAGTAGTTTTAGTGCGCGCTCGCTCCGAGCTCAGTTCATGTCTTCCATTAGACTTAGTGAAGTGGCGCCCGAGGGTGTTAACCTGTGATTTTAGACTAGCCTGTGATCTAGGTTTATCTATAATTAGTACACCGGAAAGGCGCCACCGATTAGTATGTTTAGGTCAGTTTTGGTAGGCAGCTTTAATAACGACTGCACTGTATGTAATCACGCACCAGTTTCAGACTCCACTTTCGTCAGGTGTGGGTAACTTTATCAATAGTCTTCCGTTAGTTTTATTAAATTTTATATTATCTGTGATATGGTGAATTTAAAAATCACCAAAACAAGCTTTAATTAGGCTAGGAATTATTCTTAATTATAGTTTATAAGATTATCTGTAAGGATTTTTAAATATTCATGAAGGTATCACAAATCAATTTAGATAAGGTAGCTAATTAGATATTAGACTTTTCTTGTTTATATGTTTTTGATTGTTTGATTTTGTGTTGTAGTTTTAAGTAGTAGGCCGAACGTGCCAATAATTAAGTATAACATTGTGTAAAATTAGATATAACTCTTAATTATTGCTTATATGATTGTATTGTTAATTAGAGATAAGATTTTTGTAGACTGATTAAGGAATTTCAAGACTTTCGTTTGATCTCCCAGTTTTAATAAATTTTTATAATGAAAATAACTCACTCTTTCAATTAAGTTTTCCTTAGTTTTAATTATTTCATCTTAAATTGATGAATATATTTCAATGTTGTACCTACATACCGCCAAAAAGGTACAATCATAAATTAATAGTGGAATGGTTTGAAACTAGCCCCGCCCGCCACATTAAATTTAAATTGCATGATAAGGGTTGTTGCACACTGCATTCGAATCTGAACCCGCGCCGCGGCGCATTAACACCGAGAATCTTTTCCGAAGTGTGTCCGCCCTAACTAGCAAAAGCAAAGCGATAGCGAAAATTATACAAAAATCGCTGATTGCTTGTCAAAATCGTATTACGTAAAACGAATTACAAAGGAACTTAGACATTTCAAGGCGAATATTGTACAATTTTCACTATCGCTTTGCTTCGGCTTTGCTATTGTAAATTAGGTAATCAGGGGGCCGATTACACATAAGTGTGCTTCACTAAATACTTCCAGTGAATCAAGGCACTAGTTACCTACTATGTGTATGACTATATTATCTGTGTTACTACATACAAAAAATTTTAGTTCTGTAATCAGGCATACGAACTCTTAAAAGTGACATCCATTGATTGTTTTCTGATTTTCTCGAATTCAAATGCAGTGCGCAAGAATTTTGATGGGTTAAGCTACTAAATCACCATCTTTACGTTAACATACGATTAAGTATAAGTAATAAGTCCGATATAATTACAGAAACCCTCAAATTAATGTAATGACTCTTATACTGTATATGGTAACTACATGTAATATATAAAATGTTTTTACGTTAAAGGCTCGAGCACATCGGATGCGTATGCGTGCACGTAAGCGTAGACGTACACGTACCTCTGAGTTTAATGTATAGAACTGTCACCGCTTGACGTCTATGCTTATGTCTACGCATACGCATCCGGTCTGCCCGTGCCTATACAGTTCCATACATTACAACTCAGTGGTACGTATACTTCTACGCTTACGTGCACGCACACGCATCCGGTGTGCTCGAGCCTTTAAACTATAAGCAGACTTTCACGGTTCATCACGAGGTAGATCCTATGCCCACGTTTAACATATAATAGCAGAGTTAGATGTAATAGATCACAGACAAGTTGCTTGCACAATTCACACTTATGTCCCATAGATTACAGAACTCTATATGTATAGCACGTTCCAAGCACACTTCTTTCTCATCGATTTTGGGGTGCTTGCAACAGATAATATTCGTATACATATACAATACTGTACACGCATGTCTTATCTCAAACTAAACACCCTCACAATTTTACACGAAAACATTATGTGTGTACCTATGTAAAAGAAATTAAGTGTATCATCTACCTTAAATAAGGTCAATGAAATTATAAGTATAATACCTAAAAATATGTGTAGGTATCCTTTAAACCAGTAGTTAAGTTTAGCCATCGAAATATAGGTAAATAAAATTAATAAAATACATTTAATTTAGACAGCACATCCACAGAATGTTATAAGTAGTATGTTATTTTTGCTTTTAAAAGTTTCTTTGGAAATAGCAAACACATCATTTTATAAGATAGCTACTGTACTAAGTTTTTTTTAGATCCCGTTGGGCATATCTACCGACCGTTGTGTATAAGCAGTGTGTATAGGCGCTAAATACTAATGTAGGTATAATCAACAGAATACAAACACGTAATGATGCGCACCCATTGTACGTGCTCATTCCTGACCCCTGTGCCCTTTGACCGATGTATTGCAGTGCAGTGCAGCAGTAGGTCATTGGTAGCATTTTTTATTGTGTGCCAAACACTCGTCATGCCCTTGCACATGGTGTGAATGTTTTTCGATAACAATTTCTTAATCCATTTGTACATGTTTGTCGTGTAGCTATGAATATTGATTGTGTTTATTCCGGGAAAATAGTTCTAATTTTTATTTAGAAAATAGTAAATAAAAATCACGTCGGTACTTGATCCGTGCATATTTATTAGAGTAGATAATAAAGAAGAAAACATAATCTCAAGATTATTTTACATTCTTCAATATGTTACTGTTTTAGAAATATCCAAATAAAAACCTGACCCTATGCTTATATGGGTAAATGGGTATAGCTTTCTGTGACAAACACTGTGGGTATATAAGATGTTTTGTTATTCTTGCATTACACATAAGACCCTAGTTAATACATGTCAAAAGGATTCGGTAAAACGTGACTCGACACAAAAGTCATCGATGTCCATTTTATTAGGTCGATAGAAATGCGCGGGCAAACGTTTAAGAATGATAAATCGGCACCAATTTCTAAGCCCAATTCGTTCCGACCCGACTGTACAGGATAACACAAAAGTGAGCGACACCTCACAAAGTAAGTCCCGCAGGATCGTAGGTAATAGGCACACCGTGAAATCGCGCCGGAACGAATGGCAGAAAAATTTCGGTTTTTCGGTTATTTCTTAGGGATTTGTACGGCTTTTCTTCGCCGATTCGACTCGCTGAACGGGTGTCAGTATTACAAACACATGTCCTTTGATTTAATGTTGTAACGCATTCAGAAATCGGCGACGGCTTTTGGATTTCGCGACAGATTTCACGGTGTCGATCCGTTACATTGATGTTGACTTACCTTCCGTCACAGCTGCTAGATGTGAGCTGGGTTTACTAGAATCGCCATTTGTCTGAGAAATTCGTGACAATTTACGGCTTTGAAAATATGTAACGATATTTGCAGCTGCAAATTTTGACCATAATTAATGGTTGATGAAGAATTTACTGCTAAATTCTTTCATATATTTCAAGATCATTGGCAGGAGCCAATCATACATTCAGCTGCAATAATATCCTATATGTTTTGTGCTCTTATCCACCAGACATTACCAGTTATATCTAAAAATATACCTAATATGACTTCTAATTAAACTGCTCACTCGAAAGCTACGTAGCTTGGAGTTTGTAAGTCCGACCTACGTCGTATTTTCTTATTTTTACAGTAAGTACCTAAGTCTATAATATACCGAATTCCAAGTACTTCCTCTGTTTATTTGACTCTATCAGTTTTAGCAAACGTGACAGCTCGAAAGCCTCCTCCAAATAGCCCGTACAAGAAAAACTATACACACTCTTTCCTCCCGATCTCCAGATCTTTATATCTCTTTGAAAATAACTACACCTAATCCCAATATAATAAGCGGCAGTATGTACAATAGCACATATAGTACATGTACAGAGCGCAGTCCGTCCACAATAGACCACAATGAAAGCCCTCACTGGAGGTGATTACAGTCACACTTTGTGACGCGCCGCCTTCGGCATGGCTTTGTGTACAAAGTCGGGCTACTTAAGTAGAGTACAATTAAGATTATGTAGCGTCAACAAAATAGAAATATGGAGTTTGAACATCAACCATTTTAGATTTTTAAAATGGATTTTTCGTATACGATGCAGATTCATGGACAAAGCTGAGAGGTCTAGATAGATAGAAAATTCTGTATTATACTGAAAAAAAAAATGTACATAAGCAACCTTAATGCTACGTAGCATTCTCTACCAGTTAACCCTAGTTATGGTGAGTATGTGAGGTAGCACAATAAATAGATGCCTAGGGATGTATCCAAAAATCTGTCCTAAAGTACCTATCTGTATATTATACATTTACTACACTTATCAAATATAGTCAGCAACGTTATATTTTTTATCTCATACAAGTACCTACATATAAGTAAAATTGTAGCCCAAGATTACTAAGTTAAGTTCCGTATTAACTATTAAGTTCCGTAAGCTCTGAAAGTCAATAATATTTCGAACTTTACCAAGATGTTTTTACTAACGCTCTTGCACTTCTAATTCAAAATAACACTCGCCCTTAAAACGAAACCTCCACACCAAACTCAGGGACCTGTGAAACACACCACTTGCCTTGTTAAAATTCACAGCTCTATCCCAGTCTTTGTGTAAAACAACGTAACCGTAAAACAAACAAGTCTGCCGTGAAATCCCAATATTGTTGATGGTAAAATTTGTCCAAAAACTATCTTATTACTGCATCCAGCACATCTTATTTCTAACCTTAAGAACAGCGTTATACGGAGTTAGAGAATGTCGTAAAATATTGTAGTTTTTCATGGTCTTTATAGACGCTTTTCACGGTTCGATATCTCGTCGACAAGAGGCGATCACCAAAGTGACGAGATTAACAGTTTTTCTTAGTTTACATGGTGCAATATTTGAAAGCATGATTGTATATTGTGTGTGGAATGTTATGAGTATGGTATGGTATAAGCAAAAACATGTTAATTCTGAACCACGGATGTGAAGTGCCGCGTGAACTTTATCTAAGATTTTGTATGGTTTACTTAAAATGAGCTGGCTTCTTTTTGTAAAGACCAGTAAGCAGAATAATATGTGCTTTAATAAATATTATTAATTTTTGAGTAATATTCTGTGACAACTTTATGTTCATTTTGTACATTGTTTAAGTTACATGTATTTTTTGTTCCAATATAATTAGAAAACATTATGTATTTAATTAGGTACAGGGACGTGCACCTGTTTTCCTAAAAATTTAGAATTCATTCTAAAAATATGGTCCATTTTTTTCTACAATAAATAACTGTCAAATTGCTACATCCTTTTTGTCAACACTCAAAAATCCTCGGTTTCCGGTAAAAAAGAATTCGCCTGTAATTTAAAACCGCACAAAATTGCCGGCAGAGCTACACGTGCAGATAAATGTATTTCTTTCACTTGTTGCCGCGTTTTACTACGAAAAAAAAACTGTCAAGCGTGGTCCGCGAAATTGGGAATACGATTCCTGCCTTTGCACAAATAGGTTATCAAAATTTCATTTTTGTCTGAAGATCATCGCATCTGCTTTGTTAGTATTTAAATTACGGAAATACTGTTTGATTTTTTGATCTAAGTAACTAGGTACACTCTCACTGCAATCACTGAACCGGTTTTTAGTGTCCTTACCCGATCATATGAAGGGAAAACAATATCATTCTAAAGAAACGTATTTTTTCATAAATATGAATTTAATGTTACAAGTCTTAAACCATGATGAAATATACATATATTTTGCCAGTAGCATACACTGAATACACATTACACATAGCCTTTACAACTTTTATACTTACTGTTTTAGGTGATGTCATACCTATTACCCCAAGGATCCCTAAAGAGCTGTGAGTTTTCCAAATTCTTGTCACGTGTTACTGATTTGTGCGCACTTCTAATGGTTTCCTCTTCTGCGGCAAATATTGCGACTAGCCAGGCGCCTTGCTGGAGACCATGATGTACTGACAATTCTAGACAAAACTCTGAAAAAATGCTAATGATCGTTTTACAAAGCTCATCATTATGCAATCTAGCAACATTTTGTATCAAAAACTTAATAATATTAACTTTGCGTTGCTTTTATAAATACCTTAATTACACCCGCTACTTTGTCCGCATGTTGGAAATTTCTTTGAGCTATTCTAATGTAGATATAAGCTATATTTTTATAGTCATTGTGTAATTTATAGTTTTTTTGTCAAAGAGTAACAAATATCAAAACTATCACTTTTATATCAAGATTATATTAGTAGTATTAGAATCATAATTTAATATTTTCGATCTACAAAACTTACGTTTACTGGTCTGAGTCACTTACAAAGCTAAGTATTTATGTTGTCTTCAGTATCTGCACGATATGATATTAAGGACGTTTTACTTAATAATGCTTACTTCTCACTTCCTGTACAACGGACTTATATCTCATTACTAAGATACTTACCACAAAGTAAGGACATAATGCATATTTTCGTGTCTCAAAGTCTCAGGTAACCGTAAACTCGTGCGCACCCTACTTACTGATCGGAAACTGTTAAGTGTTACTCAATCGCACCTAATTATCCTTCGTAATGGTTTCCTGGCCCTTAACAAGCCCTTGCAAAAGTCAATTAGTTTATACACAAAGAGCTAGAGGCAATTTTACGTTTAAAATATTATAAATGTTATGCTATAATATAAAGTGTTTTATTATATTATAAAGATTATTAATAATAACTATTAATCTTTCGCAGTTTTTTAAATAAAACACATGTCAAAAAATAATATGAATTCAGAATCATCACCCAGAAATCTGACTTAGGACATTATCGTTGACCATAATGTCACTTTTTTATTAAAACTATTATACTAACTGAAAGTATTAATAATATTAATAAGTTACGATAAACATTTATACTTTAGAAAACAAAAAAAAATATAATATTACGTATTAAGTGAACAGTTTTTCAAACATCAGCAATCCATGCAAACATGCTACCATCTCCCTGCCAACTATAGCAATTTTGCAAAAGTCAAAAAGGTCTAATGAACATAAACTCATTGACAATGCTAATAGCAGTGTTATGTTCACAATGGAGAGGAAGACACCCTTGAAGGAAGCTGTAAAAATTAACAGCTTTCAAGTACGATGGCTCTGGTCAAGTTTTTAATGGACAGGGTTTTTATGCTAGTTCTTGAGAGCTTAGATCCTCCTTTTGATTTTTTTTGTGAGAGAAATTATTTGTTGTAAAGGATTATCTTTTTTACCTGTTGTTTTGAAGATCGGAATATGATAAATTAAAAACTAGGTAATCTTAAACTTCATGATCTTATGTCCATGAAAGCCTCACAATCTAGTGTTAAGCAGAGCTCAGTTTTTTTTTTCATAAATATATATTTCGACCAATCTTAGCAAAATGGGCTACAAAAAATAAGATAAAAAAAAATCTCAGCTATCAAATAACGTAAGGGATTTTGGACATTCACAATAAAAAGTTGGCCAAAAAATCCAGCAGATGTAACCTATCAACCTATCCACCTACAAAAGACGTCGGCTACTTATCTTACTCGCCAATACCATTATAGCAAAAAACATAAAGAAAACCGATAAAGAGTCCAAAAATCGGTATCCCAAGCTCACCCAAAACCTGATTCAAAAAAAATCCGCACTATTTTAATCAAACGGTTGTCGGTAACATAATACGACGGTACTGACCGAAAGGCAAAAAGTTTTAAGGTATTTTTTAATCGTTTTTCGAAAAAATTGGCCCAAGGATACAGGAAATGAGCGGCAAATTGTGAATAGGCTCTATGGTTATCTTCAGTTTGATGGATCACTGTAACACAATAATTCGAAGATAAATTTGGAAAGGCCCTAAAGTGCCTCTCAAAAATCACCTTCTTCACTCTATTGTGCGCAATGTTAAGGCTTATGTGCTTATTTGCTACAGGCAAATTTTCACTGTGTAACATTATTCATAGAGTCACATTTTAAGTTTCTATTTCAATTTCTTTAAACTGAGGAAATATTATTTGCCCATCTCAAAACGTTACATATTGCGTGTACATAAAACTTGTTTTCGGTTAATTTCATGATAACATTATGTCGTTTTAAAAATATATACGATTTAACAATATATTTGAACACGTGTAGAGATGGCCACTAAGATTTTTTCGACTTATTTAATAATATTTCATACAATTATCTATATTCTGTAATACTAATCAAATCAAAATCAATAAATATCTATTACATATTTTTTTAAATATCTACCCCCATGGCAGTCTTGTGGCGTGCCCTGGGGGAGGCCTACGTCCAGCAGTGGACTGCAATAGGCTGATGATGAATATGATTTTTTTAAATAATTTTATCGATATTGGCAGATTAAAAAACAATTCTTTTCAACTAGGTTTTTTAATTTGTTAAAATTTATATTTTATTATAATATATTGTGGAATATAGCTAATTCCCGCATAAGTCCATACTTAAATTATTTACACGTGTAAAATCTGCCCACCTCTTCAACACAATCGAAACGCAACGGAAACTATATTCTTAAATCTTTAAAAACCATTGAATACATCACGAAAAGAATCTAAAAAGTGGGCGTAACTTTTACTGTCATTTTCATTCTATCCCATAATGGCCGGCGGCAAAGCTCGCGCCGTCCTATTATCTGTAAAAAAATACAAAGATGAGATTTATAGCATTATATTAGCTGTGTGTTCCGTAGATATATTATTAATTTTAATTTCAGTAAAAAATATATTATTATTATGCACATGATTATAGTCTAGAAAATTTTGAGTTTTTATAAATTAAAGCAACTTCGAATGTCGCGAGCTCTTGGGCTATTTTTTGTACTAAGTATGTAAAACAAAGCGATGCAACATAATTAGAAATATTGTGATTTATTAAATGTTGGTACTATATACCACAACAATTGTGTTTTCGTTGGCTAGCTCTAGCTTAGATGCACATATTATACTGCGAATAAGGTTATTTACTGGAATATTGTTTGGATGTAGGACGTTATTTTACTACAGAACTCTAAAAAGCACAAAGCAATGTAGTCCGCCCATCACAATCGGAGTCCAAAGAAGCGTAGCCATTGCGAATATCGTCAATAAATTCCATTTGATTGAATTTCGAACCCATGCTGTGTTATAGGGGCTCATTATAGTTACACTCATTTTCCTTTTTTTTATCTTCTTTTTTGGGTTATATTTATAGTGCACGTGCTCGTTGATGTCTTTTGTTCATAGAAAATTTAGCAAATTAAGTTTTGTACAGTGATAGGTAGTGAAGAGAAGGATTATCTTTAGATCGAACGACTACCTATCTAGTTACTTATATAGATATACTAGTGAGGAACCCCAGTCCTGAAGGAATTCGAAAAATCATGTATTTAGTGCATACAGGCTAATTCCCTTATCCATTACTCAGTAGTTTCGGGATTGTTGTATGTCACTCATTATATGGGTGATCATCATCATCATCATCAGCCTATTGCAGTCCACTACTGGATGTAGGCCATACGAAAGGGCCAATTCCTGAAAGTCTAGAGTTGGAACGAAGCTGAAACGGAACCGTTGTAGACGCTCAGAACAAAGTAATAATTACTTTACGGTGACGTAATTAGACACATTTCAGCACGAGACAGATCTTTATTTTTATTCTGTCATATTCGCGACCGATGCGTGCTAAAATATACCTTAATGCTCAAGCGGTAAGTATATATTGCTTCGCATCGCGTTTCGTTGACGGTTCGTTAGTGGTTGTGTTTCGGCTCGAAAATTTTCAAGAATTGCCCCCTGATATACCTACACACTTCATAATATTATAGCGCGCTTTTTCATATTGACATATGTAGTTAAATATACAAATTTTTGCAAGACTTAAAATATTTATTGATGTATAAGTCAGTTTTCTTCCCAGCATCTCTTCCCGGGCATACTGTACAAGTCACTAGAGGGACAAGAGGGTCTTGGTATTTTGTAGGCGATAGGTTGACCACCTGTCACTAACCGAACGTGTACATCTCAACTATACCCACAAAATTGGTCAGAAGTGGCACCATGTGGTTCTATCGGCCCTTGGTACTCTGCCTACCCCGTAAAGGATAAAATCGTGATTATATGTATGTATGTATGTATAAGCCAGTTTATAAATCTATAGTATACTTAAGCTGCATCTCCTTCCGTGCATATCGTAAGAGTCGACCAGGGAACACACGCATTCTCTCAGGTTAGGCATTAAGCTAGCAAATTGTCAGGGATTATTAATATCTGTCCCTGCTATAATAAACGTGGCTATGAAATCATCCTTATGATCCTACACTACTGGCTACCCTATTTCGGGAATACAACCGTGTCCATATACAGGTGATTTTCGGTCGTCAACGTTCTCAAAATCTACAAAATCTCCTCATCATCACGATCATTTTTCTCCATGGAAGCATACCTAGAAGGTTTCCAAAATATTAGGGTTCAAAGTTGAGTAAATAGACTGCGTTTTTCTGCATAAATGCACATTGACGCGTGTGGGAAGATTTTTTCACGAGAAATAATTAATATCTGTCTATGAAAAAAACTAGCATAAACACTGGACAATGTAAATTTCGCCCGATCAAGAAACTAAAAAAAAAAATTTAAAAAAATTACATCGTTTTCCAGCATTTTTTTGGCATAAACTTACTTTATTTGATGTAAAGAGTACGTACCCTTAGTTAAGGGTGGCATCGAAAAAACATCCTGTATATGTATGTATCAGTCAATACTCGTTCAATATTAAAGTAGTACCTAGGTAATAACGCTGTACCTACCTAGGTTCCAAACGAGATAACTTTCTAGCATCAAATTTAATAAGTCAAGAGCTGCAGAAAATGAGATAACAGGACAGGATATGTATGACCGTTATGATTTCATAAGACGTACGTGCTAATTACCGGATTTTTGCTCGATCGAGTTTATGAATGGTGCCGACGAGCGACGCGGGCGCATGCAATCGATTACCCAACGGTCACTTATGAATGGAGGAAATCGATTCTAAGGCTTCCCACAAACTCGTAACGGCTATGCGAAATCCATGAAGCAAATACTAAAGGGATATGTCAACACTGGCTGACTACATATTATAAAACAAAGTCGCTTCCCGCTGTCTATTTCCCTATGTATGCTTAGATGTTTAAAACTACGCAATGGATTTTGATGCGGTTGTTTTTAAATAGAGTGATACAAGAGGCTGGTTTATATGGACAACTAGCGTCCCGCCCCGGGTTCGATCGGATGCAATGCTGATACGAAATTCCCCTTCGCGTACGAAGTCGTGAGCGGCTGCTTGTATTATTATTAAGTATGGACCTATTAAGTATGGACGCGAAACATGACGAATTTTGTACAATGACCTGTCGCTATTTATTTTCCTTACTTATATCTACATAAAATATATTAACATCTCTAAAGGGAATATATCTATACATACACTTATGGCAGAGATTAATAGTTAGAGGACGTTGCACTAAATTTCATTATTCCCGTTCGTACTATGAAGAGTACAGTAACAGCAATACCATATTCTATAATGAAACGTTACAAAAACCACCTCCTCTCTCTATCTACTACATGATCAGTACTTTTTCTCCATAACATTATAGCCTCCTTACGTGCCACTCTAAAAGGTATATTTTGTTAAGGACTTTTTACTACAATACTAGTTTATGAATGGCTATGGAAGTGTAAGGATTTGACACGCGCACGTTTACTTCCAGTTAATAATGTATAGAACTTTGTTACGGTGAGTCCATTCAAGTGTCTGTTAAACGGAAAGTCCAATTCTGAAAACATCCAAAGAATTAAAAGAAGGAGTCATTGGTAAGCCAAGACTGAACCTTATCTAAAGCAAGAATCTCCAAGATTCTATTTTAAGGCGGTCTCCTTGATCGTGGCGTTTTACTCTATAAATGTAATAAAATAATTGGTAATTTTAGTTAATAGACAAATAATGGAAGGCAAGACGAAAATAATGGAAGAAGAAGACATTGTTTCCGGAAAATCTGGGTTTATCTTAATTCAATTTAAATTGAAATGGAATTTCACGGTATGTAGGTGATAAACTGATAAATAATGTAAAAAAATAACAAAGTAGTAGATAGTAAATACAGACTCAACACTTATTTCAGAAACCACTTAAATATTTATTTTCAATTTCAAAACTAAACAGACAACACAGATCTATTCTGAAAAAAAAATCGGATTTCGAAATCCTACAAATCTCTTACAAAATCAGTTTGTTATTTGGCAAGTCGACTTTAGAATCCTAAAAACAAACAACATTTCTGTGTGCTATGAATAAGGCTTCGAATAAGGTTAATGTTTACTGACACAACACGAGTACAGTATCATAGACTATGAGATTCGGAACAGAGGGTCAACTGGTGACGATGATATAAAATTTACCTCGTTTGGCGAGGCACAACCCTACCCCCAGATTATGGGGATATTTATTATATGCTGAAAGTTAACGTGACGATTTTATGATGTCTTATATCATATTATTATCGTTAGTATATAAGTTCGGTGATAGCTCAGTGATTAAGACGTGCACCTTCCAAGCGGGAGGTGTAATCTCGATCCCCCAGTCACGGGCCTTTATTCCTACAGATTTTAATGTTGCAAAATTGTCACTTAGCTCGTGCCTCGGAAAGCACGTAAAACCGTTGGTCCTGCACCTGATCTCTCTCCGGTCGTGTCGGCTTTCCGTCCCATCGGACTATGAGAGTAACGGAATAGAGAGTGCATTTGTGTTTGCGCACACACTTGTGCACTATAACATCTCCTGCGTACCTGGCCAATCTCCGTAGAGATTGGTCATCTTGTCCGAAATACGGTCGGAGATCATCATCATCATCATAATAAGTTCATAGTGCATTATAATTAATATTAATGAGGTAAAGGCGAGAGTCTCTATCTGCCTTTTAAAATGGCTGACAACTTTGGATAATTCGGTATACACATAGAGAGATCAAAGAAGGATATACGATAAGTTAGTTTTTGTTCTATCTCTAATATATAGGATATTATATCTCTAACCTATAAAATATATAGGAAGATCATGCTGTTTTCGGTCAACCTTATGTAAAGTATAGGTAGACAACACCAAAATATTTCTTAAAGTGATACTTCTATTTCAAATAGATTCTTTGGTAGTAGATATGAATAGTCCTGCCAAAACAAATATGTGTTCTACTCTCCATGCCACTTAGTTTTAGATTAACAGTGAAATGTATGGTATTTCGGTTATAAATAAACATTCGAAATTCAAATAGAAGCTTATCCGCTGTTAAAGTTAATTCTACAAAATATTGCTTAATATTTTCTTTTATTAACTTAAGGCACCTTGAGGTAAATATAAATTTATGTATGTAGGTACTATCAACCTAGGAGTCGCTCTCATATTTCTAGAACTTTTTCTAGCTAACTAACTACGATAACACCTTGTCCTATGCTTTTTTATTTTTGACCATTTATTTAATCATGAAAAGAATTTAAACAAGGTTACAATAAAGGAGCTTTTAATTCCGAATGAGATACAGACACTCTCTGACAGACATTTCCGTGAGACAAAATGTTTTTTAAATTGTATTTTAAATATGATCTAAAACAAAACGCACACATAGGTAAGTCTAGTTTACCATAAATATATTTAATTCCCTCATTATCTTTGTCATACTCATAACACTCATGAGCATAACACTCACTAATGAGCAGCCCTTCAAAAACAATCATAACCAATCACAATAACACCCCGCATAAAGATAATGAAATCAATACGTCCCCTAGGTCCCTATAATTCAATTACACAGCACGTAAATAGTCCCTTTGTAGCCACACGTGCACTTATAATAGTCTCGTGTATGAACAAACTAAATGCACTTGCATTGAACCTTATTGTAAACCCACAAAACTGAATAATAGTAAACTGGTAGTTCAGCTAAATTGGTAATATCAGTTTCTAAAGAGATATGAGAATACTCTAGAAAACAGCCTTTTGCGACTCAAGTGAGCCTTATTTTTGAGTTTTTAAGGTTGTAAACTGCAATTGAAGGTGCGATTAAACTGGTTTTCAGCTCTGCGGGTTGTCGAAGGTGAAGTGAGAATTTTCACAATAGTGTCGCATTATTGAAGTCACTTTGTAACGAGTTCTATAATAGCGCAGTATGAGCCTCGTGTTATGGTGAAGTGATTTAATGTTCCCTTTATTGGTGCACCAAAAAATCGATTTGTGGATTTGGCGTGCAATTCTTGAGGATAATCATTTATTTTTGGACGTATCAAAGTATTTGGCAGTCGTTTAGATGTGTCAAATGTGCTGAATGGGTTTTCAGTAACCTTATTTAGGTATGAAGGCTCGAGCACACCGGATGCGTGTGCGTGCACGTAAGCGTAGACGTATACGGAGTTGTAATGTATGGAACTGTATAGGCACGGGCAGACCGGATGCGTAGACGTAAGCATAGACGTCAAGCGGTGACAGTTCTATACATTAAACTCAGAGGTACGTGTACGTCTACGCTTACGTGCACGCATACGCATCCGGTGTGGTCGAGCCTTTAATAGTTCTGATATATAAGCTCTTTTTCATGATTTTACCTTTATAAACTAAAAGCAGTGATTTTTATGTTACGTTGAGTTAATTTTATAGGATATAAAAATACTCGTCAGGTATTTTTAACGCCTGACTTGTAGAGATAGTCGAATATTGAAATGTACTAATAATTACGCAGTAAAAATATTAGCATTCCAGTCACAACACCTTAAAATTACAATCCTTTGTTATTTCTCTATTATTTCCATAATTTATACACAAGTTTAATGACAGGTTATTGAGTAAATAACCATGATAATGTGATCTATCATGCATGATAGTTTGAAAAAGTATACCCAGTAAGAGCAATTTAGTATTATATAGATAAGTAAATTTACTATATTTAGGCTTATATCCGGTATACTGAAATATTTATTCAGTGTCATTAATAAAAATCTGTCCACTTACTTCGAGCTCATGTGATCAGACTTTTCCAAACAAAAGATGACTTTTCAATTTACTCATGTAAAGGAGTAAAGTTACTCAACGTTCAGTGAATAAAATTATAACATTCGTTCTCATTCATTCTAAAAACTGATTGATTTATCTCATATAACAACATGTTTACAGTTGACAAATCAAGCAGTCATTTGACAAACGCCTCAAAATCACGTATTCAGGTAATTTACGGGACTCTTGCAAATCACGTTCACGCTGGGCTTTAGTAAGGAATCAATAACCTGGTGGGAATAGAATAAATAAATAAATAAAACAGTGGTGGTCGTCGGCAGCCTCCCGTTGCGACCGCAGCGACGTGCAAACATAGACAACACGCGCGCCAAAATGAATGTTAAGCTGGAGTTTCGCTGTGACTGCTGAAAATCGTTGCACGATAAATGGTATGGGCAACTTCTCCGCACTGTTGATGTGTCTTGGTATGTGACATTTTATGGTTATCGCTATAAATATGTACCTAAAGACGAAAAAAGTATGCCTAGTCAGTTCCATTTAAAATTATTCCTTTCAGAATAGGATTTTAAAATAATTGTAAGGTGAATGCAAAATGAAATGGAAAGTTCATTTCTTCTAGTTGATGCGCAAAACGTAGTTATTTAAATTTTGCATTAAAAATACATAATTGTATAAAGAAATGACAGATATTTTAAATTTTCTAACAAACTTGACTACATTGTTACGTCGCAAACGCAACCCACCCTTAACACGTCCTCGTGAATCACAAGAAAACGCTAACTGTCCCACAGGAGGCATTGTTTCCTCCATTCGTAAGGCAAATATTGGTCCAACCCTATTCATGCGTTTGCAAACACTGGTCTACTGGGTGGCGGCTAACAAAGGGCTGCTTCGCATTTCTGGGATTTCTTCTCAAATCCGTGACAACACTCAAAATATAGTGATTATACCCTAATTGTGGGGACACCTGGCCTATTTAGTTTTTAGCTTGTAAGACTTACTTGTGGAGATGGAGCTGTCGCCGTCTAATTGATGACATTGGCCACTCACTGTGCTTGTATGACAAGCTCGCGAAGTTGGAGACTTGTCTTTCGTGGGCAGGTGTTGGCCTGATTGCAGGAGGTCTTGTTACTCAGCCAGCTTTAACGCTATTATCTATTGCTGTAAGAAGTATTACATACATAAATATACACACGTGTTTCCGAATTCCGTTAGACAGAACTGCAGGATCATAGATGAGATTCCACAGCCACGTTTAGGATAGCGGAGGTGGATGTTAATGAAGATTGTAAGAAGTATCAAATTTAACAGTAAAAAGAGTATTTATCACTCTTTTATTGGTTTCACGTATACAACAAGCGGTTGTCGCTATCGCTATATCGTAACATCTAATGCTTGTTGTAATCAGGCACTTGGGTCAGACGGACTCTTGTCTAGTTTTTTTAAAAGTTACTATTAATTTTTTAAACGACCGATTGGTGTAGTAGGTAGTGGCCCTGCCTGCAGCGCCATAGATCCTGGGTTCGAATCCCGTAGGTGCAAACATTGATATGATGAATATTGATGTTTGTTTCCGAGTCATGGATGTTTCTATACTTATCTATGTATTTATATACCGTTGCTTAGTACCCACGACACAAGACCTTATGTGGGACTAAGTTAATGTGTTGTGAAGTGTGTGAATATTTATATTTATTTATTATGAAATTTCCCATTAGTGATATTATATTATCTACCATCATTTCTACAGAATATATATTTATATATATGTTAATATTTGGAAGTTAATTTAAATAATTTATCTTTTGGGCTAGCAATTATAGCAGTTTTGAACTCGTCCCGTCTTCTACATAGTGATTATTAGTTTATTTTTTCATGACATGGCTTAAATTACATACCTATGCAAGTATATCATCATATATGACCATACAAACATTATGATAATTGATATTTATTGCAGGTATTTCTTTAATAAATTTGCAATTACTTCCTTTAAATAATTTTACGCATTTTACGTATGCATGATGAGATGACGTATGTCTTAATAATTAGACGTCATGTATATTACACACGAGACGCCTCTCTCTGAAAAGTCATAATGACAAGACGTGTAAATTCCCGGATAAAAATAAAATCCATAATTTGCACCAAATGTGCAAGTCAGACTTTAAAGTTATTTCGTTTTGACAGTAACACTGTTTTGCACTGCGTTACATTTAAGAAAAGCTTTATGGGTACTAAAATATTATTATCTTTGCAAACTAAATTCAGAAAAAGAAAATAAATAGTCCTATTTATTTATTATCATATTTAAACTATTTATTCCAATAACATATACATGGCTTATATGGCACAATACACAAATCTATAACAATATCTTAGAAACTTTTTGTGCCGCCAACAATGACATCAACCGACCCATTCTGGCCAATGTTTGGTTAGCTGCGCTCGTATTGTACACTTCAAAATCAATTTACGATAATTGTCATTTATTATGAAATAAATATGATGCTTTATCCCATCTCTTTTGTCGAATTCTTACTCCTAAAAGACGATCTCACTCTGCAGCTAACAAGTCAGCCTGCTTCCATTCAGTTTTTGACATTGAGCGTGAATTTTTGATATTTAGGGCTCGAAGCCATCGGGGCGTAAACGCGATGTAACGCAACGGAGATATCTCAAATGAGTAAGCAATAATGCTTACTTATAACTAAATTCAAATATTAGGATTTTGCAATAAGGGTTCAGAAGAATTCATGCTCTTGTACATATTATGATCTTATAAGCATGAGCGTCAGTTATGTAATATATTTATTGTAACTACATTATACTATATTCGGAGGAGCTGTCCGTGCAATTCTAAACCATACCTTAGCTTCGGAAGATATTAGGCGGAACACTAAAGGTTTATTCGAGGAATGTTTTCTCAGCTAAGCATGTATTGTTCTAGATGTATGTAAGCAACAACGATGATCTCAAATGAGTAAGTTCTGAATGACACGTTAGAGTCGATGTACTTACTTATAACTAAATTACTTATAACTTTGCAATAAATATTTTGCAGGGAATTCATGAGAGTTTTCTTGCTATTTCTTCTTCCAAGCAGTGACACTTCACTGAGATAGTGTACAGTAATAGTAGAATCATGCGGTGTGTCAGACCTGATGTTGGTTTTGCCATAAAGGAGAATAGCAGCTCTTCTGGATTTCATCTTTAGGCGACCTTAACTCTTATTCTCCATATCGATTATAAGCACCTTGAGTGACCGTCAGTTATGTATATTTTTATTGTATTTATTGTAACAATACAGTGTTAACTATATTGGTAAAATAATTTGACAACCTTGGATACCCAATAATATTGTTAAAAAAAACTGAAATAATAAACATAGTGGAATAGAATACAGTATACTCTATTACAGTCGAAAATCTTTATGAACCGAATAAAGTTGGTATGTTATAAAGTTACGTATATAAAAACACGATAGTTATGTCCATTTGATGTCCTGAAATAAACTTGAAGTAAAGATTCTAAGCTATAACATACATAATAATAAAAGGACAAAGTTACATTCATTCATCTTTAAAATCTGACTTATGAATAAATGAAGTTTTTGAAAGGCAGATCGTTAAATACAAAGTTTTTATGTATCATAAAAGTCCATCTAAACAGTCGTCTGCCCATGTATCGTGATCGCGTTCCTAACAATACGTGGATAGATGTTAATCGCTTCACAAACAATTTGGAATTGGCTTTTAAAGCGAATTTGTCTCGATCCTAACTGCTAAAGGGTCCATAAACGATCCTTTGTTAGCCATTGATTTGTAGTTATACTGCAACATGGTTTCGTATACAGCATGATTAAAAATTCACTCAGTGTTATGAAAGGAGTGGAGAAGCTTTAAGATCCATTCCATGACAAGTTTAGTAAACTTCATATAATAAGTTGATTTTACATTTAGATAGGATGGACTTAATTATAAAAGTAATAGCTACTTAACCTTCGCCTACTGAGACTACCTTTGTTTTAGCACTAGACGCAAAAGTAGTTTCATGAAATTTTGATTACGAGTAAAAAAATACACGTTTTAATGCATTCGTCAAACTAACCTATCTATCTGTATCTATTAATATCATGATGCCAATAAATAAACAACAGCCTGTATGTTCAAAATCGTTTAGTGAAACTATCAAGCGACTAAATATGACAAAGGGACTAATAACATCAATAATAGCTGACAAAAACTTGACTTGAATGTTTTCGCGCTTCGCCGAATCTCTCTAACATGAAGACTATCTATTATATATTATTATGGTACCTTTATTATAAAATAATGACTCACTCAATGTGCTCACTTAAAAATTTAATGTTTTGAGCAAAATTTGATTTGAGTATTTTTTGTAATATTTTTCCTTTGAGTTTATTCCGATGTTGGAAGCATTTACTAATGGTAAAAATGGTACACGTGTATAAAAAAGTCACATGTTACTTTCAGCGGTCAAGATAATTTGGAAACTATCACTACATATATGTATATGTAGTGTAGTACTTTCAGTCTATATACACAGTATATAGTATACACAGTATACTAACAGTATCAATTAGATACACTGTAAGTACTATGATGACTATGGGCAAAAACCCCCCTATGGAAGTAGCCTTGTGGCGCACCCTGGGGGAGGCCTACGTCCAGCAGTGGACTGAAGACGAAGATAGGTAAACACTCATTATTAGTAATGCGCTGTATGTCTACATTGACGTCAGTCTAAATTCGTAGTCGCTTGACTACGTCGTCGTAGCAAAGTCGACATAGTACAAGTATTGAGCAATGAAATTACAATACGGTACGTGAGAAAACTGTCGCATAAAATTATTTTGAAATACAATTTTATACCTTTATATAAATATAAAATTAATCTGAATTTAACTCAAAGAATCACGCGGTAAAGAGAAGTATTATGTTATAAATTAACATACAAACAATCTTAAATAAATTCTATATGTATATGTCATATCATAAACCAACATCAAACCCAGAGCATAATCAAAAAACAAACAATACGCCATTACACATTGAATAGCAATCCTTTTGTTTCAACAAAAAAAAAACCCTCTTAAAGCATGCCCAATTTGTCTCTCGCGAGAACTAAACCCACGTGTCAGAGCGCCCATTGTCCCGGCCCGTATGGATTATAGACCCTGGAACTGATAACATCGCAAGAAACCAAGATAGCATCTTCGCTATTGTCCTCTTTAAAAATTGACAAGCCAATACGGGAAAATTGAGAATCGTACATTTTGCTTCCCTTTGTGCGGATCAGCTGTGTTTTTCTGTTTAACGGTTTATACGTTGAATTCGGACGTCCCGCTGTGATGGACAACGGATTGATAAGTGTAAGGAATATTGCTTAGTCAGAATGTAGATTGCGAAGAAGAAAAAATTCGGGGAGAGGCTTATATTTCTTTTATAATGTGCTTACGCAGGTACATAAATATAAACACGGCTGTGTTCGCAAAATGGGATAGTCAGAACTACAGTATAACGAAAGAGACCCAACAGCCACTCCTGAGTTCCTTAGTCGACTCTTACGACATACATGAAAAGAACTGCTGCTGATGTATTCTAGTGAAGGTATATGAAGGAGGTACACCCCCTCTCCAGGGCACGCCGCAAGGCTTCTGGCTGGTGGGTTGGTGACTATAGTTTGATTTTCGAAATGTGTCGTCAACACGAGAGGCCCTTTATAGATAAAACCAGTTTACCGTATTATAGTTCGGTATGTAATAAAGTTAAATTTATTTCCTGTAAATAAAATTATAACCTCTAATAAAAGTATTTTTCCCGTAAAAACTGCCCCACCTGCGCTAAAATTGGCTTCACAACAATATTGCTATTCCACACAATTGCCCACATCGAGTATCACTTCTATCATTCTTTATTACACTAACTGACACTTCTTCAGAATAGAACACAATGATCCGAAGTTGATAAGATGGCGGTCTATTTTCAAAACCAACAATTTACATGTCAAAATCTTTACAACTTCGCCGCCTACAGCCCTAACGTCGGCCGGGCGTGAAAGGGCGGAGTACCAAACCTTAGGCGTGGTACAACCTATTTGAACTAACAACGAGTTCTCAGAAGCCAATTTGTTGAAATTAATTCTGAGGCGGACATTTAAAGCGCCGACTCAAGGTGCTAAAATTTAGAACTTTTTGCCTATTTCCGCATACTCTTTAGAAAGCGTTAATGAAAGTCATCCCAGTAATTATATCTATGAGAAAAGGTAGACGTGTACGTTCCTTTTATCATTCATTATTTGCCTGGATGTGAAACAACTATACCGAATTGACAAATAATTCCAGAACGTTCTAGTCTAGATAATGACCATATTTTATTAGCCTTCCTTGAAATTCATCTATCTATTCCTCAATGATGCTCAAATTTTTTTATATTATCCATTATCCAAAATAGGTTAGATAGATAGAACTACGGAGGTATACAAAATACACACTTCATGAATTTACTTTTCGGGCACAAACATGAATCTATAGACCGTAATGATTCCAATAACTTACAGATTCATCAAGTAAATAAATAATAGTTATAAAAAAGATAATAGCCTCATCTATTAAAGACAGGGCTCATTAATGGTTAGACTCGGACCTTGGGCGGAGTTTCTTGGTAAACTATCTACTTACCCCAAAAAACAGGACAGACAATAAAAAATATCGTGTGCAATTTTAGGAAATTAATTTTAAAGTAGGCGTGTGCACTAAACAGCTGAACTCTCTTAATTAAAATATATGGATTTATTGGCTTGTTTTTTATTTTTATATTACAGGTAAATATTTGCCATCTCATCTGATGAGAAGATGGTTAAAGATGCTTACTAGCTTTGGTTTACCAATATCTTGAAATGCACATAAAATATATAGTCGAATTTTAAGTTATATAAAAAGTGAAAACTTTGTCAACGTTATTAAATATTTTATGTAGGATAAATAAAATTAAAATAATAAATATATTTGTAGGAAAGTTAGGTTAGAAGTTGCAAGTAAAGTTACGAGTTATAGGCGTCTAATAAGCCACTGATTCCATGGACAAACACTTCCCAATACGAAGTGCCCAGAATTAGCAAAGCATAAAACTAATATTGAAACATTTCTATCTGAGCTAATAATTACGTAAACTTCCCAACATAAGCATCCTCCAAATATTGAAATAGATTTAAAAGAATTATTTTCATACAATATCCTCGGAACAAAGTAATAACTCCGGCTCACAATAGCCCATATTTACCGTAACTCATATTATAAATGTGTAAAACCATTTAAATAGCAAACTATCAATAGGAGATGCTACATTGTGTTGGTGAACCGACTTGGCCGTCATGTTTCACGCACATTCAATTTGAGAATCTAATTCAATGTAACTGCAAGGAACCTACTGAAAATAATCCTTAAGAAACTTTGAATAACACACAAATTCCATCTTTACACACCATGGCTGATTCAGCAAGTACTACAAACCAAATCAAACTTTATTCGCCAACATTCTAAGATGAACATCAATATTTCATGAGTGCTATAAAGGTTCGTCGCTTGCGCCTTAAGAAGGCTTTTATAAGGCAGCTAAAGGTCTCTGTATTGTCAATAATCATTGAAGCAAACACTTGTTATTTTAAGAGATCATCCACCCTTAAATCTTTACATTCAGTTTGGCAACAATGAGGTGTATAATGTACTATTTATAGGACACACTCGGTAGGCACATTTGGGGCCATGAATGCGGTATTGTCCTGCATACGACACTGAATCCTTGGGATGTATATCATCAATCAGAGGAATTTAGTTCTTGACAATTGAACGCCGATATTCGTCGGCGAATGTAATATATTGGGCGGATGCTTTTGAATACAGGGTGTCAGTGACAAATACCTAAGAGTTAATGGTAATGATTGAATCTTCAAGCTGATATTATAAGCCATAATTTATTATAGTAGATTTATCTATCACTCATCTTTTATTAGTGGTTAAAGATGGCAAAAAATCTTCTTATCAAATAAGATACTGTGGCGAAACTATACTAATACGATTGTATCATAATCTACGTTATCATTATTGAAATAAAACCTACCTATACAATAACATTATGAAATAACTAAAAAAAAACTAAAAAAATTACATAATCTTGTGGAAAGACCCGCATATATTTAATATTTATTTATTGATGAAAAACGTTAGTATAATGCCATCTTTGACGTTATTATGGCATAACCTTATTTGAAATTCAGACTCAATATCCATATCGTGCCCTCATAATATGGAACAAAAAAAACGCAAATTTTAAAATATTAATACAAAAACTTCACGATATAGACTATTTGTTATTTATTACAACACTCGACTGTAACAAAAAAGTCTAGCAAAACCCAAAAAATGCTAACAATGGTGACACTAATCTTTTTGGGGCTACGAAACTCTTTGTCGAAACGGAAAAGGGTCCAATATTAATACTTAGTAACCATTAAATAAATTCAGGGCGAGGTCACAAAAACTAATATTTCTTTTTACATAAAAAAAACGTCCGCAGGCTCACCACTGTTAAATATTTGTGCACATATGGCTTCCGGCGATTTTGAGTGGGTTATATATATATGCTAAAAAAGGTTCCAACTCATTCCAAGCATAAAAGATCGACACATGATTAATGCTCTATCATAGAATTTTTATAAAATCCTGTAAATTACATTAGTAATGGTGTTGTGTAATCTTAACATATGACCATTTCGTTTTGGCTTAACGTAAATTTAGAGTGCCTTTAAGAAGCTTACGATGCTCTTGGCTATTGTTAGAAACATGCTTAAAAGGGTAAAAATAGCTAAACGTCTATAACTTCCGTAACCCTCTTAAACTTAAACATCAGGGTTATGTTATCGAAAAATATAAAAATGGAGATTTGGTTTTGACTAAAATAGTATTGTGTCAAAGGTCCACTTTTATAAATCCGATAACTAGACTCCTTAGACGCTATAGGATAACAAATTTTGTAAGGATTTTTCTTTCCAACAGTTTTGCACGCCCTATCCATAATATTATATTAGAGAATTAAGGTAACCTAAGAAATTTTAACACGTTCATATCTGGCCAATTCTGGCGTATAATAAAACCTACGCCATTTCGCAAACTTTATAACCTTAAGAAGTATGAAGTGCAAAATGCAAAATACTTAAGTAATAGGTTCTAAGGAAAGAAAAAAATCGATTCTTGTAAAGTTCACAAACTGTAATTCGAACAGGTAGTTTTACTGCCCAGCGCTAAATTCCATAACTACTTGGTAAAAGCTGATCACATAGTGGTGAAACTTGTTGCACATATACGCGAAATTCAGGTAGTCGTATGGTTTTATGTATTGCCACTGTGATGAAAAGCTACATTTATGTTTTCTCCTTTGTTTTGTATCCCAGAAGGGCTTCTACAGTTACTTATGATTAAATTTATGCATTTGAGAAACACATTAATCAAAGTTTTCAAAGTTGAAAGTCAACTTTGACGCATTGGCTTATATTTTCTAAAGTATGTCTTACTTCATTTGTGAAGTAATTTAGTATGTGTGTAAAATTAAATTCTTAATTATATTTATTTGAAATTCATTATGTAATCCTTTCGTTATTATTTAACTTTTTAGCTTTGATGAATGCACCGTGGCTGTGGGACCCCCTAAGTGATTACGCAGTTATGGCAATCCCATTTCATTAGCAGAGTCGTGTATTACATCTATGTATTTTATAACTTAAGAGTTTATGCGAAAATAGATTGTAATACTTATACATTTAAAATATCACTACATTCAGTATCCGTTACATTTATTCCGGATACTTATTTTTCTACAGGGCATAAAACTACCCTATTCAAGATCACGTACCGTCAAAGGTTTTTCAAGAACCATAAAATAATGGTAGAGAAACTTTTCCTCTAAAATAAGCTAAACACATAAATATCCTTTACAGTTTCTCGTACTAGTCTCAAAAACAACAATAACTCTACGAGCATGATCATAAAGTCTATATCTATATTATCTTTGCGTACGTTTCAGTTATCATTTCACGTTAACGTACACGTTAAGAACCTAACACCGTATAACAGTGGTATTCCTCAAGGATCCGTGATTCCGCAAAAACCGACAAAGGGTTTTGTAAGCTGTAAAAACAAACTAGATAAAGGGCTGCCGAAAACCCGAATTTAATCCTCCCTTAACAACGATGATGGAATAGATGAACAGCGAAAAAGCGCTGAAAATTACGTACTATATAGTTAAAATCACATCATAAATTAGTTATTTACGAGTAATTAACGACTCATTTGTGACTCAAACTGTGGTTGGTATCTAATTCTTTCCAATATTTACCATATACCAATTACCTACATAGATTCCACTATATAAAATATAAAAGAATCATTGATCTAATAATACCTATTCTGATTAATTGATAGTAAAACCCTTTAGTTTTATACTTCATTAATACCTAAATATATGTATAATTGTTAACTGCTGAGTATTTCTCGTATTATACAATAGTTAAAAAAGCGCATGCAGCGCTGCAGTGGCTAAAGAAATTTCAAAGCATGCCGATTCGGCACCAGCCGTATTTTCAAAACAGTAGAAAATCCTTTTTGATATCAATATGTTGCCTGAATTACTCCATTGATTCCTTTTTTTAAAACTGTTCGACGTTCGTGTTTTAAAACATATTTTTTTATACCGGCATGTTTTATGACACGGTTGTATAATTTGATTTAAAAGAGTTCGTCCAGCTTTTGCAGCCCTAAGTAACTTAACTTTAAAATTATATTTTACAAAAGTTATATAATGCATACTCTTTTAGTAATTTTATAAGAAATACTACTCATAGTTATGATAAGGCAAAAAAATCGTACATTATTAATTATTATGTATCTACATACTGGTAAATTATTATTTATCTTACTTCACGTATTCTCAATCGTATTACATACATACATAACCAACAATATACACAGAGCATGCAGAACATTGCTTGTCTTTGCCATTTTTTCTTCCACAAAAAAACCTAATTCTGGAAACGTTAGATGTTCTATAAATTTGGAACGCGGCCACGCCCTCAAATGCATTGAGACTCACAAAACGGTACAGAGAATACTACAGAATATTGGAATTTCGCATCTGGGCTTCCACAATGAGTTTCCTGTCCGGATTACGAGATATGGATCTCGTGTCGCCTCGGGCCATGGAGGTTTTATTCGATTTTCTTTATCTGCGACGTATCTTCGGATCAATTCGCAAGTTTTGATTGATGATGCGTTGAATTGATCTCGGGGTAGGAAGCAAAATTTATGCAGTCATTTGTTACAGACGGCAACTAAAGATTTTTTTATCTTATAGACTCGTCACTGTATAGACTCTTTATGGTCTTGTAAATAGATTTTACTTTTAATGGAGTTGGAAACTTTGGTGACCTTTCTAGCTGATTATTATCCCGTAATTTTTTTTTCTCTTTTTCTCTAAGCAATTTAGTTAGATAATTATGTGTAAAGTTAGTATAATATCCTTTATATTTGTATTGTGGATTCCGTTGAATAGAAGACGTTAGCGTTTTTATTAATAAGGGTCAGTCACGTACTCGTCCTAATTGAAAAAAAAAAACTTTTGAAATAAGTCGTGATGCATTCCAAGTGCCTCGTGCATACCAAACAAAATGGCGGACCACCATCACCGTCCGCGACCTTCCCAAATCGAACTTCCTCGGAACTTCACGGCCTAATTATGAAAAATAAGACATAGTTTACCATCCACATGACCCAGCTTAACACGTGCTGCTCGGTTTTTTCCACCACATTCCTCTTAATATTAATTTTGAGAGAAATAGATGTGAAAAAACGCTAATTGCTTTTTGTATCGGCTCGGTTTTTGCGTAGTCTATGGCGGACAAATGTGGGCTTTGTCAATGGAAAGTGTCAAATTACGAGCACGAGATGGTAGATAATTATAGGGTTGGCATCAAGTTTGA
Organism: Carposina sasakii; assembly: GCA_014607495.2. Classification (NCBI taxonomy): domain Eukaryota; kingdom Metazoa; phylum Arthropoda; class Insecta; order Lepidoptera; family Carposinidae; genus Carposina; species Carposina sasakii. The sequence continues at coordinate 4,335,954 of CP053164.1, forward strand.
AATAAACTGAGGCATGCTAGCAAATACATTTTATATTTCATCTTAACAGTAAGTATAAAAAAATGTTATGCTAAATGTATTTTTAGATAGGATCATCAAAAAAATAAATATAGGAATTCATCTACTTGAAATAAATCTATCGATATGCACCTTTTAGCTTTGAAACGTTGTAACAAAATAATAAGAAAAAAAATTAAAAGGTAAAAAAGATTATGTCTTAAAAAATGCAACAAATCAAATACACATTATCAAAGAACCGACCATTTATAATCACATAAATAGAATGTATGACTGCTAATTAAATCAATTAATATATTAAAATTTACGAGGCATCCCTTGGGCCCGAACGTCGCAACGTTTTTGCACGCAACCATTTTTAGTTTTTGTAAAGATTGTGCTGTTAGATAATAATTAATCGCTAAACTGAGAACAGCACATCTACTGCCATCATACCATTGCAAAATAGACTTATACTTAGAGCAGTAAGATTCAATTTTGTAATCACATATTAGTTTATATGTCGTTAGTTACTCAGAACTCTGAAAGCAGTCAAAACGCAATATTGAAGTAAACGGAAAGAAGCGGTAGATAAAATGCCGACAAGTTGGAGAAATATTTCCAAAATATTTGTAAGTGAAGCCGCGCGACCGCCCGGAGGCATGCGCGGGCGCAGCTCAGCATTTTTTTACCGATGCGATGCAAAAGATGATGAACTTGAAACCGTGCATTCCTTTTTCGAAAAAAAAATGCGAAACATGTATGTATGGATAACGTGAAGCGCAAGTAGGTAATTTTATTGAAATTGTACAATGTGTGTTAGAGTGTTTTTACATAATAAATATCATTGTTTACCTACACATACATACATAGTTGATCTTTCCAATGGACAGATAGCCTATCTGTAGGATAAATTTGATACCGCCTTTCTCTAAAAGTTGATCAAGATGAAGACAGCATTAACTCTTAATAAGAGTCGACTATATAATTCTAGGGCATTCTCTCAAGCAATTAGCTGTTAACTTTTCACTGATCACACATCTTGCCCCGCTATGCTCAACGTGGCTATAGGATATTTCAGCTATGTATTATTTATATTATATCAAAACTTATAAAACTTCTTGTTTTGTTAGAATTGAAATAACATACTTTTTTATTCATACTTATAAAAGAAAGGTGCGATTGAGTTATTCCAAGTTCATACTCGCACATAAGATTGTTATAAAAACCTTTAAAAATAGTTAATAAAGAGTTCATCAAGCGTAAAGCAACATAAACAAATAGCTCAATCACGACGTGTTGCAAAAATATTGAGCACAGATTTTGCTGACATGTAAAAAACGCAGCTCTTATAAAGCGACTATGCGGCACAAAGCGCGCAATAACATAGAGCTTACATTAAAGATTTTGCTGTAAAATTCAGTGAAGCATAAGACGAGATTGTAAGGTTTATATACAATTCGTTTTCTTGGTAGTTTTGTCTGTCCCATTGTAACTCTACACCGTGGCCGTGGAGATCGCGTCTATAAGATAAGAAAGGATTTAGGATATGTTCCATTTAGGGTAGTATTGTGGGGTTTTATTGGGAGATGTTTGGATGGGAATTTGTACATAAAATAATTTTTATGTATGTACAGGTAATAATATGTATTATGTATGGCCAGAATGATAAGGTAGCTAAGGCATTAACCTGTAAAATTTCAGTAGGAAAACAAGGTAAAACATTGTTAGGTATCTTAAAAAAGCTCTGTTGCAACTTTAATATTCAGTCTTTTAATATTAAAATTCGATAGATTAGATACTCAATAAGTTATAATAAATTATTACTTGCATAATTTAATTTTCACACATATCTCACACGATAAATGAAACGTCATGCAAAATTTCCCATCATAGATGTTATAAAGATAAACATCTTCCATACAAAATATTATGTCGTCATTGTCACGCAATTTTTTTTATTATCCTTCGAAAACCTAAATATTTGTATACGCCTTGATAAGTATCAGCTTAATCCCGATTGAAGGTCCTCATTGGTGTCAAGTGTACCGTGAAAGATTATGATATTGTGCAAAATGTGTACAGATATTGAGATGTTCAAACGTATTTTTATATTCAGAAAAAAGCTTCTAAGAACTAAAGGTAATCCTATATGTATATCAAAGATGTATATTATACAAGGTGTGTGTGAAAGCCAGGCAAATACTGAAATACTGAACAAGTACCATTGTTTTGAGTATACGACAGTGTTATGTTATAACTCGCAGGAAATAATTTTTTGATTTGATTATACGCAATGCGATCCAGTGACTAGTTAAATGGGCTTATTGGTTATTGTGCGATACATTGCTGTCTGTTGGATCACTTGTGACTCTCTTTTTGGGGTTAATTGAACTTTTTTTAGAACAACTTTTTTTTTAAATCATCCCTAGGTTAAAATTTTGCTTTCAAGTCATTGTTTAAGGCCTACTTAAACGAACTACACTATAATTTTTTCCTGAAAAAATTAAAAAAAGGCTGCGAAAATTTTCACTGGTTTTCATCTCAGAATCATGATTTGAAGTGAAGAGGAACACCCTGTATTTACCAATTTAAATTTATTTTTGCATATACATAAAGTGTAAAATTGAACATAGCACTCCTGAAATCTGCAGCATATTGACTTATAAGGCTACAAACAGTCAATCTTATCCAAACTATTCGATAGACATCGATTACAAAAACCTGATGTCAGAGCAGTTAATTGCATTTATTGAATTTTTTTTTAAAACCCACAAGCAAATTACCTATCATTGCAACCTTCTACTATTTATTCAGCATTAGATTTCAACAAAACACAGTCCAACTTTAATTGAATCAGTCGAGTCAGACCGATTTCTTTCACTTCGCTAACTTTAACCATTAGAAGATATTAGATAACACCCGATAACATAGACAAACCAACTAACGATCAGATAGTATTGTGTCAGTTTTTGTTGTACTATGTAAGCTATTTAAAACTTTAAACTGATGGACAAAGGTTGAAGATGGTTCTTGGTATCCAACCGATCACGCCTTCATCAATTCTTTAGGAGCATGTATCTACAACCATGGAAATCATCGTTTTTTTTAAAGGAATTGGAGGATTTATTGCGGTCAAAAATTTACCGTGTGATACAGTGTGACATTTACGTTGTGGGTGTTGATTTTTTTGAGAGAGCATTTATCTTACCTTACCTATAAACTTAGGTATCTAAATACCAAAGCTTTTAACACAAATAAAACTTTTACTGACATAATTCAGTAAACCACGGCATTGATCTTGAAAGATTTGTACACTTTAAAAAAATCCGTATTTCAAAATCAGTTAACGCAATTAAATTTTGTCCGAAGTATGTACATAATACAATTTTTAAAACCTATAATAACTTTTCATAATTGTACAGTATGACAAATTAAATCGGTATACTTTCAATGTGAACTATAGTCTAACAATTAGTAGAAATCGTAGGAAATAGTTCTTTAACGTTTCTGCGAACAAGACATGAACGCTCTTCCTCCCTAACAAGACATGTGTTAACATAAAAAACCAAATAATATTATTTCATTAAATCAAAAACATATAACAACGTTGTCGTCTGTGTATTTCATCTGTGTTTGTCATCAATAAGCAAGGACATCTCTGACATAATTAGGTGGCACGTGTGACATATTTAGGTTAATTTCATTTAGTTGTTAGTGCAATTTCTAATCACACATACACAACACAAACCTAACGACAGATGTACTAAGTAACGGAGGAGGACTAAACATCTCATGCATGCATCGGATTATATATCACTTATTTATTGATTACATTTTACATGGATCTTTCAGTCTTTGTAACATTAAAACACATTTAATTTCAGAAATTGATCTAGAAGAACCGAGTTCAATATTATGGGTATTATAAAATTATTAATAAAGAAAATGGGAAAAAATTCTTCATCCGAGTGGGAATCGAACCCACGATTATTATTATGGGTATTCTTTATTATTCAGTAGTTTGTTTCATACATTTCATAGATGCCTGTAGACGCGCTAGAGTTTTGCGCTTAAATTCTTTCATTAACATTGTAGCGTGAAATATTTATGAGAAGATTACTTCATCATCAATTAAATTTATCTTCATAAAAGCGATGGAGAGAGCTATGCTTGGGATCTCTCTGCGTGATCGAACCAGAAATGAGGAGATCCGCAGACGTACAAAGATCACCGACATAGCTCAACGGTCCAGCAAGCTGAAGTGGCAATGGGCAGGGCACATAGCTCGAAGAACTGATGGCCGATGGAGTCGGAAAGTTGTAGAGTGGATACCACGTATCGGCAAACGCAGCGTGGGAAGGCCACCCGCGAGGTGGACGGACGACCTGGCCAAGATCGTGGGCGTAGGTTGGATGCAGGCTGCTTCCGACCGGTCGGAGTGGAGGTTGTTGGGGGAGGCCTATGTCCAACAGTGGACTTCTCAGGGCTGTAAATGATGATGATGATCTTCATGAATACAAAAATTATCATTTTTTCTATCTACAATGTCCTAAATACAAAATAACGATGATAAATAAGGCGACGAACGCCGGAAATCTCTAATCACCGCTTCACCTAAACTTCTACAAACAGAGTTAAGCCCGAGTCAGTCGATCTGTCACCAGTGTCACTGCGGTCCCCCGCGAAGTAGGGATTAATGAAGGGAAGTTCTAAACATGCCCAAAATGTGTCACCTAATATAGAACACACAGATAATGATATGTGAAAAATGTGTGGTTATTAATGTGTAGATAGTTTAGAATGTTCATATATATATTTTGCTATAAAAGAAATATTAGGTGGCCTTCTTTCACGTAAAAACGGCTGGAGCGATTTTAATATATTTAAATTGGTATGACAGCCTGGATTAACACATAGGCTACTTTTTATTCCGGGAAAATATTTTTATCCCGGATAATTTCGTCATTTTGTTTTTTCTGCAGTCTATGCGGACGAAGTCGCGGGCGTCCCCTATATGAAATAAAGATATTATTATATTAAGTAAAAAGCTATGGCACAACATAAACGCATAATCTAAAAATAATTTAAATTATATATTCAGGTTCGTCTATCTCCACATTCAACATATTTGATTAGAAAACAACAAAATCAAATGATCTAGACACGTGTCGATGCGTGGCTGAGATATCATTGTTTTGTGTTGGAACAAGGAATGCTAATAAAAACAGTTTTTGTGTCATCCGCGCCTCCCATACAAACTGACTCATAGAAAACCACCCGTGATTGGAATTTTTAAACAATAACCGCATATAAATTGAATTTATAATGCGTTTATGTGAATGATAAATTAATATGAATAAATAAGTTGACATCGTGTTCGAAATGATAAATGTAGAGCTTCCTAGTGGACTTTTTAAAACCTCAAGAGTACTTTTTCTATCGTGCAACATGGCAATCCATGTTGAACGTGTGTTTAAGTTTACCTACAAGCGATTTTGCTTCACTACCACACTAGTTTTTGACACTATAACACAAAAAAAAAACACAATTTGAAAATCATTAAAAATCTTAGATACATTGAGTATGAATATAATTTTCAACATACATAATTATGACTCCGACAAATCTCTGCAATTAAAAAAATATCTTACCAAGACATTATCTAAAATGCAATATTATCGTGACTTGTTCAAAAGGATCCCTAAAAAACGGTGGTAAGGAACCCAATGCCGGTTATTATCTCAGAACACCGAAGTCATTTTAACCATAATAAGATAACATTAAGGGTATATTGATGCAGCGATTCCCAAACTGTGGATGATTGCTATTTATTTCTAGTTTTTTTTTTACGTTTTTATTCTATTTTCTTTCAGCTACTTCCTGACATTAAATTCTCCGCGTAACTTTAGATTCATGTTAATAAATTCAGTCAATATGCAGGCTTTAATGAACATAAGCAATATAAAGACTCTTACGAATTTATGTATACCTACCATTCTATGATCTCCTTTTCCTATCTAAGGACCCAATCGACAAATTGACTCCGTTTAACTTAGATGAAATTTTCATCCAAGCCGTTGACCAGCTTTTTCTGAAAACCGGTCAATAAATCTGTAGCAAACTTTGAGAACCACAATACTGCTCCCCTGAAGAGCGTGTCAGCGGACCTGTCTTTCGAAACGTAACAGGTATACCTTTTTTCTCGTTCCTTTTTGCCCACGCGCACGTGTGCACGCCGCCCCTTAATTACGAACGCATACCATAAACACATCTTTACGCTCCCTTAAATAAATCTTCGAGAACTATATTTTTTTTCTGTTTTCTTAGGCCCATAATTTCGGAGGTTTTCGGTTTACCGAGCTCCGTTGAGTCCGTCCCTGTGATCGATGATGAGTCTTTGTTTTTACAGGTTTATTCGAAAATCGATTTAAACTTTTTTCTTGACCGGCCACGATTAACGTGTTGATTTTGGTATTACGTAATCATTTTGAATTTGGAAAGGTTTTGTCCTGTGTTAATTTTTTTTTTACCTTTATTGTTACAAATATTTTTAAGAACTGAAAAAAATTTCACCCGAGTGGGAATGTTACGTCAATTGAACCTTTACTACAATAATCTTCAATTTTAAATATTATGAATTAATTTGAAAAAATCGGCTCTGTATGACCTGAACACAAATAACGCATTTTTGAATTTTTATCTTAATTATCAAAATATTTAACCGCACAAAATGGCTTTAAAAGCCGCACCTCGCTATTTCATTAACTATCTAAAGCGTTTTATCTCGTTTTGGGTCAAAGCTCCTAAACTGATAAGCTGAAGCCTGCCGCGATGTAAGATACCCTCAAGGGTCCTGTCAGGGTATTTTATCACTCAGATAAAACAGGACATTTATTTATCTTCCCAAATCGCTTTTTATTAGGTCCTTTATCACTATTATTTAGGGGCCTGATAATATGCTAAAATCTCCAGTTTTATATTACCTACCCTTTTGGATTGGGATCTCACTTTTTTTATTTATTTTAATGTTTAAAATGGATTTGGAATACGAAATTATGTACTATGTGTATCGCAAACACATATTTTCAAAATAAATATTACCACCATTTTAATTTAAAAAACTCTTTCATAAAGCCCTATAATCTAAAGAAAATTGTAAGAATTAGTTTAAAAACTACCCATTACGCTGCCATAATAGATCTAATGAACTGTGGAATTAAACCTTTTATATCGATAATTTTGCTTACAAAAAGAGTTAACAGCGAGCCTAATGATCAACAATCATTGAGATTCTTGCTCAAAATACTTAAGGTGGTTACACACAAGACGTGTTGGTGCATTTTCATGGTTTAAATACAGTTCTCTCTATAAATGGGAGAATATTGTACACTGGGCAGGTCGTCTTGATGCTAGAGATATTGTTTTTGGAGGATAAAGTCTCAGTTTCAAGTTGTAGTAATAAATACTTTTCTTTGACTCCATACTCGAAAACTGAACTTACATCGGTTGCGAAATAATTACATTATACTTATTAACTCGTACTTAGTATTATTTGACCTACGTTTATATTTCTGATGTAAATTATTGCAAATCTATGTTATTTTTCAGAGACGCTCCCTTAAAAATCCTTGCCTGAATCTAACATAATCTGCAACATAATCGTCGCGACGCACGGGTTGATCATATTTTTCTGGCGTAATTTGGCATCATTACCAGCAAATCGGTCGTACGACGGCAATCAGCGGCTATTATGAGTTCCGGGCCGGAATGACCGCAAAAAGGTGTTATATTCCAAACTTTTGGACCCCTTTGTGACTTAGACCGATTGCATTTTAAGCTTGTTTGAAAACTTATTTACAAACTAAATATTAGATATGCTAAATGTAGCTGTACCTATCCTTTTATGATCCAGCAGTTTTGCGACTGCACTGCCAGGTACTACTTAACAAATTATAGAGTTATTATATGGTGTTCTTTATTAAGTACGTACAGAAATTGTGTATTTTAAACTTTTATTACATATTAAGATATAAATCCATAACTAAATATATTTTTCGTTCTAACTCGAGGAGAAACTATGAAGAATGCAAAGTAAGGTGCAAAAATAATGGAATAAGTAGGTATATAAAACTGTTTTTAGATTTACGTATGGCCTAAAATATTTTTTCCCAAGAACACCCGAAGATATCATTTACAGTACGATCGTTTAGTGTCACACAATTACCCGCTTTGGTACTAATGACCATGCAATTTGTGAAAATTCTGGCATTAAAATATCCGAGCAGCGAATTTTTGACTGGCAGAACGTAAAATGTGGTTTTTGGTCCAGATAAAATTGCAGGGTAATTTGGCAAACAGAATATATAAAATTACCAAATATTTTGGAAATTAAAACTTTTATTAATAACACCTGTTGGAGGTTTTTCAAGTAATTTTCTTGACAGCTCCGTACTCTAATAATGACGCTGATTCAGGTCACGCATAAAATAAATAATCGTGAAAAGTGAGTATTTTTATAAAGTAAAATTTTACATACTCATATTCAGATACCAGGCGTCACTATTTGGAAAATTTGAAGTTTACAATATAATGAGCTATACAATAAAACCCACCCGCCTGCCCAGCGTGGTGACTATGGGCAAATACCCCCATGGTAATCTTGTGGCGTACCCTGGGGGACGCCTACGTCCAGCAGTGGACTGCAATAGGCTGATGATGATGATGATACAATAAAATAAAATAAATAATATTACCTATGTCCTTGGAGGAGTCCTCTGTTCAGTAGTGGACTTCTCATAGCTAAAAATTATGATGACTAATAAAACGTATGTGATAAATATATTTAGATTATAAGCAGGCGATGAGCTAGCAACTTGTCACTGATCACTTAAGTACATCTGACCCAGCTTTACAAAATTGGCTGAAGGATCTCCTTCGTGATCCTGATATGTAATGTATATATTATAATCTGGATGGGACTCTTTAAAAAACACATCAACTGAACGGTAGTTACTTTAAATACTGTATTCTATTTAGTTTTTTTACATCCGCACACCGCAATTAAAGTTACGCAAAACAATGTAACTACCTCCAATTTAAATCGATCCAAATCGGTCGGTAGTCGATAATTGCTGTTATCGAGAGTTTTTAACCGATTGATTGCTAGTTTTCAATCTTTAAAGGGGTAAAAAGGGGTTTGGGGCATCAAAAGGGTTATTTTTGAAGCTCCATCTTACAAACAACCTGACGTGTTAATTTCGTAATAAATAACAATAACGTGCAATTTATTTGGGGCATTGATTTTTTTTATCAGAAGCAGTTATGTTTGATTAATACTCCGATCTATCTAGGTAGTTTATAATGCTAGATATGCTACCACAACGAAAAATCCATTACTACTGGGTGTTCACGCCTTGAACCGTTTATAGTTATGCTACAAGCGGCGCACATACGTCAGCGAACTTCAGTCTTCACTCATACATAGAGATCTTAATATACATATTTATCCATGGATGTATTTTAATCATATACACTGGGTTTAATCGTTCGATTGATCATTTCGAGAGGATGGCTTCTATTAGGTTGTAGATATATAATTAATTGAGTTTAATAAAGATTATCGATAGCTTGGAAAACTTGCGATTAATTTTATCTAAGTATATTAGTTTCGATGAGAATTATAATAAAAAATCTTGCAATAGATACTACGATATTATTATGTTTACAATTGAACTATAAAATGTTCATAAGTGAACTATAGTTTTAATTTTAGTTAATCTAATGGTCTAGTTTAAATAAAACGTAGAGAGTATTAATAAAAATAAATCTTGTCCAGAGAAAGAATATAAGATGCGTAATGATGTAGAATTTGAGAACACTTTTGTTCCCCAAAACACAAATAGCTTATCAACTTAAAGTTTATCGATAGATAAATAAACTGATGCTACTTTTTATCCTGAAAATATCGATTCGTTAGATGCGGAAGAGGTCCAGTTAGTTTGTAACTATAAATGAGCCTGTGTCCTCCTGTTTGTCACGGACTAATCTACCCGACTAATGGAGCCGCGGCGCCCATTAAATGCAATTGCAGGGCGTATGTAGCTCATGTATAAAGCTTGAAGCGATTTTAGGTAACGTACGTACATTAACGTTCCTCTTAGTTTAAAAACTATAATTGGTATAGGCTAGTCCAACTGTTTAATCTCATGAAAATTTAATCTACCTACTGTCTTTTCGAATAGACACTAGCAAAGAATTATTATCACAAGGACTTTCAAATCTGCATAAGTAGGTTATGGTAGGTTAATTAAAATTAGGTACCTATGATATATACAGGATGTGATAGAGGGTATGTTATTGTGTTTTCTAGTCTTAAAATGTAAGGTTTATTTAAGTGGGCTGTTTTCATAGCATTTTGCTTAACCCCTTCTGGATAGAAGGGTTCATTCAAATAATAACAGGTAGGTTAAACTCAAATAACTAACAAACCTCACAGCTTTACAAGATTCCTCATAAGTTTTACCTCATAGGTAAAGCTTAATATTGATTTAACCGTTCCATACAAAGTGTACCATTTTGTACCAGATCCTGGCGCGGCGCAAATTGCTCGAATTAACCGAACGTTGCACCGAGCCAATTAGTCATACTCTCGCCTGCACTACTGTTTAATGACTAGAATAGGCTAGTAAACATAGATTTTGAAATACCTATAGATATGTTATCATGCCAGAATGTTTACAGATTACAGTTTTTAATCAATTCATAATTGTAACTAATCCATCCTTGTTATAAAACTATCATAATTTCAAATACCCCATACTTTAAATTGTTATAAATTATATGTTATATCACACTATTCTCACTAATCAACTTTTCTGCAATAAGTACATATTTATCACGATCTACAATATCTACCTGAAATGTTAATTTGTTTGTGCATCTAATGACTCTAGTATTGTATTAGGTATTCTTCTAAATACGTGTATCTAACTAAGCTAATAAAATTGATTTTATGTTGTCATTGTTTCATTTTTGTCACGATAGTAAATACAATTACAAATGCAATTACAGATTACGGAAAAAACAAAGCTATGTAGATAGTAAAGTGGGGATATCTATTATCGTTTGATATCAATGGTTGTAAGTAATGGACTATTCCCCAGCTGGACTGCTATTAGTTAAGTGATTATAGCTAGTAATCGTTTTCTCTTAAACGGGTTCGGGATTGTACTTAAAGCTTTAGTTTTTCTACAATTAGATTTGTTGACTGTACTCGTACTTATGTACAATTGTACATAGAAGGCGCTGCTTATTTAAAAAATCAAAGGTTGTGTAATCTAAACAATAGATAGCGGGGAGATCCCATAGCCACGTTTAGCATAGCGGACATAGATAGATATAATGCTACCTGCCCCCCTAGCATGACCACGCAATGTGGATATCGTATCTTACGATATCGTATCGTCTATATACAAAATTCAAGATGGCGGCTATATTTATCGTATTTTGACAGGCTAAATATCGATAAATCGGTTTATCATATCGTGTTTCGCAGGTCATGCTAGGCTTGCTGATAAGTTACTGATTTCGTTTATTTACTACAAGATCATAAAAACATTTACAATATCTATAGCTAACTTAAAACTACTTAGGGCTATGGCGTACCTATGGGAGGTCGGTTGACCAACCAAATTTTTACAGGATGGTCAGCCGATCTACCTTATCAGGTAGCGTACCCAAAATGCTGGCTGCGTTGCCGCGCTGAATGGCTGTACTTATTCTTTGGCCTGATAACTTAGATCGGTTGACCACCTTGTAAAAATTAATATGGTTAACCAACCTCCCATAGTCTTAAGTACATAGTTTAAAGTTAGTCATAGATATTTAAAAACTGTATAATGCTTATTTATCCCCACAACATATCTATCGCATTTTTCATAAAGTTTTTGAATCAACTTACTACACTGCAGATTACAAAATATTATGTAAAATAGGCCTTGTAATTGGATACATTGATAGTCGAGCATTTTATTTTATTTTTAGTAATATGGGTCGATTGAAACGAGGTACGCTAGTAATAACCCCCGATTCGTTACAGTAATAATACCAGTGTTCAATTACCCCAAAGCTTTAAAAATGAGCCCAAAAAAGTTATTACACTTTACTACATCTGAAGGAGAGCGCATCTAATTGTTAATTAAAACTTCTGGGAACATACTGCTGTTGCTTCATATCGTCATTATGTGGGCAGCTTCTTAGGTTATTGGCTTAGGTGAAAACATGACGTGAAAAAATTATAATTAATCAATATTTTGTACAAGTATAGGTATAAAGTAATTGGCCTTTGCTGATACGGAGCTTCACTAGAATACAGAAACTGGACCCTGCATCTCCCTCCGTGCATGTCGTAAGAGTCGACGAAACTCGAGCATTCTCTCAGGCGATAATCTATCAACTAGTTACTGATCGTTAAAATTTGTCCCCGTTATGCTAATCGTGGCATAGGATCTCCCTATGATCTTGAGGGTTTTGGCTACCCCATTTAGGGAACGCAGCCGTGTCTTCATAATCATCATCAGCCTATTGCAGTCCACTGCTGGACGTAGGCCTCCCCCAGGGCACGCCACAAGACTGCTATGAGGGGTATTTGCCCATAGTCACCACGCTGGGCAGACGGGTTGATGACCTTATCTCCATGGAAGCATACCTGGGAAGTGTCTGGTTTCCAAAATATTAGGGTCCAAAGTTGAGTAAATAGACTGCGTTTTTCTGCATAAATGCACATAGACGCGCGTAGCAGGATTTTTTCACGAAAAATAATTAATATCTGTCTATAAAAAAACTAACACAAACACTAGACACTATAAATTTTGCACGATCAAGGAATTTAATTTTTTTTTTTTTTTTAATTCCCAGCATTTTTTTTGGCATAAACTTACTTTATTTCATGTATAGAATACGTACCCTTCGTTAAAGGTGGCCACAAAAAAACACCCTGTATACATACTTTTTTTTTTAAGTATCATCTTGACATAGGTATTGCTTCTGACTTCAGAGGCTAGCAAAGTTGATGTTTGATAAGTAAGCACCTACATTTTTTATTCCCATAAAATTGAATAAAAAATCATAATCGTACTTACCAAACTCTAACAAGATCTGTAAGTTATCAAATTAGATATAAGATAAAGAAAAAATCAAACTTTGTCTATTCCACGACCTTGCTTATAATTTCAAACATATTAAGAAGGTAACCATAACACGTAATTACAAAACTTCCAACAAAAAGCCTTGATAAAAATATTAAAATAAAACCAAAAGTGATAACGAGTGGGGTGATTATCGAGTCCCTTTCCTCTTGCTTCTAAAAAGTTACGTTTTTTATTTATTTTTTACCATAAAAATTTGAAGTTCATTAAGGTCACTTATTTTTAAAGTAAAAAAGATTTGAAGATAGTTTTTGTAAAGCGTTAAATATGTCTGGCTTAATTAGTAAATAACTATACTTTCCGAAGTAATTTTTACGCTAGTTTCCAAAAGAACTTAAGATTATTTTTATTCCCACTTTTTCCCTAAAGAATTTTCCGGGAGAGTTTTATCCAAATAAGGTCCAAATATACCGGACCTTTCAAAAGGTATGTGATACAATCATGACATTCATTTTATAATATTTTCAAAACACATTTACATTACAAATCCAAACTCAATAATATCTGCAATATCATTTGACCTTTTTCAAATCACATCAATTCAAAATAAGTTTACCTGCGATTTTGTTAATTGTACATCCACACACTACAATTTTACCCTTATAAACAGCTAAAAGTTAAACGAAAATATTTTTACAGCGGTTCTTATAAGGCCCAACGCATAATTTTGTAGGATCATCTGTAAGTTTGTAACTTTTGAATAGGGAGTGATGCAACAAGTGTAAGGTAACAAAAGGAACGATTAGGGGTGATTTATTCAAGGCCCATTATTTTCCACCCCCGATTTTTATTTTACTAATCGAGTAACTGAAATTCCCACACTTTAGACATAGGGGAAGATTATTTTTTTTATCCATTAGTGGGTTTTGCTTTTCTTTTCAGTGAAGTTTCGAGATTACAATTCGATTTGTTACTTTTTACAGCAAATTAAGATGAAAATGATTAAGAGTCTTCTTATGTATGTATTTTAATTATATGAATACAATTTAGTATGAAATAGGTAGGTTACATATAAAATATAAGTAACTCTAGTATATAACACTAGGTGGACTGTAGAGTAAAGCTTACAAGTAAATTATGAAAGAAAAGCAGATACTTTTATAAGGTATTAAACATTAATATTTAAGTGCACAGAAGATAACAGAAAAATAAAACAATAGGTATGTGTAGAAGTTAACTAAACGCAACACGTAGTACGTAACTTATAGCTATATATCTACGGATAACAAAATATCACAGTTGACATTATCAATTGATAGGCACATAAAAATCAATGATTACATACTATAATTTTTTATTAACAAGAAACTAGAATCAAAAAGGTAACAGGTACAAATCAAAAACTAACAAACCGTAACAATCGTAAAGTGGAGACATTTTGACCCTCATCCCGAAGGCGAACAAGTGCATCCACAAACAATATATTATACAATATAGTAAGGGAAGGCCCCCTCAACCCCTAAGGCTCGTAAAGCCCTAAAATCTACGCAATCTCACACTTGTCACGCTGCGGGGCACAAAGAACACTTTTTAAAATGATGCAAAGTGCATCTCGAAGTGTATTCTTAAGGGAAGGCATTGTTGTGGAAGATTTTTGCATCATCGTGGTCGTGGGAAGCCGGAGTCCTGACGATTAACCGCACTGAAAAAAGGACATTTTATAAATCAGCCATGGATCTGACAGTTTATATTTTGCGTGGGAAGGATATTGTACAAATTCGATATGCGTCTGGGTAGACACCGATTAGTTGGTGAAATAATAGAGTATTGCTAAAAACCTTACAGTAATATAGACGATTGGCCAAGACACCAATTACCCAAACAACCCCATCATAATTTTCAAGATAAAGCTTCCAAAACCCCTCCCACGTAATCCTTTGATTGCTCCAATCATAAAACTTTAAATTTCAACCCCACCAATCTATCCTAATAATCTTAAAATACCTCTAATAGACATTTAATTACAGCCCGGTCGAGTTCCACTGACCCCTTTTACACTTGTTTACATCTTCATCCCCTCACCCCCTGAACGCGATGAGCCATCAAAGTGGAATGTTTAATTCCTATACGATTTATTATAATAAGGTAGAACGGGAACGATGCCCGCTTGCCATCTGTTACTGTTCCGAATCTCGCCAAAAAAACTCAATGTGCGAGCAACCCTGGGAACCTACGAGCGCAGAGCATTCCCACGAACAACCCCTCAATTTTCAATAACCAAATTAGCCTTTACGTTACCCTATTTCGGATATAAGGGAGTCGTGAATCTATTCATGTCGATAAAAAATATCACGTGTCTCGCTCGCGTGGTGAGTAAATTCGTATTTTCATCCCCTTCGAATGCACGTGTTCAGCGCTCGTATATTTAAACTGTTCGTGAGTATGTGTGTTGCCTTGGATCGCAGCACCTGCCGGCGCTCGCGCATCCCATTGGCTGGCTATCACCGCTACACTGATTTCTTTTACTCAATTTTTTTTGTAATCTTCTTGGACATGTAAGAAAAAATCCTACATGTTTCGACCGGTAACTGTCGAATATTTGTGTGTAGGTGGCATTTTATGTTTGGTAACTCTTTTTGTAAACATAATGCTTTGAATCTTAATCAAAGGCTTCGAATTCTTGATTTTCAGATAGTTTTAAACAACCATCCCTCCACAGTTCTACGCATACAAACATATACAATTCATTCTTTTATTTTATTAATTAACCTAAATTTCTTTCATAAATCTCATCAAAAAACCCTTAAAAAGTTAAATTAGCTAGAATCAATCAAAACAATCATCAACATTCACCACTTAGTCCAGAAATCAGGTGCGACATTGTCACGCGCACTGCGCGCGCGCAACACGAGGTCAGAGGGGCCAGAGTTACCCCATATACTAACTTAGTGACCCCGTTGGGGAGCCCAATAATAAGCTATTGTTACCCCATAACCCTGGAGCATTAATGAGCGACATGTGTGTTTAACCACACTTGGGCGTGTGGACGTCGCGTGGACCGTTTCCCATGAAAAGATACACTTGTCATGATCGCTTTTATAGAAGGGTTATAATATAATAAAACAACACACTCTAAATGTGTCTATTAATGGAAAGCACATTAGCTTCTTCAAAGAAGATAGCAGTTTTTTATCATGTAAGGAAAATAGTAAAAATTGACTTTAGTCTTCAGAAATCATTACAAGTGCAAATCAATAAGTAATGTAACTAGTAATGTAATGTAACCTTTTAATGTAATTTAATGTAACTTGAGTATGAAATGTAGAGTTCATTAAAATGAACATACTAACAGAACTTTAAGTCACTAACATTAAGTTAAGTATCTACCTCGGTAATTTATTAGATACTCATATACATTAAAAGTTAACGATATACAACTTCGACATATTACTGAAAACAAATTTAAAAACTGCAAATTAACCCTTTCATAAATTAAAATCGACTTGTTACATCATAACAGTAATCCTATACTTTAGGGTATCGAATAAACCGTGAATAAACTACTCGAGCACTCACACATGCAGGGGAGTTTTTCACTTATACCGAGCTTTTGAATCGGGGGCGGCGCCCGGGGTATAAATAGCAGACCGGCACGAGCAGCCCCACATTCCCGCCTGTGATCTCACTTGCGACACACGCTCTCACAACTTACCACATTCTTTCAACATGTCTTACTACGCTAACAACGAATACATCATCGCGACTAACAACTCGATGAACGAAAACAAATACAACAGTGAGAAAATGAAGAATAGAGGCTTCAAGGCTCTATTGAAGCCGCTAATGAAGATCATTAAGAGGACGACGGCCAAGAAAGTTCCCGCCAAAACCTGCGACGTGTGCGTCGAGGAGGAACAGAACGCGTGCAACGAAATGCTCGAGCGCAAACTGTACGAGGATATGGAGACTTGCCAGTCAGCAGCCTTCGTGGTGTACAACGAAGACAACACGTGCGACCTAGTGCCAGTGACGAGGGATAACTTCTACGTACCGGTTCACTTCGCGAGGACAGAAGCCGGCACCTTCTTCTGGACCACAGTCACGAAATCCGATGCTGACTTCGCAGCGGCGCACTGCTACACCGAGTGCCAGACAGCCGAGCAGCAGTTCCCCATCCACGACCGCTGGGTGCAAGCCTGAATGCTCCACTCCACAACTGCAATCAGTGTCTTCCATGCCAGTGCTCGCTCATTGGTTTCTGCAACCGCCTGTGATGTTAGCTATAATTATAAATTATTCAAAGGTGCCATATAGGATAGTAATTAGGTTAGGTTCGCTCAATACTCGTGATAACTCCTCGAAAGCTTTAATTTTTTCGATAAGTGTTTGTGATATTTTTTGAAAATATTATATTGTATAAATGTAATGATAGGATCGATAGGAATTGTAATGTGATCTTCCTAAAATGAGCTTTAATTGTTTTTAGGGTTGTATAAGTTATATGTTTAAAACGAAGCTTTAATTTTCGTAAAATAAGTTGAAAGCAAAATAAATGATGAATGAATTATATTTACCTCTTTTCCCTTATCGACCTCTAGAATAAGACATATATTGATGATCATGAAAGTAATACAGTAGCTTGGGTGACCGCAAGCTTAATCTCAATTTGCGTCGCTCTGTGAGTTGGAAACTGGTTGGACCAGATATGTTGGCGCGGTGATGGCGCGAGCCAACATTCTTGTCTTGTAGGCTTGTATAGCTATAGATCACTGGACCCGCCACTGACCATAGTTGGCATCTCGTTGGCAGGAACGCATGCGCACGTGCATGGCCCGCGGCGTAACTTGCTACTGGGTTTTTAGTAATCTCTTTTTAATGTTTCTCAATCCTTAGAGGTTTTATACTTTTTTTGTGGGTCTGAAATTAGCCATGCTGGTTAGTGGCCATGCTACATACAATTAGTGCAGTACATTTTGGTGCTTTAAGGCTTTTTGTTCAAGCTTATAAGATTTGTCTTCATGCTTCTGTCAAATAAGTGTTAATTATCATTACGAGTATTAGTACCCACCCAACTGCTCGCAATTAGTATTAGTAGTTATTAATAAAGCCAAAACAAGCAAAATTAGGCCTGGATCTTTTTTTGCACTTCTTAAATTTTATTATAATTACTAGCTGTTACCCGCGACTTCGTCCGCGTCAACAAACAGAATAAAATATTTTAAAGTACTTCTGCGTAAATTATATTTTTTGTTTTATTTTCTTGTGGCAGAAGAACATACTGACTCCGCAACCCGATCTTGACAACGCGACATATAATTGGCCGTGTGAAAAGCAGTCTTGACGTAAGTCAATTCCAACGTGTTTAAACGTTTGCCCCTGTGATTTATTAATTGTTACAGCAAAAGATAACTTAACAGGGAATTGAATTCTTTTAAAATGTTGAATAACTTTTCCTAAGACGGTATTTTCATATCTCTCAAAGTTTAGCTGGGCTGCTAAGGATTCTGCATCAGGCAGTCTAGACCTTAAATTTTTTTCTTTCATATCATTTCTACGTCATTTTATTCTTTCATACATATTTTTTGGATAACTTGAACCGTTTACGCAGCGCACGCAACGGAAGTCTCCAATGTTGAATAATTTTCCCCATTTTTTCCACATTTTCCTCTTATTCTTCGTCCCTATTGGTCGCACTGTGATGATATATAGCCTAAAGCCTTCCTCGATAAATGGACTATCCAACACAAAAAGAATTTTTTAATTCGACCCAGTAGTTCCGGAGATTAGCGCGTTCAATCAAACAAACAAACAAACAAACAAACAAACTCTTCAGCTTTATAATATTATTTAATAGTATAGATTTATTTACCTAAATCATAGAGGAATAAGATGTAGACATAGAGTGCTAATGTCATACTAACAGTTTCGATGCACCATTAGACTTTTCGGTGCCTCACAATTCCAGTCCTTGACACTTATATTGCATTAATATACGTTACAGTACATTAGTATACTATACTTACATTACACTAATAGAATCTAAGTGTTAGGGTTAGGACTGGAATTGTGAGGCACCGAAAAATCTAATGGTGCATCGAAACTTTTAGTATGACATTAGCACTCTATGTCTACATATTATTCCTCTATGCCTAAATTAATTAAAATTAGTTTTTTGATACATACATACATACATAACCTCACGCCTATATCCCATAGGGGTAGGCAGATCTCCATTTAGTATGTTCCAAACATACCTCTTTCGCCTCATCCACATTCATTAACATCTTCATACATGCTTGCCGGTTTCGGGTGCTCTTGACTAGTCCTTTTTTGTAGGTAGTATGCATTTCCAAAATTTTGGCCATTTTTAACCCCCATCAAAAACTTGCACAAGTCCCAACATGTTAAAAGCACATTTCTAAAAATACACGCACGCTTCATAAACTATATCGTTCGATTTGCAAAAAGCTTGCATGAAAAAAACTGCAAGTAAAGCCTCCTAGAATGAACTTGTTCCAACCTGTCGCAAAACCTTCAACTTAAACAAGTTCAGACATGAATCTACTCTAACTACAAACTATACAACGTTGCACAATAAAAGGCTAGAAACACAATAAAAGATGCATTTTTCATTATCTGAGGTAAAAAGAGCAGAATGAATTACTGGATGCACGTGCAAAACTTTCTTTTAAATTTTTTCCCCTAGTTCTACAAAAAAAAAACTGATGATGATGATAATTTTAAACTTAATGAATAAGCTAGCTAGTGTAAAACGTAAGTATATAGGTGAGATAATTTAGGTTTATACTAATAACTAATTAGCTATTGTCATAAAAAATATTTTGAGCAAATAAATCAAGTAGGTTACTCGTATCTGAATTTATAGTCACATTAATATTACTATCCTTTTTGATAGTTTACACTCGTGCCTGAAAAGCATTTTCATTTTCTTTACCTAAATAACGCACTATTTAACTTAGAGATATAACAAAATAAAATATTACGGAAAAATATCTGTGCACAAGTTGTATACTTGTGCATAGAAATAAATAAATGATAGAATATATAAGTAGCTATACCTAACTTTTGCACTAACAAATTAACATTTGATGCCCACTACCGTCTAAATGCAGATTTTTTCAAGTCATCATCAAATTTATCCATCAAATAGGCTAGCTATTTGCCGTTGGTTTCTCGTAACTTGGGCCTAAATACTATGCAAATGGAATGGAAGTAGGTAAGGGAAAATTGTTTTTAACCGACGCGACGACTGAAAAAAGGAGGAGGTTCCTCAATTGGACTGTATAGTAGGTATATTTTTGAAATAAACTCAAAATTAACTAATTAATTACATATATTGCAACTTCTCTTATATTATGATTGTTTGTAATTAAATTTCTTAATGCACTTTCTGTAAGTCCTATATTACATTAATTAAATAAACAATAAACGTGTGGATAGATAATATAATATACCTACTAATGCATATAAAATAAAATTAATAAATAACTGACACAATAATGCTTTACTACATATTTTAAAAGTGAATATTTTAATTAATTTCACCCATTAATGCGTCTCATACCTACACAATTAAGCAACCTCCTCAAGCACCAATTAATCGCATGGCGACAATATCGAAATCATTTAATTCGCGTCCCACAGAACCAGATATGCTAATTACTAGGCTATTGATTAAAAGTGGTCGAGAATATACCGCTAGTTGTCCAGTTGTCATAATTACACAAGTATACACGATCTATAATACGCGGGTAGTGGTCCAGCATAATAATACCATACGCGACGCTGCTGACTCGAGCCGTGAGAAATTTCGGCAGATGTACAATTCCTTGACGTTGTACGTCGAGTGAGCGCTTATCTTTTTTTTCTCTTGAGTTTAATAATACACGTTTGGGCCGTATCGACGTAGCGACGCTGCCCGTGAGTCATCGCGGTATTGTAAGCTGCACGTGGAGGGTTAGAAAGGATTTTTTGCAACCCTTACCTTCCCAATTCCGCAACTCTTGCGAAATTTGGGTTAAAAGTTTTTGTTCGGACATCTAATTTCGTATTCTTTGGACACGTGCATTGCTTGCAATTGTTGATATCGGAATTCAAAGGAGACATGCACGTGCAATGATTTTGAGAGCGATCAAATGTGTTTCTGTTAATCCGCTATTAAATCTGAAATAATTATGATCTATGGTTAATTACGGTTTGTGGCGAGTGCGCCACTTAATTCGTTTTCAATTACGATTAAATTGCTATTAGGGAGCAGATAGTTTCGATAAAAGCAATTAGTAGGCTTAATTCGTGCATGCAGCTAATCTGTAGCAGGGCAATTACAGGTGTTTCTTCAATAGATAATATCCATTATGTATGTAGGAATACTGATACCCTGATGCGATGTGGTCATAATGGTACATAATGATAAAACTACTTTCTTTTATAGTGTAGCAATTAACATTTCTAAACGTTTATGGTCGGATTTTGAAAAAATGAACGAAATAAGTAGATGCATTACGTCTTTTACCTGAGGGTTAGGTAGAGTTGATGAAGATGAAGGTATCTCTATTTCATATATATTATTCAAAAGATTTGAATTAGATGAATCGAATATGAATGTCAATTTAAAATAAAAATACCCTTTTGAATATCTAAAAGGGTAATCAGTAGTAACAGTGGCAAAAAAATTACCCGTGTTCCAACTACTGGTAGTAACACTGGTGATGAAGGAATATTATATACTTAAGTACCTAGGTACCTACTCATAAAGTAATTTCCCTATCTATAAGAAATAAAGAAATACCATCATATCGTACTAATTTATGCAACCTGCATTTAACATAGGACATACTAAAATTATATTTAAATGTTAATTTATGAATATTTCCAAAATAATAAATAATTTATATCCTATTAGACTTTAACGTAAGTATTTGTTTGAAAAATAGAATTATAAAACATTTACGTAGTACATTGCTCATTTGAATACATGAAAAACAAAATGGAAACCACTTTTAGTAATAGTATATGACTCTCACAAAGTCCAAGGTCTGACAAAGGTCTCACAGGTTCTTTCACGTATTCACCGACCTTCTTAGGTCAACAGAACAATGAATACTACTACGTTCACATGCATCTTGCTTGTCTAAAAATTAATATAATGCTGTCTAGACATTTTGAATAATATAGGACAAAATAACATACTGTCTAGATAGACATTTTAACATTATATAGAATAGAATGCACAGATACATATAGCAAGAATAAAATAATACAAATAAGGTAGAGACATTGAAACCTCTGGTAGAAACGAAGACAGTATATGAGACACGAATCCGCATTAGCATGTTACCAGCCATTTACGTGTCTCGTGCTTTGTAGTTTTAACATTTGTAAAATGATTTAACCCAAAATTAAGCGAGTGTATACCATAGAAAATGCTTGTTAATAATTTAACACTCCAGATTTTACAATATCTCTCTACAGAGAGACTCGCGTTGATGATATCACCTCTGTTTGAACAGTTGATCAGCTACTGTTCGGTCAACATTCACTTGCGTCAAAACTGTGCCCGTATTGTGTGCTTAAGGCGTAAGACATTTTAGATATCAGCCTTTATTTTTATCAAATGATTATTCGTATTTTTCATTAGATTACACTGCTGAACTATAAAATATTTTATCATAAAACTTCAATCGTATTGCTCTTATTTTCCTAATTTCGCCATCCAGGATGATGCAGAAAATTGAGTTTTGCTTAAAAACTTCCAATTAACAATAATATTAACAAATTCCAAGATTTTTCATTATAAATCTACCATAAGGATTAGATTACCCAACGAGTTTTTTCTCATCATTTAATATATCCTAAACCTATGATCATTTCCTTTCATAGATATTAAGAAGAATATGACGTCGATTCGATTTTTATAAGTAACTTTAGAAGTGTTGCAAACTGTCGTATTTTTTTATATTCGTTTCTCTCTCAGTAAGTAACTAATACGTAGTGTTGATGAGGAGATTCAGTTACTTTTACCACTGTATTGAAGGAGGTTGATAACAGTCCAAGGCAGGAAATAAATCTTTGCGATTTTGCTCGGGATATCTCTTTTTATGATTTATACAAAGAAGAAAGAAGCAGCGAAAACTAAGACGCAAGTTCCGCTCCTTAACAACTGTGAACACTATGTGACTCATTGTCAATTGTGCTTGTTGACAATCCACTAGTTGTACAACTGTTATAACTTTGTTATTTTTATTTTCAAACACATTAATTCACTTCATTAAAAATATGTATGAGTCAATGGGGCAATTTAAGTTTAGATAAAATGTAAGTTCACTTTGAAGGATATACTGAATATTTTAGTGTCTTCACATTTAGTAGAAACTACACTAAATTAAAAATATCTATAATATTTTACGATATCTATTAACTATACAAACAATTACCAAGATGTAAAATCACGTTTGAATGTTATAGAGAACACTCATAAATCAAATTCACTTAAATCACTACTAGTAATTACTAAAACACTTCTAAGATCACTTCAACATCACTGACATACCGTTACATCCTGTTTGACACCCAAAATTTGACTGAACCGAAAATTGCATTATAAGCAAATTTTATACCAATCTCACCCTAAACTAATGCAAAATAAATTCTTTCTCACGGGCTATAACAATGACCTTGATCTCTGACCTTATTGTTTGCAAGGACTATTGTTTACTTCCTGGCTTCCCCTATTTATTTCGTCATTGGCATCAGAGCTTTCGTGCAAAAGTGCAGGGGCTTACCGCTAGATGTCTCAGATTTGAAAAAAGAAAATGCCGAGGAAAGTTATTTTCATGAGCAGGTAGAAAAGAATGCAACAGGTATTTTTACTTGTATAAAACCTATTGTGCCTATTTTTACGAAAAATTATATAATTTATTATGTGTCATTGTAAATACATGTAAGTTTACCTGATTCCATTTAAATAGGTACATAGTTCATAACCTAAGTAAGCATTTTTTCAGTACGACTTTTTTAATACGCAATTATCTGAATAACAGCATGCCTTACGCAATGTACCTACGAGTATATGCGCGTGCGCTTGTCCCGTGCCCAGCACGCGCTTGTACGATTTTGATAGGAAACATTTTGTTTTACATATAACATTTTATAATTTAATACAATACGTGTATGTAACTTCCTTCTAATATTCAATATTATTTTAAATGAATTACGTTGGTACATTGTTCAGTGTTGGTAAGAATATTATTATATTACACAATAGGTATGACATTCGTACCTAAATATGAAAAGTTATGTAGGCATTTAAATATACGTATTCTTCTTCTTCTTCAGCCTATTGCAGTCCATTGCGGCTACTGCCACAGGGGGATTTTGCCCATAGTCACCACGCTGAGCAGGCGCTGGGCAGGCGGGTATAAAAACATAATTTACAAAAATAAGCAAATGCTACGAATTTCGTAGTAATCTACGACGTAGCACAGTGGCCCAAAATTTTTGCTTTGCTTAAACAATTTTTATCAATATAAATTTAAGTAATTTTAATTCAAAAACGTAAATTGGTACGTGCATGTGAGCTTTTTTACATTACAAACCAGATCATAACTCAAGAATCATCAACAGGATCATGAGAATATCAACAGTGCCCATCAACAACTCATAAGTACTAATTAGTTCAAAATGTCAAATGTAAAAAATAATAAAATCAGAAAAAGTCACGTTCGATAATTTCGTAATTGGCAATCATGACACGGTCCCGCAGCCGGGTGCTCGAGCCGTGGGAAAGACGGCAGTTGCGCGACTCGACTCACTCGGGTCCACCTGCCTTCGCTAAAAAAACTATTCGAATTTCGGAACGAGGTTGACCTTGCTGTCTTATTCCTTCTTTTAATTTCTTGTATGATTGCATGTTTGAATAATGAGTTTTGATTTTAGAATCTATTGTTTTATTCGGTGTATAACAAATATTTACTGTAGTTCTTGCTATGCTTATGAAAATCTCAACTCGAAGTTAATGACTATATCCAATCTATCTAACCTACATTTTTTCCTGTTGAAAGCGAATATATTAATTATATAATTGCAATCGAGAACGAAATAACTCTTCCTAGATAGTCGATCAATTTTCTCAATTATCCCGTCCAAAAATGCATCAACTGTCTTAATGTTATCAGAAAGAAATTCATACCCAATTCCTTAATAACTTCGCAAGTCACACTTTAAGTAAAATTGCAGCTATAAAAACCTAATTGTACCACAATCATGATTATTTTCGAATTAACTAAGCAGGAATACCAGTTTGATACGAGATCATATCCCCCGTAGATCCGCTATGTCCAGGGTTTTTGTACACGCGTCACGCGAGCAACCCGCTCGCGCCATATGTCGCGCGACCGTGAGAACGGATAGCAAGACGAACGCAATGTGCATTAACACCAACATTTCGACTTCCTGCCGAATGAAATGAAACCTCCTATAGCCTAAAACACACGTGTGATGTTTGTATACAAACTAGCGCTCCACTCAACCGTGGATGAACTTCGTAAGTTCATGAGTTCTTTTTTCAACTGTCGATCTCCTACCAATTTTTTATACGAATTTTGAATCAAAGGACCATGGGATAAAGCTCTATTTTCGAATCGTTATCCAATTCATCTTGAAGAAATAAGGGAAATGCAAGCTTACACTCTAACATTTTGGTGCAAAGTAGTGTAAAGGAAGCGTTTTATGCATATGCCCTCTACTAATTGACGTACAACGTTTATGATTACATTGCTTTTAATACAAACTTACTAAGTGCATGTGAAAGCTCTGTTAACACATATACAGTGTTATTACCTTGTTATTACAAAAGAGAGCCTAAAGTTAGACTCGATTTAAATATGACATTTGACAGCAAAACGTATGGCATATCTGCCAAAAGGACATAGCTTAAAAAATGTATAAATTCTTTTGTAATAACACGGTTAGTGTTTATGTTACTTACATATGTACCTAATTGTTTACGCCAGTAAATATTCAAATAAAAATATCAATTTACAGAGATAACTGAAAACTTTACATTAAAAATACCCCGCCATAAAAAGGAGCCATGTTTTACCATGCCAAGTCCTATCTTATCATGGGTCAGAAGGCATACATTTTGCGTTCCCATACCGCTAAAAACCTACTAGATAACGTATCTTAAGAATGTACCGTTCTAATAAAACACACATCGTCTCGCATCTTTTTTCATCGTCTCGGTCGTCACACAAATATCACTTTATAATGGTAATGGGCACAAAAAAATAAAACGTACAGGGGAAGGCGCACAACTGGCGCGCGCGATCGTGGGAACGCGTCGTGTCTACAAATATAGAACGCCTTAGAAAAGGTGCAATTTCGTTTTTTTTTTTGTCGCTTCGATAAGCTTTTTTGTCTGTGGTCGTACGCGAGTGGGTTTTGAAATTGGAATCCTTCAAATTCTTCGGCCCTGAGATATTTATAAATGTGTTTAGCAATAAGTTATTTGGGTTATTTTAGCGTCAGATGTCCGTATGATTATCTACCAAAATCGAAATGTGACTTGAGTATAAGATTATTGCAATTTAGACAAAAAATATTGTTATTAATCCTTAAGTACGTAAAACTTTTATAAGTCTATTATCTAATTACATTTTTCCGTTTAATACATAATGTAGAGTCACAGATTTTCCTCAATTCTTTTCTCTGGTGTGTGATATCCATACATGCTTCAACATAATACATTTTTTGCACATAACATAAAAAATATTTACTTTTAGTTATAAAAATATTGTCTTATTCACTGCGAATTTTATTTTAGCATTTTAGCAAGTTAGCCTAATTCTTCTAGAAACTGTTTATCTACCAATTAAGATAGCACTAAAGCCTAAAAACTCCAATACCCCTCCAATGAAAGCAAAGCTCCCTATTCCCAAATAAAAAACATAATAAGATTTGAGTCAATCAATTCACTTTTTCCTTCGATTCCACACTTAACCCTAGTCTGCATGCATCTGCCGCACAAAAGAAACCCTCGCACATTATGCTGGCACGTATTTTTTCTTGACCCCGAACGGCCTTTATGCTCAAGGGGCGAACCGTGGGAAAGATCTTGCACAACTTCGCTTCCTCGGCCATATGCGACAGAAAAAAGTGCAATTATTTATTCCCCCTAAGAAAAGGTAGTGAGAACGTGACCTAACAATGCGCTTCCTGGCTTACGATGCACAATCTGGCGCTCGCCATACAAATATTTTTAACCTTATGCTTCTACATATTGACTTTATATTCCGCTAGACGCGATTACTACTCCATGTTTTACAAATAACGTCAGATATGTAGTTGCTACGGATTGCAGCGATATTTGATTATCAGCTCTATGTTTTACGATTTTACGTCGATTTTGAAAACCGTTTCGCTGTTTTTATTGATGATATAGTATCCATAGTAGTCTTTGGCGTACAGCGTGTACGTTGAATAGAATTACGCGTGACCTTTCGATAGACGATTGTATGAAAATGATAATCGATCTCGCTCCGTTAATTATTCGATTCTTTTGAGAAGTTCTCGCACACACATCTTCTGTTTATTGTTATTTCGCTGACGTGTTTTTCTTATTTATTAACGCTGTACATTGTTTCTAGAAACGGTATTATTAATTGTTATTACTCATGCTAGTTGTGTGTGTATATTGTAATTTACTTATTCGTAATATGCAGCCATGAAAATATTTCTTAAATCTACATTATAGATATTATGTATTTACCTAACTACATTATTGTTTCTTACTAGTGGACGCCCGCGACTCCGTCCGCGTGGACTACAGAAAAAACAAAATGTCGAAATTATCCGGGATAAAAACATTTTCCCTGGATAAAAAGTAGCCTATATGTTAAGTGGGACCTGTCACAATATATTCCTGAAAACTGCATCAAAATCGGTTCAGCCGTTTCTAAGATTAGCGTGCACAAACGCACAGACAAACAGACAAAAATTCCAAAAATCATTGTTTTGGGTACTATTGCGTTGATAAAGGTATTCTATAATATTTTTTCTTATATATCTTCCACGTACAGAGAGCGTTACATTTTTATTATATGTATAGATAATGATTACGAAGATTATAAACTTCCCAGATATAACTATATTATGTACGCGTAGTACCTACCAAATACAAAAAAAACTCTAATCCAAATATAATTCTGAGGGATTACCAACATTTCCAGGACATGTCTTATAAATATTATTATTTTATTGGATCATCAGTTACAAACCCGCGAGTAAATCCCATATTTATAATCGTAATCAACGTAATCTTGGTGGAGTCAAACGTACTCGTATTTTACCAACTTTTCCGTCAACGCACAACTTAAAGAAAGTTGTTATTTACTCTAGTCCTGTGTGCTTTATGTCACAGTAATCTAGATAAGGATTAATTTACACGCTGCCTGCCAGGATAAGGTACGCTTTGCTATGTCTTCGTATGGAATTTGATGTTATCCTATGAGATAGCATTATTAACCTTGACAAGCACGTACGTAGGAAGTACACGGAACTTTATCTAGGAAACGACATCGAAATGCTGACGCACTTAACAAGAATTATATTGCATGGTTAAACTAAATGTCAATAAACTGGTTTGAATAAATAAATATTTTTTTAGACTGAAGAGAATTAATAGTGTCTTCTTCTTATTATATACGTAATATTGACGTAAATAAATACTTTTTTTATACAACATTTGATACAATATCAAACTCCGTACTTAATGTTATGTGTGGTCATAATAACTTTGTGTACAAGCTAAACGTAGTTCAATTCTTGAACATTATACTTTTTAATTATATACATATTTTTTATAATGAAATAAAATGTTTTTATACCTGTTTTAAAATGTTAACTTACCAGCGGAACAGAATATTCGAAGAGGTGTTTACGGCAAGAGTACCAGGTCTACGTACTAATCTGTAAATCGTGCCGCTCGTGCCGCGCATGCGTCGGGGTCACGCGCGCTATGCCGCGCGTTCGACCTTTGCGAGTTGCTGCTTGCCTGGTACTGCTGGCTTCTTTACGTAACTTATGCTAAAGGAAATATTTGAAGAATTTAAATGTGGGATTACTGGAGAACTCTATACGGTTTAAACGTTATTTTCCATATGAAAATTACCCACTTCTTGCATGAAATCAACAATGAAATTTCACAGACGAAGAGAAATGTAGAGTTATAGACTACTTTCAGAAGAAAAAAGATGAACTAGAACGACTTTATCCAGGTAGTCTGCTCCAATAGCTGTTTTTTAACTTTTCATAATCGCCTAAAAAGAGTCATTTATATAATCCAATCAGCTGCAGTCACACTCAAATGAGCGATACAGATCGTGCCATTACTCAATAGTTCCGAGAAAGAGGTTGCATTTCCGCCACTTTCGACGCTTTGAAGACCTCAAATAGTGTTTTGCAATTGGAACGTGGTGTGCGGGCACTTTATTTCATTGGCACGAGTGTTCAGAGTCCGAGCACGCAGCGGGCGGCGGCGGCGGGCGCGGGGCAGACGTCTGGCCCGAGCGCGACCGTGGGAACGCTGTGCCTTTAACGCGTCGCACGTGCTCGAACCGCTACTACAACCTCCGCAAGATAAGGCGAGACACACTTAACACAGCTCGCCAAGACGAAAAAAGAACGCAGCACTTCGACATTCAAATGAAAGGAAAAAATACGACAATAAAATAAAGCGAACCAACAATAATTTGTGAGCGTTCGAATCTTTTCATTCCACCATGAAAGGGACGGGCTTTATTCGAAAGTAGGAATATAATTGTAATGGAGATGTTGATTTATCGGCGAGTTGTAGCTCGTTGCTACTGTTTTTAAGTGGCGCAAGTCGTTTTGCAACTCCGTTAAGTCTCTCGTTTATTTCTGCACATTATAACGGTTGTAGATAACGTGTTTCATCCTTGTTTTGTTTTTAGTTGACTTAACATGTCGTAAACAAGGGAAGGTGGCAAAAAATACCTCTTTAGTCGACCTTTGTCGTGCCATGTGGGGCAGCATGTGGGAATCTCAGCGGCATGAGATCATGTTGCATACGAATCAGCACATTTGGTGACCACACTGAGGCCAAATGTCGCAAAAACCTAGCCATTGAAGGCGTAGGGCCACTGAGCCGTAAAGCCTGCCTGAAAAAGATTTACGCTATAATCCATAACATCGTAAAGTGAAAGCTTTATTTTATTTACCACAGTTTAACCTATCATCCGATTGATATATGGTGAAATTCTAGTGGTATAAATTATCTACATCAACCGCCAGTATCTACTGTGATTTGGCTACCCAAAAAGTAGATAGAGTTAGAAAATTTCCCTCTCATTTATTTCTTACCTGTTTTGGTACTGGATATTGTCTTCTCCATGCCAGTGGACTACATAGAAATGACATAAATAATCCCTCAACTATACATAGATTTTTAATATAACTTTTGTATACCCAAAGACGTCACAGACGTTCATGTTCTACGGTCCTAGCAAACCTCTTACTACACAATAATCCGTTCTACGATTAAATAAAGTATCGACATCTTACATTAGTCTCTATCTTTCGCAAAACAGATACAACAAAATAAAAAAATACTCGCATTTCATCAGCTCATGAAAAATACTTATATCATATCGTAATACACGGTCCAGCCCCCCTAGCATGACCACGCATCGTGGATAACGTATCGTCTCTATACAAAATTCAATAAGGCGGCTATATTTATCGTATTTTGACAGGCTAAATGTCGATAAATCGGTTTATCACATCGTGTCTCAGGTCATGCTACTTGGGCAGCACCACATAACCGCACAAAACGGCTCGAGTAAACAAAGTATAGAGTGACGCAACATACGGCTTTGCAAAAATCACTGAAATATGATCACTGCATCCGGCCCTTGCATGCCGATTTAATAGACTGACCTACGTGGTGGACGAGGCCCTTGCGAAACTACACCAAACAGTTTTTAACGTTATGGCCTTCAAAGTTGAGTCCAGTTTGGTTGGCAACTTTGACACGGGATGAGCGATTTTTATTGTTAATTCGACTATAGACGCATTCATTGGGCAGAACGAAACTAAATTGTGAACATCCGGGGTTTCTATTCTTGTATGGTCGTTCCTTAATATATTATCTGTTCTATTGATAGCCGTAAACAGGAAAATTACATCGTCTTATTTTGTGCACATACTCGTACTCGTATCATACCAATGATTTGCAGTAAGGTGATCATCAGTGCATAGGAGTAGAATCATCACTCCTATAATCTAATGTAGACATTTATTCTATGTATTTATATTATATGTAGAAGTATTATTTATTATTTCAGTAGAAAGGTTTTATTGGGTGTTATAATAGGTACATAACTATATATGTCTGCTATATACTATAATCTACTACTATACAGTACAGTACTAAAGTCTGGTAAATTCCTGTACTATTGATATAAAAACAAATACATAGAATAGAATAGATTTTTATTTGAAAATTACACATACACGGACAGAAGTAATAGAAAAGGACAATAGAAATAGGGTAGAAATACAGATCAAAAGAAGTTAGTAGAGAGGTAGAAGCAACATGAAACGAAGAACAGTAAGTAGAACTGTATGCCCTATTTGGAGCCCGTCAGTCCCGTGTACGTGCAACCGCCAAACGGGTCCCTTTTCAGCTGGATGCTGCTAAGACAAGATAGGCGTACATAGTAATAGAAAATTGAAGCTCTACTAATGCTAACTTTTTCTCAAGCCTATCTAATGTCAATGAAATTAAATGATATTATAATTACGTCTGGCACTTACGTCAAGTCATTACGTACTACGCGTGTGTATCTGTATAGGCAAAAATAAATATCAGTATAAAAATTCAAACTTTTTTGTACAAAAAATCTATACATATAATAAAAATGTAACGGATCGAAGTTTGTGCACGCTAAACTCAGAAACGGCTGTACCGATTTCGATGCAGTTTTCAGGAATATGTTGTGACAGGTCCCATTTAACATATAGGCTACTTTTTATCTCGGGAAAATGTTTTTATCCCGGATAATATCGAAATTTATTTTTTCTGCAGTCCACGTGGACGGAGTCGCGGGCGTCCACTAGTTTATAATAAAATGAGGACATAATAATATAAAGTTTGCACACGAACGTCTCCGCCAGAGGCGCCAACGAAGGTAATTATAAAAAAACAGCTTAATTTGCATTTTAAATTATTCAACTTTCATGTATAAATGTCCAAGTATGTTTTTGAAACAGTTCAACCGTATATGGATAAAATTATTATACTATATTTGTTGATCAAATTAAAAAGATTGTAAATATTAACACTGTTTTACATAAATAATAACTAATACGAAAGTGTCTTAGTTTCTTCACTAAACAGACATATTTCAATAAAAATTGTAAGTACAAACATTTACCAAAGTTAACACTTTTCTTTTGAACCGGAAAACTACTTTTATTATGAAAACTAGATACTTTTTGTTTACGCATATAAAAATTGTAAGTACAAACATTTACCAAAGTTATGGCTCTTTACAGAGATGCACAGTTTTTGCTGTCGGGCAATATTGCATCTGTGCTTTTCTTGAAGAAGACTCGAAGAAGAGCGTGAATCGCGTAGGTAACTAATTAGGATATTCAAAAGTGATCTGTTGCTTTAATTACTTGCGATCAGCACGATCAAGCGCATTACGATCGTTATTAAGCATTTCATGTGCTCGTAACTTGCGAGGTTCAAATAGATACCTAGATGTTTACTCATTTTACTTAGGACGACGCCTTAGCTATGACTTAACTATGGTACTCTATGTAGGAAATCTTAAAGTCCAGTGGCACCAAGTGTTTATCTAAAAATTAATTGTCATGACGTCTATTTCTTATGACGTCTTTTTATATTTATGTCAAAAAACGTAGACAAAATACACTAGTCTAGACTAGACGTACGTAGACTCTTTGATGTTACGTGGTTTTTACAGACAAACATTTCCTAGTAAAGAAATTTTCTTTTTAACTAGCAATAACATTTATAATCGTAGAGAAAAAAAACTATTTATTTTCACATAATCATCATATTTCATAAAATTCAGCGTACTCTACCACTGAATATCAAAGAGCTACTTTCAGTCTGAAACTGAAAGAAAATTAATTTCCCAAACTTTTTTCAGTGGCACGAAAAGCTATCCTTCCTATCTCTTTCACGGGTATAGCCTATTCGCTCTAGCTCGTGCGCTGCACGCGTTTCGTTCATCTCGCTCGCACTCACGTCATTTCCTGCGCGCGCCGAGTGTGGGAAAATAAGGCAGGTGCTATGCGGGATAGTGAACAACCAGGCATTACCATTCATATTATTCAACAATAAATAATAAGGAGCCGTGGAGCGAGTGGCGAGCACGCGCATAGTCTTACCCGCCTCACATACTAATAGTAACGCGCGTGTGTGCGTTACGTCTTACAGTTTGGTATTAGATACATACTAGAATTTTCTTTTTTTTGGCGTATGGGCGGGCGAACGTCACAGGTTTGGATCGGGATTAAGTTTGGTTAATTGTTTTGGGATTTTGATGCATCGATGGCTACTTAATGGTATTCGTTGGACGACTTATTTGTACTTAGAGATACGGACCTCCTGGTTTTTTGAGATGACATTAATCAATCACTCTTAGTAAAAAGATAGGCACGGTCTTTATATTGAGACTTCTTTTAGACTGCCTTTAGTTTTGACTAACTTTAATTTCTTTACACTCTGTTTTCAGTATTGCCAACTTAATTTGACCACCTTAAGTGTTTTTGAAAGTTATTTAGTGGTAATCTATTTATGTTGGTCACTTTTCATTATACATAATTGAATGTGGCTGGCTGTTAACAAGTACTAAACAGGACCCTTGTCATGCAATTTACATGCACTTATGTCATCAAACCAAATGAACAATAATGAAATAAAAGATTTATTAGTCCACTTATTGTTCAACGGTAATTTTACAAAGCAATGCCAGATAGGTGTTTTTGGGATAGCTTGTTTATCAAAGAAGGCTACTTTTTTTATTCCAGGAAAAATATTTTTCCTGAAAAATTACATCGTCTCCACGCGGACAAAGTCGCGAACATCCACCAGTTCTCAAGTATTATACCAACCTTTGCCATTTGCACACCATAAAATAGTATAATATTTAAGTGGCCATTAAAGGAATGCGCGTTTACAAGGCTTCGTACAATTATCGAGTATGGGTAAAACGGAACACCATGTGTTGTTGAATAACTGAACACTTAGTAGTGTGGTCAGATTATCTCACGGATCCATTGATGCCTTGGCTGGCTAAAAAAAGCTTCCCGCCAATCGGCGGATAATTATGATGACATGGATTTTTTTTTAATTCCATTAAACCGGTCTAATTGTAATTTATATCATTTGCAAGTTAGCCATTTAGTTTAGATGCTATATTTCATTTTATCGACGAATAACATAGGTGCGTTTTAGTAATTTCACTCTACACCAAATACCTACGTAATTTGCGTATGCATAATACGTAGATTTAATATTATCCGCGAATATTTAACATAGTTAACGTGCTTTACATAAATAAAAAGACGACGGTTTTTAGTTGTTTGAAATTATTCCGAGAATTAATCAGGGAAGGACATAAATACATTATTAATCTAATAAAAGTCTTAACATATAAATATATGAAAAAAAATGTGCATAATTACTGTAATAGAATATATTATATCCTGATTAACTATACTCTGCTATAGAAAATTTCTAATGACTCCTATTATAAATCTAACTATCGTATCATAAAAATCAATTTAACTGCTGGTTTTCAAGAACTTATAAAGAATTTTAATAACATCTATTAACCTATAATTAAACACCATCCGACCTGATTAGATACCCATTAGTTATCTTCGGTTTAACTTAAAAAAATCTATTCAATGTAGCTTACCATAAAAACATAAAGAAGCAATTTGGGGCAATCCAAAATATAGGTTGGTTTTTAGTTTATGATGAACTTTTGGATCAACTTCAGCTGGCATTTTATTCGTTCAGGTCAGTGGTTCCCAAAGTGGACCAGGTGGACTCCCAGGGATCCACAGGAGACTCGATGGGGGAATCTATGTTGGCGTGAAAAAATTGGGTTCACAATTAATTTGTAGGCCTGTAGGGGTCCACCAGAACCAGTTAACTTTTAAAAGGGGTCTATGAGAAAAAAAGTTCGGGAATCCCTGGTTTAGGTTATTGGATTGGGCGCATAAACTAATCTTGGTTTATAAAAATAAATTCCTCTCGTCAGCTTCTTAATGAAGACCATGAAAATTACTACAGTCTATAGGAACCTATAGTCCTACACTAATTATGAAAGTAAGTAGGTAAGCACTTAAATAAATGGGAAAAGTGATCACAGATTTGGAAAGATGAATTAAAATAAAATACCCTGACTATTATAATACTTACTTAATTTCCCGAAAACGTAGGAACGCAAAATCGCATAGCAGTTACACCATAATGTTCTCGACATTTCTGATGTTATAAAACATAAAACCCTTAATAAAATTAGATACTACTCGTACTGTCAAAAATAACATATATGACAGCAAAATGTGCGGAATATCTGTCAAATTTAAGCAATATTTAGCTTAAACAATGTTTAAATTCTTTTGTAATAACACGGTTCATCTTTTATTACACCATAGAACCTGTAAAATCAATTTTAAAGGTAATAAACTTAGCTAAGATACTGCAACTATGTATAACAACCACTTAAGGGAAATTACAAGCGCCTTGTTTTACAAGACAGTGTTTTATGTAGTATTATAACGAGATAAGAGTTCCTTCCAATTATTATACTTATTAGCTAGCAAGTAGATACCTACCTATGCAATTTATAGTTACATTATAAAATGATGCAACGTATGTACATAATTTATATTAATTTACTTTTAGTAATAAAAATCACAAAAATAAAATCATTTGTTATTTTTCAACCAATTGGTACCGAAAACTAGAAAAGATACAGGATTCCATAGATGAGTACACCTCTCGTTAGAGAGTAAGTATATTCTTTGAGTACACCACTCCGAAATAGTGAAAAAAAATCAGCTGTACCATACATTTCAGTAATAATAATAATAAAGTTTATTTGCTAGATTTTGGGTGTAAAATAAGATTACAATTTCATCCCTTACAAAATCTACTTAATTTTAAGCGTGCAAATGTCATATGTAGAGTAAAAACCACAAATAGTTTACAGTGCAGTAATTATTCGAGATCGATTTCATTATTTCAGAGTAGGTCCCATAGTGAAAGTTGTTTCTTTTTACCTACCTAGTTTCGTGTCAAAAGATAATCACTAATTTTGTAAAGACCTTATATATTTTGTTCTTAAAGCAAACTTAATTTACATATAATGAAAGAAAATCTAACAAATACCTGTCTATTATGCATACAATATGTGTCTGTTAATGCACATACTTTCAGTTACACTTGGAAAGAAAAGGTGCAAACAGCGACCTGAGTAACCTGTAAACGTTATTGAATGCGGCTGTAAACAATTTACCAGTATTATGTAAGTATTAAAATTTGCGTACCTATTATAATTTGCGTTTCGATTGAGGCACTACATTGACTTTTAAGCTAAAGGAGATATAAATTCTTACCACGCAAGATTGAGAGACCATCTTTAGGAGATATGAATTCCTGCTTTCAACGATTGAGGGATAATCTTTAACTAATTGTAACATTTAAGTGGATTAGGTGGTGGAATTTACATTTTTTACTAAATGCATTCTAAAGCTAAAAATCTCATGTTGACTCTCAATCGAAACACATATCCTATAATAGACCCCTACAGAAATTCCAGCGTATAAGAAAATCTCTGTCATCATAGAAAAAAAACATTATAATGAACTATCTGTTGGCCGAAACTTGTCCGCATAGACTTTAGAAAGCCTATGTCCTTTTCCAACTATATGTTTGCAAAATTTCAACAACAAAATTGAGTAAATAAAACGTGAATAGGTAATAAATGAAGAAACTTAAATTCGTGTTTTAATATTACTTAGGATTAATCAGCAAGTAAACCCAGAGACAGAGCTATCGTTGTTTACGTTTTGCGTTTCTTAATCGTTTTTTGTGACCATTAAGTTGATGAGTTTAAAATAAAAATTGTGCTATAATGGATTATCGTGGGATATTATGCTAATAACATCGACAAAGAGATTGTTGGCCGCACAGATTGAACTAGCCGGTTTTTAATAAGAAACTTGCGCACTTTTTGTTTCAACTATGAAAAAGAAATTAAGTTAGAAAAAATGTAATATATTTATCTAATATAATTCTAGTAGTAACGTAGACTACATTATCATGTTTTAATTTTCCTTGTAATTATAAATAAAAAACGAAGAATGTATCCACACAGTTCCATACATTCATTCATTCAAAGATTCATTAAAATGTCTTGTAAGTACATGAGCAAAATAACTGAAAGCGTCAATTACATAGTATATAATTTCCGAGCAACGAATTAAACATTGTGACAAAATGTAAAGGTCTGTGGGCGTTGCCGTCTTTAATTTCGAGGCTACATATAATTTGCGATAATTTCAGGCCTATCCCAGTAGCATGCCCTGCGGTGGCGGTCAGAGTTATATATAATACCATAAACAACATCCGGAATGGACCAGGAATCAAGAAAAATGGTGATGCAGCCCGCGGCGATCGGTAGCGGCATGATAGCAATCAGTGGATATTACAGGTAAGTACGAGTAAGTAAAGATAGCCTTACTTGTTCTAAACCCATGGAAATGGCCTTTTTTGTCGTATTAAGGCCTTTAATAAGTAGTATGAAGCTAAACCTATGTATCATCATAGAACTTGAAAGCTTAACGCTAGTGCTTAACGCTAGTGCTCAACGCTAGAAGCTAGTCATTTAGGTAATTCTAAATAAGATCTTTTTTTTTTTTTTTTCTCTTTAGTATCTGCGATCAGTGCCTGACTATGAGCAGATGTGATGTCTTGCATGGCCTTGAGTAGAAGAGGTCCAACAACTTCTTCCACTTTTCTTACTCAATCGAGTTCCAGAATATTTTTCCGTTTTAACCTCTTAGGATAGTTCACAGATGTCAGCTCAGTGGCTAGTTTGTTAGGGTGTTTGACAAGGCGTCTTCTGTAGTGAGATGTGGCTTTCTTTATCACTTCATCGACTGTCTCCATGTGAAGCTCACTGTGCAGTTCCTCAGTTTTCAGGAACCACGGTGCGTTGGAAATATTTTTCAGTATCCCGTTCTGTGCTCTCTGGATAATTGCTATGTTGGAGTTACATGCCGAACCCCACAATTGGATACCATAAGTCCAGATAGGTTTTAGAGTCACCTTGTAGATCAGCAGCTTGTTGTCTATACTAAGAACTGAGTTCCTTCCAAGGAGCCAATATAGTCCCCTATACCTGTGGTTGAGCTCATCTCTTTTCCTTTGCAGGTGCTGTTTCCAGGTTAGTCTTCGGTCTATATGCACACCTAGGTACTTAACAGTGTCGTTGTGAGGTAGGATAGTTTCCCCTAAGTAAGTTTCCTTTGCGAAGAGTGAAATAGCCTGTGTGGACTTTGAGGTGCTAGCTTTGATTCGCCACTTCTTTAGCCACAAGTTGATTTTATCTAAGCCATTTGTAGGTACAATGAAGCTTGATTTGGATCTTTGCTACTGGCAAGGATAGCGGTGTCATCCGCAAATGTGGCTGTGACTACTTCCCGTGTCTCTGGTAAATCGGACGTGAATATAGTGTACAGGACGGGACCCAGCACTGATGAGGTACTCCAGCGTGCACTTCATGAAATTTAGAGGTGTACTCGTTGTCTTTTACCTGAAATATTCTTTCAGATATGTAGGATTGAACTAAGCCGAAGAAGGGGTGCGGAAGTAGCTTTTTTATTTTGTACAGGAGGCCCTTGTGCCACACCTTATCGAAAGCCTGTTGAATATCCAAGAATCAGTATTCTTTGCGCTCCAGCGACGTTCTGATTTTATCCACCACCCTATGTACCTGCTCGACAGTACCGTGTTCCTGTCGAACCCAAATTGGTGGTCCGGGATTATAGACCTCTCGTGTAAGATCCTTATGCGCGACTGGATTATTTTTCAAAGAGCTTAGAGATGACAGGCAACAGGCTGATTGGTCTATACGAGCTGACGTCATTAAGGGTTTACCATCTTTTGAATCATTATGACCTGAGAAATCTTCCATATACTTGGGTAGTGACCGACTCTCAGGATGCCGTTGAAAAACGTAGAGAGAAATATCAGACCTCTTCTTGGAAGCTTTGTCAGAACCTCTTTGGTGATCATGTCGAATCTGGGGATTTCTTACTATCCAATCTATTTATAAAATTTAACACCTCTCTTGGGTTAGTCGACTTTATGGGCAAGTCTAGTTGGAAGTCTTCGTTTCGTCGATGTCCAATTCTTATTGATGCCTTCATTGGGATTAAACACCTTCGCTAAGTGCTCCCCAAAAGTGCAGTCCTGGCCCATGTCACCCTCCAGTCTGATCGGCGGTCTGGTTCTTTTAGGCTGGTTCATGTTTGACACAAGGAGTAGTTGGTCGATTTGGTGGCTGTAAGTGATTTCAGTTGATGTTCCAGAGTTGCAGCATTCCTTATCAAGTTCCCATGAGGCTCTGTTGTATGCTCTTTTGTCAGATGCTTAAGCCGTCTTTTTTCCAGAAGTTTACTCTTAATTTCCCATGGGATATTTTTCCTCGGGTGGGCTTGTTTGGGGTAGACAGCCAACACGCCACTTGGATCAAGTTCGTGAAGCTGGTAGCTGCCAGTTCTATGTCTTCTGATGTTTTTAGCGCAATTTTTAGGTTTAGCCGTCTTTCAATTATTTCTCCAAACGAGAAACTAAATAGGATCTAACCACAAAGTACAACTACAATTTGTTTCAAACTAGGTCAATATTAATATATCGTCCGTTTTGTATGTTATAAGTTATAACTCGATATTTTTGCAAACATTGAAGTTTACATAATAAATAAAACCAAACATAGGTACATAAAATCACGCCACTTTTCCGGACGAGTAGGCAACGATCACGGGATTTCAATTTGCTACGGTCCTAATACATCTCTTTCGCTTCTTCTACTATCATGATATTTGGAGAAATTTGGAACATTTTAGTAAATTTCGCTTGTCGTTTTCTAGAACCGAACGTAGCGTCAAATCTACAGCTTCATTAAGAATAGATGAAACCATACATATTTACATATACACATGCTTTTATAGGTATACCCAAATGGAGTAGCCATAACTATAGGATAACTATATGGTCACAAAGGAGATCCAACTGCCACTTTTAGCATAGATGAAAACAATTATAATTATGTGCTAAAAATATGTTTTTCATTGTAATTATACACTTTCTATAAAATAGAAGCCGGTAGCCAGTAAATATAATAGGACTCTCAGTTTTATAGCACACAGTAAAAAGCTTGAATTATAATTAACTACTGTTGGAACTGTGTAAAATAATAAGAAATATAAATTACAGATAGTGTCGATATCAAGTAGTAAAATGCAATTAAGTATTTAACATAACAAGATGAAAACTGAGAGAAGTGTTATTATTGTAGGTAAAGTTTATTATATTCTGCTTGATTTAATATTAAATATTTGTTAAATAAATATTACCTTTATGTTTATAACAACAGTAATAAAATACGAATTATAGATCCCATTTTTGTATTGTTGATGTGTGATTGCCGGATGCCATTTGATGTAAATCAAAAAACTTAATGAAAGCACCGGCGGCGGCGACTGAGGCGGCGACGACTACAGAGGTATAGAGAAAACACATTTACTTTTACGAAACCTTTTGCTATAATTTACAAAGGAGAATGCGAGTTGCTCTTAGAGCCAATATAGACGAAAATATTTTCTTTCACTTATTGTAACTTTTCTCGCTTTCTGCACTGCCGAATCGCATAATATTTTGGAATCTACTTAACAAATATATGACCTTTTTTGATACATATTTGAACTTGTTAACAGCTAGGCCTGCAAGTCGCATCATCCTTTGTTATTATATAAGTTGACATGTAGTTTAGGTACAAAACGCAATTTAAACCACTACATAGTCTGTTCTGTTGTCTGACATATTTGAAGCTTAATAAGGTCTATTACTTAGCTCGTGCCTCGGAAAGCACGTAAAACCGTTGGTCCTGCGCCTGATCTCTCTCCGGTCGTGTCGGCTTTCCATCCCATTGGACTATGAGAGTGAGGGAATAGAGAGTGCAGCTGTGTTTGCGCACACACTTATGCACTATAATATCTCCTGCGTACCTGACCAATCTCCGTAGAGATTCTTCGCCTTGACCGAAATACGCAGATCACCATCATCATCATAAGGTCTATTAGAGAACTACTTACTACTAGATACTACTGAAAGTAAGACCGATGGCTTAGCACATCGTCCAAATACTGATAAACATACTCTATAGAAGATACATGATGAGATGATGACTCGTTCGCTACCCATCCACTGAATCATCCAATCAAAGACAGAAGATCCTTGTCATTAATCTCAGAAATCTCAAAATAATCACCGTGACGTACCATCATATAAGATTATTACCTCTGCCCCGGGGATCAACAAAAACCAATAACTACCACCTCACGACTGTACCTACTACGTCATGCTTACACCGAAAGTCGACGATAAAAAACCCGAGAAAATGACCGGTAGTCGTTATACAGATTATAAAGATAGGTGTTTGGTGATGCCCCGGGCGAGTGGAAGCGGTCGTGCTCGAATGATTATAGTGAATTAATATCTCAGTAAATACGTCACTTGATAACCGGCATCGATATTAATCGGACGGCCACGATCGAGATGGTCGTAAATTAATCGATATTCCTTTAGTAGAGAATTTTATCGACACATTTAAGTTATCTTATTGCAGTATAAGTAGTCTGTTTTGGAAAATTGCAGATGATGGTTATTACATCAAATTACAATTTTTCGCTAGATGCATTGTTTTTTATTTCATTTTTTCCATCATTTAACTAATCGTTTGGAACTAGCAGAAGTATTTCTTTCAGTTGCTTGGTAACCGATACTTGCTTTTACCTACACAGATAACCTATAATCGTGTAATAGCGTCATAATTATAATAATTATATGGATTAGGATTAGACGTATAGATTAGACATATAGATTAATTTAATTCTATCTGAAGATACAGGTACCTACGTGTGGCGGCGGAGACGGTCGCCACTGCTGGCGGTGCCGAAGGGCCGAACTCACTTGTGGAATAAGGGGCCGCTCACTCGCGCACTCAATACACTCAATGTCATAGCAGAAAGTGTGGACTTATGTTGTTGTACTCTGAGAGAATTCACAGTAAGTTTGTTTGTTGCATGTTATGTCCATGATTTAAAAAAAAAAACTATCAAACTTATAATTAACAATAAGTGTTAAGATAAAATCTAATTTATCGCATTAGGGGAACCTGTAATGATAAACATTTAGAGTTATTTGCTGTTTTTTGTTATTTATTTTGGCAGTGGTACGAGTATACTCTACATAAGGTACAACCATCATAGTTATAGGTTTTAAATAAAATCTCGTTTACCTAGATGAAGAAGCATTAATTAGCATCTGTTATAATAAAACCATAAAAGGCCTAAGCAAAGACAATATCGCGGTCTGGTCACGGTTTATAATATAAACTAATGGCCAGAAATTCTTTCAAGTGCATAAAAACCCTAATATAAAACACATTAACGCCACATTTATGCATTATAATTACCCGCCGTTATGGCCACCATAAAATAGCGGTGACACAACAAAGATGGGGCATCATAAAATCTTAAAAGGTTTCAAACTTTTGCTCTAAACGCTTAAAATCAACCATAAAATTTAAACACGAATTCTATAAAAATATGACTTTTGAAATCGTAAACATCACCCATTCAGGATAGACCAGCGGCTCTTGGAAAGGCTTTTGGCGTTTTATTATTTCTAGCGAGCCCTTGAGAATAATGAAGAAGTTTGTTTGTCGGCGCCGCACGTGGACCTTTTCGCGCACTTCAACCAAAGGGTTCCCAATTTTTATAACGTTCTTGGAATTCGGATTCCGTTGGCTTCACCACATAAAGGAGACTTATTGTCCACCTCAACGGATATCTGCGGGCACACTCGGAACTTCATTGTATGGACCTGCCGCCGTATTATGCTTCATAAGTAAACTCCTGCAACATGCAACAAAATGGTTACAGAATACCCGAAAATCCCAACAACGGTTCGATAATGCTTACAAATGCAAAATTATGCGCTTCCTTGAATTATAATAAACAACTTAATAACTGATTCCAAACAAATCCGGTAGTCCGTTACTTTGGCGGACTGCCATTCAAAGATTTACTTAGTAAGTTAATAATTTTTCAAAGAAATGTAACTCCAATCTTCTTCAGAGATAATCATACATCATAACGAAGCAATTATATATTCAAGAATACAATACGGAAGTTCCACAAAAACTACAATATAATGTGCATGCGCAAATAAAAAAGTTTCCTACACAGTTCTTGTTGCAAAAAATAAGGCGCTCTGATAAGTCTCATGCGTTATCGCTGTGAGTGCATTTCTATTTTAAGCGGTAATAGCTGTTCAGGTCCTGTCGTCTGACACTTGATGGTTTGGTACAAAAGCCAGACGTCTCACGTCGTTTGTTCCGACACCTCATGTGACTGTAATCTCCGGAGTAACAAGTTGCGAAAAAAATCGGCGCCACATTG
This sequence comes from Carposina sasakii, assembly GCA_014607495.2. NCBI lineage: Eukaryota > Metazoa > Arthropoda > Insecta > Lepidoptera > Carposinidae > Carposina > Carposina sasakii. The sequence continues at coordinate 4,379,942 of CP053164.1, forward strand.
TATTACGGACCCCCTGGTAACTGTAACTGTCTCAAGTGACGCACTTTTTGTTTCGTCCCTACACTTGCCCTTATACCTGTCGCCTGTCAGCCCTTACCGAAAAAATCTCAGCAAAATTAGTCCCGAACACGTGTTAGAAAAATACGCATTGTCTTGCCGGCGCATATTGTTTTGTCCGAGTCACACTTGGAGTGTTAAGGCAATTAGAATATACAATGGACTTAACAAAACCATAATAAGGTAGCTCAAGTAGGCTATTGTTTACTTGAAGAGATATAAAAAGTTTTTTCATAGCAAACTAACTATAGGACTACGACAGAACTTAGCAACATTTTAAAAATTTGATTCTTAATATTGAGTGAAGCGTAATAAATAACTAATAACCTACATCTGTCTTACTACAGTCTAATAGAATACGACCAAATTATCTTTAACACTCAAAATCGCAGAAGCTATAACGATCATTACCACTATCTCAAGAGGGAAACGACAAAAACCAATCCCTCATCTCCCAGACGACTGTTGATGAAAATCAATGCACATGTAAGTCATTAATCAGTATGGAGACAAAAATATTTGGCAAGTCTTGCAAATCCGGCGCCAGAAGGACCGAATACTGGAGCCTTTGTAAATGCCGCTTCGTAAGTGGCGAAGGCTCTTTCGGCAGCTAAGATAATATTTACCGAACGCCGAATGAACACAAATGACCGTAGGATTTGGTGTCGGGACATCACTAATTCGTAAATACATGTATTGTGATTTTAAGCAACCGAGAATTAAGGGGCCTGGACTCTAGACAATAGTGTTTCTATTTGCGTGAGCAATTTTCACTGTATCATATAAAAACTTATACATACCTATAGAATATCTTATCAACTATGACACACGTTACACGATAACTTTTGACGTCACTGTGAAATATCATGATTTCGTGTCTCTATATTTCACAACATCACATATCTCCAGCTATTAGTCAATAGTATGGACCTTGATGTGATCAGCGGGTGTTATAATTATAACGTAATGATCCAATACCCGGGAAAAACGTGCCAGCTGACTGGATTACTGTCACCAAGACCGATGGGTATCTTTCACCAAATAATATATTTCATTATCCATAACAAATAATACATGGTGTAATGTGCTAGTTTAAAGAAAATACATTTTTCAGAAACTATTAAATAAATTTAATTGCAAACTTGCGCCAAACGTACATGAATTTTACTTTCAGTCTTTATTTTAGTATATAGCAGTGATCGCAGGAATATATTAATATATATATTAGTATATGTATATATATATATATATATTTAATGTAATGTTACTGTTTCGATATAGCTTAGTGCATACACGCCTAGGACACTAAGTTAGGGTAAAAATTGTACTGTTTTGAGAAAATGTTTAAAAAAATGTATTTTGTGTCTGTTATGTTTCCTTAATAAATAAATAAAAATGGTTCTAGATTCACGCTTAGGTAATTTGAAATGACATCGGATATAAAAAAATCCCGTCTTACATTTCTAACAGCCAATTACAAAATTACAATAACAGATGTTAAGAGATTTTGTGATGCATCATTTTTACCTTCTGAATTAAATCCTCAGTTGTTTTCATACAATACATACAATTTAATATCCGGAATTTTAAAATATGACATTCATTTTCATTTTCAGTATTAAAATTGGTCATAAATTAATCAGCTTGGCGGGCTTGGTGGTGGACGAACACCATTTTTTTCTAATTTGGTAGACATGAATACCTATACAAAAATAAAATGTTGGTAATTTCAGGAAAATTTAAAGCGGATACCAATTGAATAGATTACCCCAGTCTAGAACAAGTCCTAGCATGTCACGATCTATCATCTCCAGTTTCGTGAGGTAGTTAACGATGACTCAGAATGACGTCGTCGATGACGGTACGAGTACCAAACACTAACGTAACGTAATGAACTAATGACCGTGATATAAACAAGGCAATAACATTAATTCTAACTGAATCTTAACTTGATTTGTGAATTGTGCAGGTTTCATTTATGTTGTGTTGACAAACGTTATTTCAACAAGGCTCTAGCAATATGACATTGTACAAACATTATCAACGTTACGTCTGTCCCTGTTATGCTGAACGTAGCTGTAGGGTCTCCTTTGTGATCTTGTAGTTCTGGCTACCCATTTCGTGATGTACACAGCCGTGTTCTATATGTATTATTAACCGTACCTATTTTGATTAATATTAAGATAAACTTACGGCAACTTACTTCTCATTGTCATCATCTCTCGAATTCATTCTCTTTCTCGTTTTTTAGGTAGGTAAGTACTTTATTTGTCTAAATCACTATCAAATCATACAAAGTAAAATAGTATCTGGCTGTAAGTTTCAAGTTCAATAAAGAAATTACTTAGGTACATTAAATTTAAAATGACGTGGTTGAAAAAAAACAAAGGAATAAGATTAAACAGAGTCATGTTTCATACAATGTAGAGGCGCTATTATTCTGCGACTATAAGCCAGTTTCCACGATTCTTTTGAATCCGAAGATCCGGCTAAGGCATAACGTCACCACCTCAGATCAGAATGACGACATGACAACATGTCATTAGGTAAATCCATAAAATTAGATGATTCTGGAATCAATATGATCTCCGGCTTATTTCTAAGATCTCTGTGTCATTTCCGGATTGCATTCCTTTGATAGCGGAAAATGGGATTTTATTACTAAGGTTTTAAGTCAGGTTTTATTTCTCAGGAATTTTGTAACCGGACATATTTAAAATTGGAGCCAGGTTACTCATTCCTATGTAAATTAAGGTATCTATTATAATAATGTTTATTCACAGTTACTAGAGTCAGTTACTATGAATTCATATATTGCAGTTCATAGTCATGTGCGTGTTGTAATTATCTTGCTATACACACAGTCATTGATCTATAGAATTATCTGTAGCTAGCAGAGAGATCCCTGATTTTCATAGGCATCTACAGGTATCTATCTATACAGCGTCCTCTTCACTATGCCACTGTCCTCTATCCTGGGCCCTAATCGACTGGTGCTATGCCATACCAGCAATATTACATTCTCGTTAGCGACTAACCGCTGCGCGTAGGCTTTACATGAAACTCGTGGCTTGTTTACCTTTTTTAGAGGTCGTTAGAGTTGTTCCGAGCACGCGCTCGAGTATGAATGAGTCACTCAAGTTCCCGACTCATGATCCAATGGCACATGTCGGCCATGTCACATATGTATATTTTTACATAATGCGACCAAAATCACGTAGTCGCTGTTTACAGTAAAACATTTTACGCTAATTCAGTCGTTTAGTGCCGCAGAGCATGCAAAGTTGTACGTGATGATTTTATTAGGTTAGGGAAAATATTTTGCTGCTGAATAAACAACATACGTATGTGTAGGTATATGATTTATTTTATCCTGCATTGGTAGAGTAAACAAACTGAAATGATGATTATAGCTTTGTTACAAGATTTATTATGATTTTATAGGAAAGATTAATACGATTTTCAGCACTTTCCAGTCAGAAGTTTTAAACTATAAACTGCGCTACGAGTATTCTTTCTAATTATATTAGTCCATCTAAGGTTAAAGTTAAGAAAAAAATAGATCATTACGATTGTAATTCAAAATAGCAACATGGAAATCATTATGCAAGTACATAACAATAATACCCACAATTACCTAGTAAATATATTTTTTCCGATGATCTGGCATATCCGGTCGGCCAATCTATATCTGCTATACCTACATAGTTAATACGTTCTAACATACCTACGTGCATTGCCAGTGCCTACTAGCAACATTGTTCTCGGCACGTGTAAGCCAATGTGATAAATAAATTTGTTGTCTTTTTTGCTGCCTATTGTGATTTTGAAGACTGTGCAGAGGCTAAAAGTGCGAATTCCATTTGAAATTTAAATATTTAGTACAGCATAACATGCTTTGTTGTCTGCAACATGGTCTTCTTTACTTACAAAAACATTTACTTACAAAAGAAGACATTTACTTATATAAGTTCTGGTTGCATCTTCTCTTTCTATTCTATTATCTATAGTTCACCTCTTTAATATGAATAATCAGGTTTGAGGTTCGTCAATACTATGTGTGCTTTTTAAAGCCTCTTTTGTATCATAGATTATTTTAAGAATCAGCATAAATTCAATTTTAAAAACTCTTGAGGCGCTCTATCAGCTTACAACACACTATAACCACACTATAACAATCGGAAAATAGGAAATAGGAAAATCAGAACAAGTGCTGTTGTTGCTCTACATAGGTAATTTATGTAATTATTGTACTGTACGGCCAGAATTTACAGGGATTTAAACTATATGTTATTTTAATTTGTTAATACTATTTGGTGATACTGGTCATTTCAACGAACTGAGCACAATAACAAGAGTTATCCATTATTTCAAAAGTTTTAAGAATTATGAAAACAACATCGTCATGAGGTTCTTATCAAGTAGAGTACATAAGTACTTAAACAGATCCTCATTATACCAATTTATCTGATAAACCTTAATATAGCATCATTAGGTAATTATAAACGCGTGTGACAAACAGTAAACAAAGATTAACTTTATAAATAGGAAAATTCCTACATCAATGAGTCTTGTGCAAGACAGGCCAGAAATTAACAGTAGGTATGCCTTATCAAAATGTTGTTTTACCAGTGGATAAAATAGGAACTAATGCTTAATGTGTACTACTACAATCCATATTAACTTATTACATTATCTGGTTTTATACAATTGTTATATACCTACTCGGTATTAAGAGTAAATACATTTCTCAAATTAAACTTCCTCAAAAGAAAATTCAGTCCAATGCGCGATTTAGAAAATTAGACATACTAGACTTTACTTTGCATAGCAAGTAGCGTCACCAATCAACTTACGTAGGTATATAAATTCAAGTTATCTATTAACCCTAATGACCCGTACGATAAATAGTATTTAAATCGTCGAATAAATTAAATATTGATCAAGGAAAGGAAAATTTAGCGAATTTGAGTTAATTTAAAATATTCCGTGTTTAATTAACAGACATGTTTGTTTATTGTTTTCGTTATTAAGATTACTGGGAATTAGTTGTTACTAGTATTTGATGGAGGAGAATTAAAAAAACATTTACGGCTTTGTAATAAATTAAACAAACCAACATACAAAATGTTCCGCCCTACTTTGAATGCGTATACTATTTTAGAGTAATACAAACGCTATGATTTTCTAATAAAGCTTTTTCTAGGATATAAGGAAACCTGTGTTGACCGTCATTAAGACCCAGTGAGCCCCTTTGTTTTGAAAATTCTACATACAAATGCTGATTTTACTATTAATACAAACGTATTCATCGTTAAAGCAACATTTCTCGGAGCACAGTTTTGCTAGAATTTGCCGTGCTTGACATAGCTACAAGAATATTCCCGTGTCCTTACATCTTTTCCCATAGTTAGTGAATATGATATGGTCACTCCAGCGATTTATCTATGTTTCTCACAACAATAGACGCGAAAATACCTATCCACGTAACCGGTATTTGTCTGCTAAACTTTCCTGTCATTACTCGTACTACAAACAAGTTGACACTACTAGATAACAATCACCTACAACTGCTGTTCTAACAGCGATAGCGCTAGTTTCAACAATCTATAACATTTTCCTTTACACTTCGCACTAGTTCCATATTAGGTCACGACAAATGTAAACCTAGTTTGTATAGTCGTGACGCGTGGAACCGGTGATTGCTTGTTGAGTTTGACACGTGCCTTCCAATGTGGAGGCGTTGGTTCAATCCCAGGATATCTACCATTAAATTATTTTCACCGTAAATAGAACATGCTTACTCCCTTAAATGGGCTGTTAGATGGAAAACAAGCAACTTCAGGATAAATCTTATTTAAGTAAAGCTACTGCGTGCACTAATTATGCCAATAAAGATTTATAAATACGTAGTCCAATATCCATAGGTTTTGTTATCTAAAATGCTTCATCTAGGAAGTGGGAGGCAGATAAGTACGAGTACATGATGACACTGACGTATGCACTCAATATCGCATGCCAGGGTCGTGGGGCGTAAAGTTCAGTAAATGACAAGATTTACGTCCGAATGGCATTGGATCAATGGAAAATTTTATAAACACTCGATTAGTGGTCATCAATTATTGGATATTAATGCGTTCCGATATTATCGAACTCACTAAATATTTGGATTGCTTAAGCAATTCTGGCAGACATTGAGGGGCATCGAAATTGATATCAAAATGTTAGCAATAGGCTGATGTATCTACGTTTTTGTTGATTTTGTATACTCTACATTTATTTACGCTTTGCAGTGGGTGTGCATTTATTAGTTACTGTTCTTTGTCACTCACTTTACTGGAACTTGAACTAAATTTTATACAGGTCATAATACACTTTATTTACAAAAAATATCTACTATAACATAGTAACCTACCTACTCAATTAATAAACAAGGGGTTTTAATGTAGAGTCCTTAAAAACGGGATTAAACTGCCGAAACTCAGAAAATAAACGTATTTATATTATTTTTGTGTCATACTTATTACACAATAATTACATAATTCTGTAAAATAATGAAACCTGATATTGATAGCGTAATTACCCTAAACCTAAATAGCAATAAGTAAAACCTTAAAAAAAATATTTTAGTAAGTAAATAATTTGTCTATTTATATTTTTATCACCAGAGTGGGTGTAGAACGTAAGCCCGATATCAGAAATGCCTGTCGATAATGTTTTGGGACAGATTCCCACGGCGAGCCCACGCGTGGGCGTGGAGGTCGCCCACTTGCTGGACAAACTACTCGGTAATCCTGTTAGAGTAATCAATTCATTGTGATGACTTGAATAAATCGTGAAGTTTTTATAAGATAGTGAACACTTTAAACAATTTCGGTGTTATTACAAAAGAATATAAACATCATTTAAGCGAAACATTGCCTAAATTTGACGGATAATCTATACATTTTGTTCTCAAATGTCATATTTAAAACGAGTCTAACTTTAGGCGCTCTTTTGTTATAACACCATTTATATTTAGGTTTTTTATCATACGCACGTGTAACGCGCAGATATAAAGATTTGCCCACAAGTAAGTATAAACAGATTACAGAGGTGTAAAAAAAGATTTATTATGTTTACTTAATCATATTTTTTGTTAATTAGTATGAAAGATAAAACTAATTTGTAAAAACATATTTTCTGGTACCTTATTGAATATTATTATTTGCTAAAAATATAGACATACTTAATTAAATAGGTAGAGATGTCTCTGCATATTATACATACTGAATCATTATTAGGATACTAAAGTATAAATTAGTACCTGAATACGTAGAAAACTTATTTATTCAAAGACACCTACGAGACGTATGTAAGTATTATGAAAACAACAAAGAGCAAAGGTCATATACGTCATACGAGAATCAGCTTTTGACGACCAAGCAACATTTTATAAATAAGTAAAATTACTTGATAAACCAGAATCAAGTAGGTACTTTTTATGTGCTAATTAATGTTCTATCTAATAACACGCATATGTAGATAAGTAACAATAACATTCGAGTCATATGCTTCACCACAAAATGCTGACGCACGCGCGTATTCAGTGCCATGTTGCGTAAGATTTATGTTTTTTACATTTTTCCCGTTTATATCCATTAATTTCTTTAGTTTTACTATGTATTACCTATGCTACGACTGTTGAGTACCTAATTGTTGTTTGCAACGGCAACACTTTTTTAACAAGACAAATATTACACGTAGGTACATATAATTTTTATAGAGCAATCTGATACTCAGAAATTATAACATAAAAAACCCGACAGAAAATCTATTTTTGTAAAAGAAAATGCTATCGGATTTTCCACTTAACTACGTGAGTGTGATAACTGATGATAAGTAAAAAACCACAACGTAGATATATGTATCCAAGTATATTATTATCAGTTTCATCACCTTTGCAAACGATATGTAGAGTCTATTATTATTAGTTACCCAACATCCATTGATTTTTATTGAGGGGTTTTTTTTACCTAAAGTTTTACAAAACGTCTAGTTCCAACTCGTCACTATTTTTCTCAACACCCAGAATATAGGTATAGCATAAATCTAATGCCTTGTCCTGAATGACATCTTTTCAAGCTATTTTGTACATACCGGTTTGTACATGACCATTTCAGCATTCTTTACATACGATACGAGTTAATGATTTGCAAAGGACAACACCTATAGCTATAAGTTTTTCCCCGGGATCCAAAGTTTCTCTCACCTATTATATACTTGTAAACTTTTATATAGCCAGAAGATTTTCCAAAAGACTATTTCATAAAAAGCTTTTTCCTAATTCTAAGTTCTAATGCTCTTACATAATACCTATAATAATATAAACATACCTAATCAGTTCAATCAGTCAATCGATCAACAGTTTCTTAACACCAAAAACATCACTGAAAACTTGAGAATCGCCTTTGCATGAGTTTTCAGCATCTGCTTGCAGAATTAAATGCATTTCAAACTAATTTTACTGTGTCTCTACATTTCAGCGAAACTATACCCCTTAACATCGTAATTAATTACAAATACGATACCATCAGCTTCATTAGTAAGGTATCATTAGTCCTCATATTTGGGGCGGAATGGTGTTCATAATCTGCCAGTGGTATTACCGCATAATCTGCCGGCAACGGTAGACGGTAGCCGGCAATCATTGTCAGGTATCCTCCATTGTGCCGTGATTGATCGGCTTACAACACGGCGCTTGATGCGCAGGCGCAATTATATGTAGGATTAATTAGACGGACGGACGTGGCGAAAGACGGCGGAATTAGTGTCGGTAAAAGTTTGGGCTGAAGGTTGCATGAGCAGTTTAGGCAGTTGCTTGAATGTACGAGTAGAGTCTGCAAAATGTGAAACAGCGAGGATAGATCTTATACATATAGTCGTAAAATTACGATCTTTATATTAATTTGCTGCAAACTGTATAAATCAATCATACTACATACATACATTTATGAGCAGACTTCTATATTACTTCACCAACTCTACCATACAGAGACTCTACGTCGATACAAAATCATAACTACCAAATGATGATCCAAGATTGCATCAAGAAAATTAAGTATCACTTGATCAGTAGCGAGTGAATGTCAAACGAATGGGACGGCGGCAATTACGGTGTGCTGGGTCGCGATCCGTGTCGCGGCGGCGCGGGCGCAGCGCCGGCGATTGTTTACTGCGCGCACGCGCTGCCCCCCGCCCCTCGCCGCGCCGGCAGCTGCTCGCACAGGTGGCGCGTGTGGGAACTCGACGACGATCAGCGTTCCCACGATCGCGCGCCCTCCACTCTCTATATAAGCCCCCGCCGGAGCGACGATACCGCATTCCGCGTTCAACGCTCAACGCAAATACACCGCACTCACAAACTCACACTATCAGACATGTCTTACGAGATCGCGTACTCGGTCGCAGACGACGGCCCGCAGCCCGTCTCGCGCACTTATCAGTACCGCAAAGTGATGAAGCCGATGCTGGAGCGCAAGAGACGCGCCCGCATTAACCGCTGCCTCGATGAGCTCAAGGAGCTGATGGTCAGCGCCTTGCAGTCGGAAGGCGAGAACGTCGCCAAGTTGGAGAAAGCCGATATCCTGGAGCTGACAGTCCGTCACCTTCACAAGCTGAGGAGACAGCGTCGCCTGTCGCTCAACCCAACAGTGGACGCCGACAGATTCCGTGCCGGATTCACTCACGCCGCCAACGAAGTGTCTCGGTGCCTGGCATCAGTGCCCGGAGTGGACGTGAGGCTAGGAACCCAGCTGATGACACACCTCGGTCACCGCCTGAACGATATGCAGCGCGCTGCCGCAGGAGCTGACACCCCACCGGCCAGCCCGCCCAGCCCAGCCCTGTCGACCGCCTCATCCTCCTCTGGATACGTGAGCCCGTCCCCGCCGTCGTCGCCGGCGCCCGCGCAGACGCCCCTGGACTGCTCCACATACAAGCGGCCGGTGGTGTGGCGCCCGTGGTAAAGCCGAGCGGTGGTCGGCCGGACCCGGCTCCGCGGTCACATCTGTTCCAGCACCGCTCGGGGCCGACTCGCTCCAAGTGTCCGCCCTCACCCAGTTCAGTGATGTTCTCGTGAAAGCATTTCGTTAACTAGATCTCACAACTTAGTAGTAGGATAAAGAAATGTAGCTGTAAGTCCAAACTTTAAAGCTTTAAACTAGGGCATAAGTAAATTGTGATATTATAGAGTAAATATTATTGTAAATCTTAGAGATGTTGTATGATGCACCGCAAACGGCGGGCTCGAATTGTTATATTTTTATTGTTGAAAAGATTTCACATGATTTGTGAACAGTTAAAAGAGAGAATACATAAGAATAAAAAATATTATGTCTGAATCTATTTCTGCCTTTTTTTCCCCGACCCTTAACTGACCTCTAGATAACAGCCATAAGCCATAGTTTATCGTACCTAGGAGTTCATTGAAAAAGTTGTAAACATTGCGTTGGCGTACACACTAGCGCCACGATAAGTATCGAGGTGAAGGGCAAGCCTCTGCCCCGGACACGCTCTGTAACTTTCCTGTTTACTTCACTAACAACGCTCATTATTTATTATGTGACAAATTTACAATTAGATAACGAATATACATTGCAAATGTAGACACTTTAGTGATTAATGCTATGGCTCCAATGGCGTCATCTAAAGTTCAGCAACTTTACTTTCTGAAGGATGTTTTTAGGTACCTATTGTAATAAATTAACTTATTTACAAAGAGGACTAATCTCAAAAGAACTCTACATTAGGTACTTGACGTAATTAATATAGATATCAAGTATGGAGTCGTGAACTCTACATAGCCAAGTCAAAAACAACATACACAACAAAACGACAACACATAACTATTCTGGCACGGGTATATATCTGAAAAAAATTAGGAAAAATGAGAGAGTAAATATTTATGAAGATGCAATTTAAATCTTACTTATCTTTTGCTAATTAACTGAAATTGAAATATAAAAGGAGAGTCGAGGAATTTATTTCTCATTATTATAATCGAAATATTTAAGGTAACGGAAATGTCTCGTCTCTCGAAAATGGATTTTTACTAGAATTTTCCCGCTGATCTTATGGATCTTATGGACCTCTCATGAAGCATTTTTTATATGAAATTTCTGATAGACAACCATAAACGTGTGATAACACTTTTTATGAAACTCTGCGTGATTCATGCTGAATTAGAAGTTGACCTCAGACCTGATTCAGAATCGCTGGTCACAATAAAATTGCGGATTCCATCAAGTCTAACATGTGAAGCATTTTTTAGCAATCATGTAACAATTTTTAAATAGCGAAATTCGAAAGGTCACAAACTATTCTGACGTTAGCAATATTTAACTATCGATAGTCGTCATCGTCATCAGCCTATTGCAGTCTACTGCTGAACGTAGGCCTCCCCCAGGGCACCGATTTTTTTCTGGAAGAGTAAGTCAATTAGGTACACATTCTGTAAGTACATAAGTTTCCAAATATAATTATATTTACTAACATCGGTTTCACTAGAGCTGACTCCTTTTTTAAATCAAATATGTAACTAAGGTTCTTCCTAATTTTGATAGAAAATAAAAGAGGCGTATCGTCGGGAAACTTGTTTTGGCGGGATGATTTACGTCGCTTCAGACATCTTGTAACAAAAATAAACAGTCAGACACTATGTACATCAAGGCCTTATGCCCAAAGAAAATAAACTTAATCAGAATATTACACACAACCTCAAAAGTTTTCTTAAAAATATTCTAATATGGGATAACTAACGCCATCTAGAAAGACCAATAAGAAACTGTGAGCTTTCAAGAGCTTTTTCAAAACACCGACATCTATAGTTGCGACCTTGATACGGAATCCCAACGTCTCGTCGCACGCGCAAAGCTTTGTTGAACGTTTCTGTATAATATAAGTAGGTACCTACATAACTTTTAGAGCTTTTAGAAGTTATAGCAATATTTAAAAAGATGGCGTCGTATTATGGTTGTTTTATTAACCGACTTCAAAAAGAGAGGTCATCAAAATTCGTCTGTATGTTTTTTTTATTTTTTATTATTTTTTATATTTTTTATGTGTGTTACCTCAGAACTCCGTCATTGATGAACCGATTTCAATTTTTTTTTATAATTGGTCATGGTATACTTCCATGTTGGTCCCATATTCACCACATCAGGATCTGATGATGGGATCTTGGAGAAATCGAGGGCAATCCTCGAATATTGTAGGCACATGTAGTCTGTTTTTATACTTTTACTGAGCGTTTTGATCACCTACATATAAAACATAACATCTGATGATGGAATCTCTAAGGAATCTAGGGATATCCTCAAATATAGAGTAGTCCGTTTTTAGATTTTCATAAAGAATTTTGGTCAGCTACACATAATATAAAGGAAACGAGGGTCTGATGATGGAGCCGCCGAAAAACAGATAGTGGAACTTTTTAGTAACAAAATTCCCCTATGGCAGGGGGAGGCCTAGGTCCAGAGTAGTGGACTGCAATAGGCTTATGAAGATGGAGATAATAAAGATAATAAATTAAGTCGTGTAATTATATGTTCCGTTAAGCCGTGTCCTAAGTAAGATGGTTATGGTAACAGGAAGAGGTAAAATGATTGGGAACAGGGCAGGAAGAAGGAGTGCAATTATTTGTTGCTTATATTGTCAGACGTAAATTTCGAAGCCTAGTCATTTCTCTCTGTGCCCTTTCGTCATGTAGCCGATTTAATAATTTGCTGGCATCTAAATCTGACAATATTATGCCTTCTAAACTTCGTACACGGCATAACGTAACATATATTTTAGAAAAATTTTACTTTAGTTTTTCAATCGTATCATTTACTATTACGTAGTATTATCATATATGTTCTGTGATATTACCAACTATAATAATTATTATTCTTGGCATTATTTGTTAGTGAAATCTAAATTTCATATGAATGTAGAGCATAAAAATTTAAAACTACCAATTACTTTCGCAATCGGCCACGTACGTGACAACAGTGCTCATCCAATAACATCTACTACACAGGGTTCCCTGATATTGCATCATGGCCACGCTTCGAGACGTTCTGTTTGATAAGTAGTGATATGTAGTATGACCACGCGTTATGATAAGTGTGGGATTAAAGCTGTAAAAGGCCACTAATTTCTCGAAGGCCAATGAACGCAAATAAATAGTCACTATTTTCCAAATACATAGTTTGTAACTAAATAGCACGTAGAATCAAATATAGACAGTAGGTACCTATTTAATCTGTAATGACAATATGATGGTCAATACTGTTGTCTCAACATTTTTGAGAAACTGGTTCAGAATTACGCAGAATGCTTGACAAGCTAAATTTTAAATAGTGCACTCAATGCTAAAACGCCCGCTATTCCCTAATCTCCTAATATCTACTATTTAGGTATACTTATTTGCTCATAACTTAAAGCGCTTTAAATAAAATTTATCCCGGATTTTTTAAATTCATGGGGACTGTATTGGCTGGTGCGTGCTGTGTCTGATTAATTTAATGGTCCGGTGATGGATCAATGAATGATCTGTATATCCGGAATAAACAAGATATTGCTAGTTATAATAATTAGAAAATTTAGAAATCACCTTCAATGTCGAGAAGTTTTGACAGACACAAACTCTGTAATAAATTATATAGGTACATACATACATATAATCACGCCTTTATCCCTTATGAGGTAGGCAGAGCACCAAGGGCCGACAGAACCACATGGTGCCACTTCTGATCAATTTTGAGAGTTGAGATGCACAAGTGCGGATAGTAGTAACAGGTGGTCAGCCCATCGCCTACAAAACACCAAGACCCTCTTGTCCCTCTACTGACTTGTACAGTATGCCCGGGAAGAGAAGCAAATTATGTTAAATAAATTATGTTGTGTTATATTGTATGATATAAGTACAAACCTAGTCCGTTCGACTTATAAATTATATTTCCTTCGTTATTGTGACGAAGGGTAATGCAGAGAGAGCCCTATCATGTTTCTCTCGGTCTCAGGGAAAACTGTTTCAATATTTATCTACTTACTTCTAAACTAAATAATAAATGAAATGGTATTAGGCGTTACAATTCACCCACAGTGAAACTAAATAATATAAACAGGTAGGAACGAAGTTCCTTCGGCTAATGTAGAATCGATACAATTTGCAAAAGAAAAATCGTGCTCAATTTTATTTAGGTTTAAAATGTATCTATAATGTGAGTATTCGCCACGTGCTTGTCCATGAATTCATGAGTATATACTATGCATTGGCGAGGTGGAGTAGTAATAGAGAGAGAAGGGATGAGAGAACGAAAAGAAAGAGGGAGAAAGAGAAAGGTATTATACACTACTCGTTTGTGTATACGACTGTCGCGCCTGCGCACGTCTCATTTAACGGTTTTATGCCACGCACTTTTTCTTACGGTTTTACTATTACATTTTTTTCAGTTCGGTCGCGCAGCAAAATCCCTATCTTCTCCAAGCCTGCCGTAAGGAACTTCGTTCCAAAAACCGATGCTACGATAAAATTTAAGCTTTAGTTTCCTATGATAGCGGTGCCGACAGTCGATACAGTAAAGCCTATTGCAGTTTACTGCTGGACGTAGGCAACCCCCAGAGCATGCTACATGGCTCGATCTCCCGTTTTTGCCATCCAGTATAGGTATAATACCTTAGTATCTATTTCAATATCTTGTTAAGAGAGCAGTAAGTAGGTACTCGTACGTAGTTAGTATTTTTACAAAACCATTTTATTAATAAACAATGAACACAATAAGTAGATAATACCTATTTGAGAAAATGTTTCAGATTAAAATTATTCATAAATATTACTTTATAAACTATACGTGTATACGTAAGCCATACGTGGCAATATGTACCTGCCATCTGTTTTTTATATGGCTCACGTGAAAGAGGTGATGTCATCATATCATACAATATTTGCAATAATATTTAGTAAATAGTAACAATTCATATTAAGTAGTATAATGTGTACGTAGATTGCTATTTCAGTCGGCTTTTCCCCGCTCCTAGTACAATCCGGGAAAATACTTTTTACCCTTTTATTCATATGGGCCGTCCATATTTGCTCTTTGAGTGATCACAAGAAGTGCATCGATGTGACAAGTTGTTATTTATACCACTTACATAATAATAACTTGTTTCGAGTCTTAACTAAACAGTGACATCTTCAATAAACAGATGAGCGTCGTATATCCGCAGTGGGATCTTAGCTAAAATTCAGTCAAAATAAGGAAGAGACTTTAGCCTTTGCCAATTTTCTGTTTACCGTGGCGTAGTCACTGACGTAACAAATGATCTAATGGGTACCTTATCTATATAGAATATAGGTATAGTATGTTAATATATATGTATAGGTAGCATTAGCACTAACGGAAAGTTCCTTAAAAGATAACGCTCGACGTAAACACTTATTTATTACAAACATTCCTCTACAACTTATAATGAGAAATGTCATAATAATTTTATATCGATTGAGGTGTCTGTATATCAATAAGTTGTAGCCTAACTCTTCTGATTTCGGTGGAAATCAGAAGATTTTACCTACATGTATATATCAAAACATTTTACCTACATGTTCTGCAGGAATTTTACCTTACACAACCTTTTGTTCAAGAATACAACTCAAAACGAACTTCAAACCTTTTCAGCCTTATTCCGTAGGGTTATTTAAAAATACGATAAAAAGGCTTCAAACGTAGATAAGGTAAAAAGGAAATAGTCAATTAACACGTGTACTTTATCTAATCTACATCCTATTATTTTGCAGTTTCAACGGCGACCGTCATATGAGCTAAAGGTAATTAAGCATAGGTACTTAGTATATCTAGCGATACGTAGGATAAGTATGTAAGTACCGATGCAGGCTTAGAGAATTGATAAAATGTTTCCATAACTTTGCAAAATTTGCTATCGCTCGAAAGTTACATTGTCCATGCCCAAACAATGTAACAAATAATTAGCTTAGTAGTATACTCGTAGTGTTTAGATTTTAAAATTCAATATTGAGATTAACAATTAAATTACCTTCTTCAACCTTAAATTTTTACACCTTCCACCAGGTGTTTTAAGCAAACTTGTTCCGTCACCTTCTATTATCTTCAGTTTCCAATTTCCACCCAACAGATATTTAAAATTGATAGTAGATTATCCAATAGATAGTTGCCAAATAATAAAATAATAAATAAATATAATATAATAATAATTAAAAACAATAATGCATACTTACCTACCCTACAATAATGTTATGAGAGTTCAAACAGAATTTGATTATTTAAACTAACACCCTACACACGTTTTTCAAACTAACACCCTACACACGTTTTTCAAAAAGACGATAACAATGTGTATGACTATGGTAAAAACAAACATGCATCTAGGTATGTTCGTGAAAAATATATAAAACCACACACACACAATAGGCACTATGCACCGATTACTTTAACTAGCAAATAGATGAATCGGCCTACGTCAATCGCTAGACTATATTACGTACGTTGTAATGTACCTATTGCACGAGTGGAATATTTTGCAACAATATAATTAAATAGGAAAATTATTATAAAGACTTAATTAAGACAGAGTCAGACGTAAGTATCTAGGTACTAAGTTGTATAGGTCGTTTGTGATATTTAAACAACTTTTTTTTACAGTTGGCCCTACTCTTTATTTGGGCAAAAAATCTATTGTTTATTTCAAGTCGGTGTACAGACGTGTTCAAAACTGTTAAGATGAGTATAAATGAAACAACAGGGCTTCATGATTATGAATATATAAAAAAATTGAACAGTCTTTGACTATCACGCATTTGAAAGTAAAAAAAAAACAACAACATGAAGGAAAAATATTTAAAAAAAAAACATTTACTATCGTCTAATGACTGTCCCAAGTGCTATCAAGTTATTCCATTTCAATTCATATAACGCGCCAGCTATCGAAAATAATAATCATTATTGCCGACCATTAAAAAGAAATATATAACGAAATTGAAGACTTTTCGTCGCGATTGTCCACATTAAAAATACAGATAGTAGGGCGAGTTGACCAATTCAAAAATTCGTTAGGTCGACTGATCCTATGGTCCGAGTTCTGAGTAGGGCGAGTTGACTAAAGAGCCCTTATCAAAGCTAACTTGATCTATAATGGCATTAGCTGTGTGATTTTTCCAGAAAATTTTCTTATTTTTATTTTTTATTGTACACAGTAAAGTTTCACAAATAAAGTTTATAACGAGGAAGATGTACAAAGGCGTGCTTATCTCTTAGAGATAATTTTAATAATAATTTTAGTGTTATTGAAATAATTTTTCACTTATATTTTTTATATTAAATCGGCTTACGTACCTTTGTACCTACATCTGCTCTGAACTAAAGGTTCGTCTAGGTCTTTGCTAATAAACAACAAAAATATGAATAAGACTAAAAATCCAGCAATACCTGGAACAGTACTTTTTTGTTTGATCCTCTTTCGCCGTAGCAGGTTCGTAGATCGTAGCTACCTCGTAGTGCTACTACGGATAGCGCCCGCGCACCTTTACGAGTATATACCTCATCGATTCGATGACTTACCACTGCTGCAACTCTAATGATGTGGTCAACCTGGACCGTCACACTTAAAACTAGTTATGTTTGTCTCCCATTAACTTTAATATTAGGAACTCAATTTTAAGATAATAAGATTATGTTCTATCGGCCCTTGGTGCTCTGCCTACCCCGTAAGGGACAAAATATTATGTAAAATTGGCGTCAAGTTCGCAGAGAGCCGGCCAAAGAAAAACATCCGTCGCATTTCCGACCATCACAATAGGCAACCACATGGTTATTATTTTTTTATCACAATAAGTACATACCTAATTCGACATCTTCAACAATAGCCCTGTATTTTAGACCGTCCTATGTGGTCAGTTGATCTAATGACACTAATTACGGACCCCTTTCTCGGGTCAACCACTTGACCTCACGATTGATGTGGGAAAGCAAACATGTGACACATAATTTGACCCCTACGACAAAAATAACAATATAAACTCAATATTTACCATCGCATGACAATCTACGTAGATTAGATTACTTTGCTCTCTTTTGTGATTTCAAAAAAGTTTACTGTATCCAAGAAAATATAGTTAGGTTAGGATCATTCAGACGTCGAAATGTTCGTAATCTATGGTGTTATGGCAACAGAGATCCTATCTACCTACTCGTATGCAAAATAATGCAAAATATTATATCGACACGATATGATTGTGACAATGTAGGTACAGGTTAGATATCTGTTCGGTAGACCGTGTACATAATTTCGTAAACCTGTAAAGCTGTGCTTATCAATTTTTCAGTCACTTGCAAATACACTATAATAATGTCCAATCTCATTTAAATTATCGAAAATCCCAAAGTTGATTACTTTGCACGAGCGTATGACGGTATGTTTTTTATTATACTTTTCTTACTCCTTATCTGCGTCTACAGTTATATATTTTAGGCATAGCAACGAACATTGTATACCTACTTGTTTAAATAATATAGGTAAGTAATTTCGGAGGGTTCTCTACATTGCTTCATGGTTCTCTCACATTCCCTTGGCAACAACTACCGATAACATATTGATAACGAGATCAAAAGGTTGCGTGGATATAACATACAATAGGTACATACAATAAAATTGAAATTATGGTTCATCAATTTTATGTTGATATATTGAGAAATTAGGTTCTTAGGTACCTATTGTGTAATATGAGACATAGCACAGATATTAATATAGCATAGTAACCAATGGAAAAAATATTTGATAGATTTAAATTATTTACCTGCTCAAAGACGTGTGTAGGTACTATCATATTGCCTATATGTAGTAAAAAAATGTATAACAAAGCATTATGAGCAGATCAGGCGATACCAAATCCTACTACGAGTATCCTATCTAATATTATAAACGCGAAAGTTTGTAAGTATGGATGGATGGATGTTTGTTACTCTTTCACGTAAAAACGGCTGGAGCGATTTTAATAAAATTTGGTATGGAGTTAGCTGACACCCTGGATTAACACCAGGGGCGACTCGTCCTAAGGAGCGCTGGTGCAGTGCACTCCCACCCTCGAAGCCTATCACAAAGTGGGGTGGCGGCGTAATGATTAACATTTACAGAATAGTTCTAACTATGTTACTGTATGGGCTATGGCGTCATTTCCAGTAGGCACAGACATTAATAACTGTTGATTGGCAACCAGCTTGTTTTCGATGGAATCTTCCCGCCAGCGATAACCTAAGTTATCGCGCACGAGACAGCGTTGCTATTTTAAACTGCCACACAACTCGCCTCAGCTATCAAATGAACACGTGCTGTTGTGGTGCTTGTTGTATGGAAATTCTTGACATAAGAAAACACGGATGCGATATGGATGATCGGATATGAACAAGAAGGTCGCTGTCGACCAATTAAAGCAAGGGCCGATTTTTCCAATGGTCAGATGTCTGGAGGATAGGTACAGTTGATGTCTCTATCTTGATCAAATTTTAGAGAGTGACAACATCATATTTATCCTGTAGATAAGCTATCTAATAGTTAAATCTGCCCTATGTAGTTGTTAAAAAGTACTACTGTTAAGTAGGTATCTATTTGTTGATTATGGTCGCCTGATGGTAAGCACCGTTGCAGTCTAAGATGGAGCGCGCTTGCCTAAAAGAAACCGGTTCACTATCGTCTTGAAGACCGCAAGATTATAATTCACGGGGAACAGGGATTCAGGCAGGGAGTTCCACAGCTTGGCCGTTCGCACTATGAATGTAGAAGCAAAACGCTTAGTACGAGTTTTCGGCACTTCAACTGTGAACCGGTGTCGCCTTGACGTTTCCCTGGTCGTCCGGTGGTAGAAGGGTGCTGGGGGAATTAGGTCGTGAAGTCCCAACGCAATGCCCGAAAATGCCCAGATATATATCTATAGATATATATATATCTATGGCTATAGCCGCTTAATTATACTATATTTCGTGCTTTGGTTGTAGATCGTGCATGGCCTGGGCCTACAAAGTCACACACAATCTCAATCAGTATTAGGAGGTCTGAACTAAAATGCACATCGTGAACTTTCATCAGGCAATCAAGCAAATGCCATCACATTTCATATTATTTACATTATGTAATACATAAATTAACTTATTAACTCTTTAACATCTGACACCGCTCGCTATGCTAAACGCAGCAGTAGGAGGATCTCTTGATCCTACTGTTCTGGCTACCCCGTTCCAGAAACTCAGCCGTGCGTGTAGTATGTACTATGTTAACTTAAAGGCACAAAAAAAACCAACCAACGTAAATTACCGTCAATTTATTTCATACCAAATTTATATAACTTTATATCTAGACTTATTAATCATGTGGTGTGAGGAGGTCTGCAGCTTTAATAACTCTTCCTTGATCAGCCGAGTGATTTCCGACTTCGCTTTGGCCACGGCGAGTTCTTGGGAGCTTTCTATGGCTAGGTAGAGCTTTCTTTCGCCTTCTGGAGGCGCTTTTCCTGGAGGAACGTAGGTACCTCTTACTGTTATACCTGCTTCGGAATACTCGCTGATCAGAGCTAGGGCCTCCTGTGAACAAAGAAAGAGTATATTTAATATAATATAATACGGAAGATTTAATATAATGTTACGGAGAAGTTCTTAAAGATTAGATATGTCGGACAATATTGTGCAACAAAGTACGATGAAATTATTATAAAATTTGAGTACCTACGTAACGTCCATCGTCACAAATATCGTAATAATTACAACAAAGAGAGAAAATTCTGTACGCATATGAATGATCGGTTGCAAAGAAGATTCAAGAGAGTAACAATTCATCAATTTTGGGATTTAAGAAGTAAAATATGAGAAGAATACTCGAGTTTGTAATGCGAACGGCTAAGGAGTGGAATGCACTTCCTGCCGATGTATTTCCCGAGCACTACAACATTGGTCTCTTCAAATCTAGAATGAATAGGCACTTTCTAGGCAAACATGTTCCACCCTAGGCCGCATCTTGCTTAACATCAGGCACGATGGCGGTCAAATGTTTGATAGATAATTGTTTAAAAAAACAAATTTATTGCATAAAAAATCAGTAAAATGTACTTTTAATTTGATGTATTTATCACATTGTGTGATTATAACATCGTTATAAAATAACAATACCTGTGCCGTCAATTTAACTACAATAAACACACTTTCGCCTCTTAACCATTTTACAACAAAAAATGACTAAAGCGCCAATCAAAGCTAACTTTAGTAGCAACATTGTAACACTCTCAAGAAACGCGTATGCACTGCGCAATGCAACTTACTTTGTGCATAAAATACAATAAGTACATTACTTTAGGTTATCAAAAAGGTTACTAGTTAATCGACAATAAACACGTTAGAAATTGAGCTTGCCGACTGACAACAGTTTAAGATCAACCAAGGTTTTTTTGCAGAATGTTTTTTTTACACAACAAACTAGGCAGCTTTTAGTAGGCGGATAAAGAGTTCATTATCTAGCCAATTATATTTTGGTAATAGCGTATTCACGTGCACAAATAAGATAATTACACAGATCTTTTAACCTATGATGATAACTTTTAGAACGTGCAAGCTAACACTTTTAAAACTTTATACAGAATGTCGATTTGGTTAAAAACTGTCGATTGAGAAAACGGTAGTTTAATAATGGTTATTTACAAATTGGGCACCCACAAATAAGGTTCAGGCGTAATTTCTACGAGTACATCTCAACATTTTTTGCGTAGTTCTAAACATATTAAGATATCGATCTATTTCATTTATTTTCTTGCTGTATTTGCAAAATTAAAACGATCATATATAAATACATACATGCCTCTCGAAACTAGGAAATTTTTCGTTTACTTAAAACAACACTCTGTATACCAATTATAGTGTGTAAAATGATCTTTTACTCGGACTATCATCGCACGTTAACAAACAAACAGTTGCAATGTATTTATCGCCTTCATTAATTACTGTTGATAGGTATAAAATAAATTGTTACATATTTTGTTATGTCTACTGATATTTTTTAAAAATGCATGTATGTAGGTACATAATAAATGAATAGAAAGGAGTTTTTATATATTTCCAGCATCCAAGGAATACCTGTGCTAATGCGGGAATTTACTAGAATACACCAGCTGCATCTCCTTCCATGCATGTCGTAAGAGTCAACTAAGGAATACATATAGCCAGTGATCGCGCTCCAATGTAACGAAATTTGGTACGATTCCTAGTACTGTAATCCGTGAATGCGAAAGACATGCCGACATAGGCCGGCGCGTGAAACAGAAGATTCCGTATGAGAAATTAGCCTAATCTGGAGCGCCGCTCACATTAAAGCTTAGTCAGAGTTAGAACGTGATATGGTTGTCCTTAATGTGTTTCATTAGGTCATCTGAATTTTAATAACAGTAAGGTTAATTTTGCATGTGAACCTCCATCTAAAAATATACGAGCCGCCCCTGAGTATCAGCATTGCATCCGTGCAAAGCCGGAGCAGGTCGCTAGTAAAATACATAAAATAAAAGGAAAAAAAAGAATAGATAATATATATATATGTATGTATAAGTAGAGCATACCTTGCTAGTGACCCTCCACCTGGCCTGCTGCGGGAAGTCATTGATCTCGAGCTCCGTTTCGTATTTCCTGAACACTTCCTCCGCCGGTTCAGTATTCACTTCATCTCTCGGTTGGTAGTTCAGGCGTGTGTTTAACTTCGCTGCTAGTTGCTCTGCCACTGTCTTTGCCTGAGAATTACGATAGAATTTACATTGAGCATCCCCATGATTATCTAATTTGCAGTAGCAGAGCCGAAGCAATGCGATAGCGAAAATTTGGAATGTATGTGCGCGCAACGAGCGCTCGGCGTTCTCCTGTACCCCGCACCCCCCCCCCCTCACAGACATTCTCAATTTTCACTATCGCATCGCATTTCGGCTCTGCTACTGCAATTTACACATTCAGGGAGTCGGTTTATCCAAATGGTTAGATAGTTGAACGATAAATTTGATAGTTGTCTTTCTCTAGAAATTGGTCAATAGAGACAGTCACGACATTATCCTTCAGATAGGCTATCTGACCATTGGGAAAATCGGCCCTTATTGAAATAATCATTTATCTTCCTAAAACATGATACGAAAAATGATAAACTTTATAATACAAGGTGATTTTTGGTCGTCAACATTCCCGAAAACTACGGACTCTCCTCATCATCACGATCATTTTTCTCCATGGAAGCATACCTGGGAAGTGTCTGGTTTCCAAAATATTAGGGTCCAAAGTTGATTAAATAGAGTGCGTTTTTCCGTACGTATAGAGTACGTACCCTTCGTTAATGGTAAAAACTTATTTAAAATTATAAAAGTTCTAAAATCTGGAAGCCTTCGGCCTATCTATGTAACAGCACTTTTCAGCATCTATACTTATAGTTTAAATGCATCTTTTCTTTACACAAGTACATATTATAATAACATGCATGATGCAATGCAACTAATACACATGCAAAGCTAAGTCACTAAAGTTTTGCACACAAAGAATCTTTAAAAAAAACAGCACCGTAACCTAGAAAAAAAACCCCTCCGCCAACCAAAAAAAAAACAACAAAAAAGATACATACACTCACCGTAATAAGGCTATGGGAGGAGGTGGTGCCTTTTAATATAGCTTCTGCCGCTTGCTGTGTCGCTCCCTTTTGCTCCATTCCCAAGCCCTTAGCCAAATTAATACGAGAGGCGAGTCTTCGGGCCAGCTCCAGTTTCCCGTCGGTGCCGATAGGTGGCACTACTGTGCCTGGCGCAGGTATTCCCGCGGGATTCACGCCAGGCTAGAAGGGAAATTATTGGTTATCTAATGGGTATTGGACCTATGAGTTGAAAGATTAGCCACCAACACGGTTAATGAAATCGTTTTGTAAGCGCGCTCCCGTTTATCACTTTACGTCCAAGGAGAATTAGTCCACGAAGATCAATAAAATATGCTTTCATGTGCCCTGCGGTTTAGTACGAGTAGAAATAATTGTTTGTGACTCAGTAACACATTTCGTTAGATTGTTAGTACAGTTCTAATTGGATTCTATGAGGTTGTGATGGCTGCTTTCGATCGGAATCAACAGAGAGGAATGATTCATAAAAACTGTCTTCCTAACATAATCCGAACTTAAACAGACTTTTAATACAAAGTCTGATTACACCTTGGAGTGCAGTTATTCTGTTTCTATGTCAAGTTAATTAACATAGTGTTACATACCTTAATCTCCTTGACAATCTTCTTAGCAGCCAACATAGTTTCTATCTGTTGATCGAGATCTCCTTCCACATCCTCATCATCAGAATCTTGAAGCCCTAGCGCTGCCTTCTGGTATTTCTTCTTTTCGGAGACGGCTTGCGCTTCCGACTCGTCGAATTTGAAGCCTGGAATAAGGAAAGATGTTTTATTTGTTTGATTGGTTCAATGGAGTTATTATCAGCGTGTCGCGATGTGTTGGACTAAATGTATGAAGCCATCGCGTCAGCAACCAGTCCGGCTTATATCCGCCATGAGTCGAATCTATACAGATTAAACCTAATTACATCAAGTCTCTCTCATGGGTCGAGTCTATACAGATTAAACCTAATTACATCAAGTCTCTCTATGTCGGGACTAAATAAGTCGAGCCTAATCACATTGAGCCTAACTAGGTCTAGCTTTACTACATAGTTTTTTTTTTTTGCAGCTGCGTCCCTGTCGATCAAGTCGTGATAGGGGTGTGTGGACCTATTTATTTATACGCTGAGGGCGTGAATGTTCTCTATTGAGAAATTAAACACAATTGATTAAATACTTACTTAATATACAAAATGTTGTGTACCCTAAATTAGTGTTCAACGAGCGATTGGGATTATCGCTTATTCTATTTAGCTACTTCCTACTATCGGGGATGGGTTGTGGCAGCTTTTATTTATTTATCGTTTGCACATCTTAATTATCTATATTTTATACATTCTTATATACCTATATATCTGGTTTAAGAATATTTATTATCTCACAAAGAATACTAAATTCACTTACGCGAGACACTTAATTGTACTAAAATTACTTTAGAATAAGTATAACATAATAAATGTGTATCGAGCGTACAAGTTCCAATGTGGGTAGATATTAAAAAATTACAACAAAAACAACTTCTACAAGTTACGTACTTTAACAATGCGAAAAGTTGCGGGTAAGCGTCAAATAAACAATCATTGAATACACTTAGCACAGATTAGCCATTACTGGATGAGACATAAAGACGCCAAATTATTTTACTGCATATCTTTTTAGTATATGAGCCTTTAGTGACTTTTTGAACGTACTCAATGTTTTTGCGTCTTTAATTTCTAACGGCAACTTATTGTAAATTTGTGCTCCTTCAAACATTATGTTTTTATTGCCATAATTTGTGCGGGGATGGTACAATTGCAAATTATGAGCACTTCTTAGGATACGTTTTTGGAATTGTATTTTTTTGGTAAAGGTTATATCAGTATGGATATCCTTATTCAATATTTTTCGTATCAATATACACGTGTTATATATATATGTTTGTTTCACACTCATAATTTTAGTCTCCTTATATACTTTATTTGTTGAAGTTAGAAAATCGTAGTGGAATAGTATTTTTATAAATTTGTTTTGAGCAATTTGAATTGCATCCAGATTTGTCTTAGCATATATCTTTTATCTTACAAGTTTTTTATGCTTAAATAATTGCGAGTTTACATTTTAGTGTCTAATTAAGTCGAAACTAACTAAGGTTAGCCTGGCTAAAACGAGCTTAACTATGTTGAGCCTAAATCGTGCATAACTAGGTCAAGCCTTTCTATCTCAGTCGAGCCTAACTAAATCGCCCCTAACAAACTTGAGCCTTACTAAGTCAACCCTACCAAACTTGAGTCTAGCCGAACTAAGTCAAGCCAAGCCTAAGTTGGGCCTAACCAAGTGAAGCCTAATCATGTCGTGTCTAACTAAGCCCCGCCTACCTTTCTCGCTGAAGCCGCCGCCCGAGTGCACCTTCTTGCCGTCCTGCTCCTGCGCCGCCTTGTACCGCTCCCACAGGTCGAGCCTGACCAAGTCCAGCCAGCGTAATCATGTCTAACTCACCTTTCCCGCTGAAGCCGCCTCCCGAGTGCACCTTCTTGCCGTCCTGCTCCTGCGCCGCCTTGTACCGCTCCCACAGGTCCCGCAGCGCGGGCGGCGCGGTCTCTCCGGCCGCCTCCAGCGCACGCAGCACGTCCCCCGCGTAGCGTCCCTGCTCCGGCGTCAGAAACGTCCACGCGTAGCCCTTGTTGCCGGCGCGGCCGGTGCGACCGCATCTATAAGTTAACGCCGGTTTTTAGACATTGGGCTTTTTACACTAGGTGACACGGCCACGACAAAAACACGACCACAGCTTTATTGGAAGCAAAAATGTATTAAACCGTATGGCTCGTTTCTCCACTAGACGACACGACCAAGACACGGCCTCGCATAGTAAATAACGAAATGTCGTGGTCGTGTCCATTATTAAGTAAGCCTAAAGAGACCCATATACTGTACGATTTATCTGTACAGTGCGTTTCACCGTAAAGTTCCTTTGGATGATGACGCTAGTTACTATATGCATGACTATAAATACTGGCAGCAGTAAAGCGATACTAACCTATGCACATAATCCTCATAATGATTAGGGCAGTCATAGTTAACAACCAGCACGAGTTGTTTAACATCCAATCCCCTCGCCGCCACACTGGTAGCTACCAGTAGCTTCACCTTGCCAGACTTGAAGTCCATGATCGTGGAGTCCCTGTCGAATTGATCAATCCCTGTAACAGGCCATCGTTAATGTATACGTCAGAGGTAAGGTTCGTTTACACGCATTGTCCATCTACCCGCATTTTCGCTAATAAATCTGTATTTCAATTATGTACTGCGTACTTGCTCATAAATACAAATTTATTTTTACGCCGCGACTAGTATTAACCAGTATATGTACGCATTTCGAAGTCTAACCTTTTACATTTAAACATTTTATGTAAAATAACTTCATAAACATAACTATTCACCTAAAACTTTGAGTTTTGTACTTTCAATATTATCCAACTTGTATTAAAATAAAATCCATTTTTCTTGTAATAATAATGGTAGAGGAACAATGCGCTTACGCATAACTTAATAACACATAAAGGTACTTTAGTCTAGTCGATGTCTGTTGTCTATTAATATACTCCTCAGTGTAATGATGAATGCTGAAAGGAAAATATCGGCGATTTAGTTTGCTTTTTAGAATTTAATAGGAAATATTTATTTATTTTATAAATATCTGATTACTACAATCACAGGACAAGAATCCTGACACTAAGCTGATCACCTGTAAAAAGTTGGATATTATTTTTCTTTATGTTCTTTATTTATAAGATCTATATAAGGTTGCTTGATGCCGGAATTTGTCACCGGGAAATAGAGAATAACTGTGCATTGTAAAAATAAAATTGCTAAGGTATGTTTTAACTTGTACATAACATCTTCTATAAAATCTGTGAATGTAACTGTTAAATAGCATTGAGTATAAAAAATTGAGTATTATCTTTTTTACCTCGACTTGAAGGATCACTGCTGTGCCCCATATACTATAGTCTAAAATTCCAGCATGGGATTATTAAAGTTAAGTCAAAGTTTCAAACTTATCGCCTAAATTATCATGAAAGTAATTTTCATCATTCATTTACTAACAAAAAACTATTTACCGGTAAATGAACTTTCTACCTCACAATCTACAAGTCTGGCTTACAAATTTTTTATACCGACAGTTTCAAACATTCGCATCAACTAAAACCTATTTAGAATACGCAATCTCACCTCCATGCAGGCTCATGCAAGAGTAGGACGCCTTCATCAGATCCTTGAGTAGACTGTCGGCATTCTCCTGTTTGTCCACAAACACAATAATGCTCCCCATCTCACTGTAAATGCCGAGCAGTTCTAGAAGTTTGAAGAACTTCGCGTCGTCTTCTAGAACGGCTACATGCTGTTCCACATCCTTGCAGACTATACTTCGGCCGCCGACCTGGGAATAAAATATCCTTGCTAATATTATAAATGCGAAAGTTACTCTGTCTGTCTGTCTCGTTTTCACGTCAAAACTATTGAACCGATTTAAATAAAATTTGGTACACCGATAGACTAGAACTTACGAAGAGATAGACTAAATAATAAATAAATATTCGCAAGTTTCACAACACATCAACCTAGTCGCACACTAATATCCCAAAGATCTTATGTCGTGGGTACTAAGGAGCTTACGGTATATAAATACATAAGCATAGAAACATCCATGACACGAAAATAAACATCGATATTCATTCGACCGAGATTTATCATTTACGTTTGCACCTAAAGAGATTCAAACCAGCTACACTAATCATAGTAAGTATAAGTACAATATCGCCAAGTATAACTTTTGGAGCCAAGAATAACTCCTGTGCTGATGCGGGCGGGACTTCACTAGAATACATCAGCTGCATGTCCTTCCCTGTATATCGTAAGAGTCGACTAAAGAACTCGAGCAATCTCTCAGGCTATCGCCTGTAACTTGCCACTTGTACGGCCTTGTATACATGAAATAAATTAATTGGTCCATATCGCCATAGAGGAATAAGATGTAGACATAGAGTGCTAATGTCATACTAACAGTTTCGATGCACCATTAGACTTTTCGGTGCCTCACAATTCCAGTCCTTGACACTTAGATTGCATTACTATACGTTACAATACATTAGTAATGTATTACATTACTATACATTACACTAATAGAATCTAAGTGTCAAGGACTGGAATTGTGAGGCACCGAAAAGTCTAACGGTGCATCGAAACAGTTAGTATGACATTAGCACTCTATGACATCTTATTCCTCTATGATATCGCTGAGCTCTAAACTGCGCGTCTGTGTGAAAAGTACATAATGAAAAGAGGTAAAATATTTAATAATGAGCTATTTCATTGGTAGCTTGCTACTAACCTGAACTTCGATAGGTTTCTGCAGGATCCTCCTGGCAAGTGCCTCCATCTGTCGCGGGAACGTCGCACTAAACATCACCGTCTGTCTGTCCGGACGCACGTTATCTATTATCTTCATTACCTGCATTCATTAAATTATGTACATACAATTTTGAGAAGTACACATAAGTAAATTGTGAAGTATTGTGTATGATTATTTTGAGACACATCAAAAAATGGTTGAAATCCCTATGGATAAAATGTTTAATGGTTTAGTAGTTGTTTTGAGTTTTTATTTTATTTTAGTAGTTTGAGATCGTTTAACAATACGAAGTAAGATAAATGTCCTATAAAAGGTAAATACTGTACACAGCTTTATATCAACAAAACGAGAGAAGAACGAAAATAAAGAAAAGAGGGAAAGAAAATAATAATAACAATAACGTACCTGTGGTTCAAATCCCATATCAAACATGCGATCGGCCTCATCTAACACGATGTAAGTAACTCTGCGCAGATTGGTGACGCGACCAGAGTTGGCTGCTAGCATGTCAATCATACGTCCCGGGGTACACACTATCATTTCCGCACCGCGCTTTAATTCTGCTATCTGGAAGAGAAAATCAACGTTATTTCAATATATTCCAGGTTTTTTTAATTTACTTTTATGTTATTTCGAACTATGTATTTGAAGTTTTTTTCCTTTATTGATGCACAGGAACATCGGCTTCATCTTCTTTCTTGCTGGTAGTGGGCTAAAGGACCAATGAACTGGCACCTTGACACTAATCCTTCAAAACCAGATTTAGTTCACTCAGTCCTGGCTTGAGAACAAATGTCTATTCTAATTCTTAAGTCTATTTTTACATGCAAAGTACATACACTTAGTTTATCTAGTTCTTAGTATTCTTAGTATTCTTTATTGTACACATAAATTTTTATCATAGACAGTAAGTTGTAAAAGAAATAGTACAAAGGCGAGCTTATCTCTAAAAGAGATTTCTTCCAGCAAACCATTAAGTACAAAGAACAATTTTATAATATATAAAAGGAATGTCATATGTGCACACGTACTTATTAAAATATAAATAAACTTAACACAAAATAAATATATTTACTAAATAATAACAATACTTAATTATCTACTTAGATACATACATAATAGGGACATACATATATATAATAAAATATATATTTATAATACTACTACATACTAATTTATCCATACAATACATACAAACATTATATTGTGACCTATTCAAACTATATCAGATAATAGCACAGTGAAAAAATTAAGGAAGAGACAGGTAATAGTTTCTTAACCTATTTTTAAAAATGCCTATGGACGGAGAGTCTCTTATGGAGTGCGGAAGTGAGTTCCACAGTCTAATTGCATATACAGTAAAAGAATACCGATATGCTCCGGAATTATGTCGTGGAGTTTTGAGTAGAGAAGCAGTCATTGACCTTAAGGGTCGCTCCCGTGAGAAAAGGTATTCAAAACGTTCACTTAGATAAGTAGGAGAAATCGACATATAAAGAATTTTATATAAAAGCGATAACATGTGTGCATTCCGGCGAAATCTGATTGGGAGCCATTTAAGCTCTTTTCGAAAATGAGATACGTGATCATACTTGCGTAGTCCGTAGATGTAACGAATACCCAAGTTTTGAAGTCTTTCAAGTTTGTCGAGCAGCTCCTCATTGGCATCGGGGTAACAAACGTCAGCATAGTCAAGTAACGGGAGGATAAGGGATTGAGCCAAATAAATTTTGGTTTTGAAAGGAAGAAAACTTTGAAGTCGCTTAAGGGAGTGAAAAGTGACAAACACCTTTCTACACACATCATCAACCTGAGGCGACCAAGATAGAAAACGGTCCATAGTAATTCCTAGATTCTTAACCTTATCTAAATATGGTATCACTGTTCCACTATAGAGAAGATCAGGAACGTCATGCCGAGTAAGAGAGCTGTGTAAAAACTTGCTACCAATTATTATAGCCTGAGACTTATTAGGGTTTACAAGAAGGCCATAAGTTATTAATAGCTCTGTGAGTTTGACGTTTAAAAGTGAGACATCTCACTCTCACCAAATTCATCATACGGGTGCTGGTCCTGTTATGTGCTAAACGTAACTGATCTTCTTCATGGTCCTGCAGACAGTTCTCGCTACCCCAATTTGGGCCCACTTGCATAGCTAGATGAGTATGTATTATATAGGTTTTTCCTGTGCACCTAGCCTGACTTTGCATACAAAATATTATACATAAATATAGTAAATACAACTTACTTGCTCCGAAATCCCGGTACCACCATAAACACAGCACACTCTAAGCCCCAAAGACTTAGCAAACTTCTTGATGTCTTTACCGATCTGCATACACAGTTCTCTAGTGGGTGTCATGATGAGAGATATCGGTCCTTCTGTGTCTTCTAATGGGGGTTGGTCGAGGACATGCCGGAACATTGGCAGGATGAATGCTAGGGTTTTACCTGAACCCGTCTTGGCTATTCCTATTAGATCCCTAGAAAGAGGATTACAACATTATTAAAAAATTGTATAAATAGATATTAATCGTTAGGAATACATCATTCCCTCCCCCTTATTACCTAACTAGCAAAAGCAAAGCGATAGCGAAAATTTTACAAAAATCGCTGATTGCTTGTCAAATTAGTATTACGTAAATTGAATTTCAAAGGAACTTTGACATTTCAAGGCGAATATTGTACAATTTTCGCTGCTTCGGCTTTGCTATTGCTTCTACCTAATCAGGGGGCCTATTAAAATAGTCATATTGGTGACACAAGGTGCTCACTCTATTGGATTTTTTTTTCAAGAAATGTTAGCACGATAGTTAAATGTTTGTGTCTTTCACACACCAAGGCCCCAAATGATTTAAAAAAATATAATATACTCATCAGAATATATAATATATTGCGATAATATAAACAGTTAAATATAATTGTTAAAAGAAACTCATAGTCAAATGATTAGACTAGAAGTTTTACAGTTAGTTTTAAAGATATAATAAAGAGATGAATCAATATGATTTAGCTTACCTTCCAGACATAATAGCAGGTACAGCTTGTGCCTGAATCGGCGTAGGTTTCTCAAAGCCTAATTTCTTCAATATATCCAGCTCCTTCTTACTAATTCCGCAGTGTGCCCATGTTTTGATGGGTTTCGGGCACCCTTTGCCTTTCACTCGAATACCTTCCAGTTCTGTTCTATACGCTTCCACGTCTTCTGGTGTCATTCTTGCCAACTCACTGACCTAAGGGAGATTAGTAGTCAATCAGTTAATTTTTTTGTTGATCTCTATAGATTCTACATAATATATTTTTGGCTTTAAGTTATCTTGTGTATGGCTGTTTTTTAGTGCTATGCTGTATGTTCTAGATAAATAAATAAAAAGATAATTTCGGATGGAAAATAACACGCAATCATGGTGCATTGTGGACAATGCCCACAATGTAGGCTGATCTGACATACTGTTACATAAATTATCTATGATAAGGCCTATTAAGACTATGCAAAATATCGTCTATCTACCTTATTAGTATACTAGTGGACTACAGAAAAAACAAAATATCGAAATTATTCGGGATAATAACATTTTCCCGGGATAAAAAGTAGCCTATATGTTCCACGCGGGCGTCCACTAGTTTCTAGGCAAACATGTACCACTCTAGGCCGCATCTTGCTTAACATCAGGCACGATGGCGGTCAAATGTTTGCCTAGCTAATTGTAAAAAAAAAATTTGAAGTAGGTAATTTATTTATAAGTCCGTCAATCTCTCTCCGTTCTTAACATAAATGGCCGAGAGAGAAAAGGACAGGTAGGACTAATTTTACGTTTAGGTTTAAGTGTGACTGCCGGAATCGACCATATTGTAGTCATACACATAGTAATTAGCGCCGGCATCCAAATAAACTTCTTGATGAAACACATTTTACTCTACTCTATAATGTAACTTAAATAAGCACTCACCTCAGTATAGAAAGCCTTCCTAAAAGGCATGTACTGTAAACTGGCGTGGTCAACCTTGGCCAGCTCTTTCCTCTGCTTGGAGGCGAGGTTGGCCGCCTGGTCCTTGATGTCTTCGGTCTCTTCCTCCGAGGAGTACTCCAGACCGTCCTGGTTCTGCTCTATCAGCTCACCTGATATCAAATAGAGATCATCATCTATCTGTCCTTGGGCCTACATCCCACCAAAAACATTTGTATATAAAATGTTGCCTAGACCTGTACTGTTAAAATGTTATTGGATATGAGCAAGATCTAAGCTTCCCACTCTACCTACATGCTCTACTCTAAAAAAAACTTAATTTATAAAATGTAAAAACCAGACTGTGTATAGAAAAACCAAACTATGTAGATAATAAAAAAAAAACTAAAGAAAAAAACAAGCACTTGGATGTCCGGTGGTCTAGAATTCTATGATATATTATTGAATGAATACTATTGAAGAAAATAAAATATTTTCGGATAATGGAACATTACAACTGAACAGTCGGAACCAACCTTTATTCTTCTGTTCAGTGTCCTTCTTCTTAACAGTGCCAGTGAGTATGACCACAGCGCCAGGCCCGCCTGTGGTTGGCACCTCGATAATACCCCTCGCCTGGTCCAACTGGTTCACCTTCCGCACTTCCTGCTGAACCTCCTGCATGTACGCGTCTAGAGAGTCTATCTCTTCCACTTCTTCCACTTTCTCCACTGCCTTGTCCTTTTCTTTATCTGCGTCGCCGTCAGCTAGAAATTGCATGGGGGGAACAGGTACAATTTTTTTTTTCGATTTTATCACTCACTACATATCAAACAGAATACTACTGTTATTTATTTTTATTAATAAGAGGAAGGTACGTACAGTTCATCTTACAGCTAATACCCTGTAAAACTGTTACTCTTAAACTTATTATTATTTAGTTCAAGACACCGACCTCGTAACATGACCGTGACTCAACTGCATCATACTCTATCAAATGCTTTCATCATAAGATTTAGATGAAACTTCACGGTTTCAACTTCTATATGCTGCATAAAATATAAATAATAAATAAATATCCACACACTACACAACACATTAACCTAGTCCCACAGTAAGATCCCTAAGGTCTTGTGTCGTAGGTACTAAGCAACGTTATATAAATACATAGATAAGTATAGAAACATCCATGACACGGAAACAAACATTGATAGTCATCATATCAATGTTTGCACCTACCGGGATTCGAACCCAGGACCAATATATAAAGTTCATGTGGATTTCGTCACGAGCGCATGCTTATCTAACATTATACCTTAATGTTAAATTATTGAAACATAATAAAATAGTTAATTTTACCTACTAAAAGCAAGTTTTAACTGTAATACTTTACATAACAAAATATAGAATGTGGATTAGTCTAAGGCCGCACTACGGCAAAACCGCCGCGGTTTTTAACCGCCTGATTTTGTGAGTAAAGGAAACGATGACAGTTTTTTCCGCGACTGATTTTAAAATCGCGTTTTGTTACATGGCTAGCGGGTAAAAATGCGCAAAAGTTTAAGCCTCATAAAACTAACATTCGCGGTTTTAACAGTAGCGTGTGCGTGACGAGCGGTTTTACGGTTACGCGGTTCACCGCTTGCGGGAAAAAACCGTAGTGCGGCCTTAGCCTTAATACCAACCTTCATCTCCAGAATCATCCTCTAAAGACCATTTCTTGGAGATTGGCACTTGTATGTTCGTGACGATGCTGCCTTTCTGCACCTCTTTCTTAGCCGACTCCAGTTCTTTCCGCTTTCTGTCCGCACGCCATCGTTCAATGCGCTCCCGACGCTTCTGCATCTCAGCCTCCAAGCGGCTTTGTTCTTCCTCCTTTAATACAAACCATTCGTTTTTTATAAACCCTTTATAAATACACCAGAGCTCGTAGAGACGGTTTCATAGAATAACTACACCTGAATTTTTTGTATGTACTAACACAGATAGTCACTGCGACCAGAGGCGGCTCGTCCTAAGAAGCGCTGGTGCAGTGCACTCCCACCCACGAAGATAACATAGGCAATCTACATTTATCTTTATTTATAATTATCTCTCAATTCTACTATGTTTATACAATACTCGTAGTGTCTACGCGTTCGTCTCAAGTAAGTTGTAATCTTATGTATCGAGTGGAGAGCTAGCGATCGCGCTCCAATGAAACGAAATTTGGTACGATTCCTAGTACTGTATTCAATGACTACGAAAGAGACATACCGACATAGGCCGGCGCGTGAAACATAAGATTTCGTATGAAAAATTAGCCTTATCTAGAGCGCCGCTCACATTAATTCGTTGTGTGTTTGCGGCCACTAGATGTCGCTTAGTCCGAGTTAGAACGCGATATGGTTGTCCTTAATGTGTTTCATTAGGTCATCTGAAGTTTAATAAGAGTGAGGTTGCATTTCATTTCATTCAGTATGGGAACGTGAATACGCACGGCGTTTCCAAAGTGTAATTTTGCATGCGCTCATATTAAAAAAATGTGAACCCCCATCTAAAAATATCACAAGCTGCCCCTGACTGTGACTATATTATCTGTGTTACTACATATTACTACATACAAAATTTTTAGTGAATGTGAAATGAAGTGACTAAGTCACACACATAGAAACTAGTGTTTATTTCTGGTCGTCCCCACTGGATACGAGCGGGGAAAAAAAACTGTTCGTCCCCAGAGGTGACGATTGGAACTTTTTATTTCCCACTCGTTCAGCTAAAGACCAAGAGTCAAAATGTAATAATCGCAAGATCAAAGTTAAAAATTAAATTATTAATAACAAGGCCTAAGTTCTTATACTGTATTGTGGTGTATTATAGGTTGAACCTATTTAAGAAAACATTAACAAAATAAGCAAACGTAAAAAAGGACCGATGAGATGGGACATACATACATAACCCATTTTAAATAGGCCTTACTATGTATGCATGTACTTATATGTAAGTTAACACAAGAACATGGTAATCGAAGCTAACAGCCACACTTTGTACACACTACATATGAACATTACTTATTTTATTTATTAAGTGAGCACCCTAAAACAACAATTTGCTTTCTCTACCAGTTTATCTGACAAGTTATGACGAGTCACAATCACAAACAACTTCAGTCTAGAAAATTTCAAGTTAAACTATGTACTGACTGATGGCCAAATTACCTTATCTGCACTCCCAAGATCATACTCAGCTTCCGTCTTTATTGACTTCTCCTTTGATTTAGACCTCTCTCTTTCCTTATCTGGAGTTTTCTTTCTGGATGATTTGCTACCCGAAGTATTTCTTTTGTCATCACGTTTATCACTGTAACAAGTTGATATTTAAAAATGCTAAAGTAACTCTTATTTATTTAATGTAATTTGAAATCATGATAAAATGTTCGATCCCACTTTTTAATATTAGGTAGCTACATATATTTTAACAGATTTTAACTTTGATGTTCCTATAGGTAAATATAGCAACATGCTATATTTCCATAATCAAACTTGCTTACCTTTTCCTATCCCTATGACTATCTCTATCCCTATCACGGTCCCGATCTCGGTCTCTGCTTCTATCTCTTCTTGTATCCCTTTCTCTGCTACGAGAGCGCTTCCTTTTCGTGGACTTGGAGGTCCTGTCCCTGCTTCTTGATCTCGAACGCCTTCTTTTCCTATCTGGACTTGCGGACCTACTCCGTGACCTTCGCCTTTCTCGGTCCCTGTCTCTATCCCTATCACGATCTCGCCTAAAAAGAAACAGCAATGATAAAAATAACACAATGTTCAAACAAAATTCAAGTACCATCTTGTAAAACGCAGATAACTTACCCGCCTCGAACCATCGTAATCTTGTTTTCTTTCAATCTTAAACACCTGATTGTATCATAGCGAATTACTAATTAAATAAAGATAAAATAAAGTAATATCCTTCACAAAACACAGTAACATCTGAGAAAATCTTTCTCAAAATCACAGACAGTGCTCAAAATCAGAAATTCTTTTTTTTTTTTTTTGTTTAGTTTATCCCGAAGGAAAAGAGAAAGGCAAGGAGAACTAAGCCCATACAGCCATTGTCTTTAGTAAATGATTTCAGAATTTATGATGGATGATAATGATGATGATGAATGGAAACGTCGGGAAAATCTTCAAGAACAAGTGTAAAGTTAGTCAAAATGGAAAAACTATTGCAGAAAATCAGAAATTCTCTTTGATTTTTTTTTTTTTTTTAGTTTATCCCGAAGGAAAGGCAAGGGGAACTAAGCCCATACAGTCTAATCATTGTTTAGTAAAATGTATTCTGAATTTATGATGAATGACAATGATGATGAATGGAAACGTCGGGAAAATCCTCAAGAACAAGTGTAAAGTTAGTCAAAATGAAAAATTATTGCAGAAACAAGTTACATGCGCCCATGAAGAGATCGTAATCCGGCTAAAGTTTTACTCGGCTTACCTGCGTATAAAACCATGCACACGCACTAGATTCACACCACAAGTAATCAAAATATAACTTATCTACCAGAAAACATCACCTTAAGGACACATGCAAGCCATTTACAAATAATTTTTGATTTTCACAAGAAAATTACACCTGCACCCTTCCAGCTTTTCCCGCCGAATCAATTCTCTTTGACAAGGAAATTCTATATTTTTTTTTTGTTTCGTTTATCCCGAAGGAAAGGCAAGGGGGACTAAGCACATACAGTCATTGTCTTTAGTAAAAATG
This sequence comes from Carposina sasakii, assembly GCA_014607495.2. Classification (NCBI taxonomy): domain Eukaryota; kingdom Metazoa; phylum Arthropoda; class Insecta; order Lepidoptera; family Carposinidae; genus Carposina; species Carposina sasakii. The sequence goes on from CP053164.1 coordinate 4,417,789, forward strand.
AATTCTGAATTTATGATGGATGATAATGATGATAGGAAACGTCAGGAAAATCCTCAAGAACAAGTGTAAAGTTAGTCAAAATGAAAAATAATTGCAGAAACAACTTACATGGGCCCATGAAGAGATCGTATTCCGGCTAAAGTTTTACTCAGCTTACCTGCGTATAAAACCATGTACACGCACTAGATTCACATCACAAGTAATCAAAATATATCTTATCTACCAGAAAACATCACTTTACGAACACATGCAAGCCATTTAGAAATATTTTTTGATTTTCACAAGAAAATTACACCTGCACCCTTAAAAAAACTTTTTTATAGTCGAACAAGCCTCAAATGAAGAACAAGCGAATCGTGTTAAAAGCAATTTACCATCTGTAAAAAAACTTTTTATCATAAAACGTTTTCATATTGAGTCTATTGGTCTATCGCCACTCTTAGGTCAAAAACAGAGCAGATTTATCAGATTTACAAAACTACTTTTCATCAGTAAGCCTATTAAGTCGCAAGTGGAATTATTCTATATAAAGCCAGTATAGTTTATGTTGTTATGATTATGCTTTACTAGTATGTATTATTTTATTTGTAGCAGTTTTCTTGTGACACGTTACGCTTGTTCTATTATACATTTTTAAACTTGGATTACTTTGACTGGTCATTTCTTTCTACTTTGGAAAAATTGCTTATTACTCCACGCTTCGCTTGTTCGGCGTATCATCTTCATCACAAATTCAAAAATCATCATACTAAAACAGTGGCTGCATGAACATAGATAGATACCTTAGCATTCGGAACGAAGAAAAAAAGTTTGTTTGACAGCTGGCTGCGGCTGGCTGTCAACGGGCGGACGATTCGGCGGGAAAAGCTGGAAGGGTGCAGGATTTTCCCGACGTTTCCATTCATTATCATCATTATCATCCATCATAAATTCAGAAATCATTTACTAAAGACAATGGCTGTATGGGCTTAGTTCCCCTTGCCTTTCCTTCGGGATAAACTAAACAAACAAAAAAAAAAATCAACGGGCGGACATAACCTCAAAAAAAAAACAAGCTATTTTACCAATACATACAATCACTAAGTAGTCTGTGCATACAATTGCATTTCTACTCAGTCTGTGTACAATTGTTTATTTGGTTTATTACATTTATTTTACAGTAAACAACCAGTTTAATACTATGGCAGAAGACGGTGAAAACGTAGGTATTTTTACTATCTATTCAAGTCATATGTATGTGTATAAAAATGCCGACGGCGCTTCATTATTACATGTACATAATTATTTTAATTTTCAGGTGTCTGTTATGACAGTAAAGGAACCCCTTGATTTAATACGACTAAGTTTAGACGAAAGAATTTACGTAAAAATGAGGAATGAACGTGAGTTACGCGGGAAGTTACATGTAAGTTTAGCTGTTGATGTGTTTTGCAGAAGCTATAATTAAGACACCTAACTAACCATATTCACAGATGGTCCTTGTTCACCTATATGGTTTACAAAAGCTTACATTGCAAGCTAATATAGCCCTTTAAGATTACTGTATCAGATGTGTTCTTATTTATATTGTAGGCTTATGATCAACACTTGAACATGGTTCTTGGGGAAGCAGAGGAAACCATAACCACAGTTGAAATAGATGAAGAAACCTATGAAGAAGTGTACAGAACAACCAAAAGGACTATTCCCATGCTATTTGTTAGAGGTGATGGTGTTATACTTGTTTCTCCCCCTGTTAGAGTAGGTATTTAGAATTAAATTAGGAATTAAACTATCTTTATAATATCTTGGGTTTCTTATTGATGTAGTTAGTATTTAGATCACATTATATAAGTATGCTTAGTTTGTATTATCACTACATATTATAAAACAAAGTTGCTATGAACTGTATGCATATAGTATGCAATAGCTTCGACACATTATGTTTAAATAGATCGATTTAGTTTGCATGGGTACATTACTGATAATAAATTTCCTTTTAATCAATGAAGTTGTGGGCAGCCACCAGTATTGAATAGAAAACTGTTGAGCTAGGTGAATAAAATTTAAATCAATTCATTTCATCAAGAGAAAATGATTGTTTTTGTTGCTTGTAAAATAGGCATTTAATACTTTATTATATCTCTTAGACTTGGTAGAGTTGCTACTGATAGTATTGATTGAACATGATGTATTTGGATCCAGTTTTATGTAAATGGCACTAGTTGACTTAGACTACTGTAACTACAAATCAGAAATAATTTTCAATCAATTTTAGTAATCCGTACTTTATTTTCTCAAATTTTATCTTATTATAGCCTAAAAATGTTTGATAACCATAGGACTCCTATGCTACTGTTAGCTATATTTTAGTATGTGTTAAAATAATACACTGGCTACATACAATTATAAATTTTATTGAGTACACTAGTAGGTACAATATTTTAAGGGACAAATCAGAAACAATTTCAACATGATAAATATTTAAAACTTAGGTACATAATTTACCTAATACAGCTACAATCATAAAATGAGATATCATAATTTCTCTTTTTCGTTAGCTCTCTTATCTAAAATGTTATTAGGTGAGTATATAAAACCCATACATATATTTTCCTCAAAAAATGGCAACAAACAGGAAGTTGCAGGTAAATGTGGAGTTAGAACTATTTACTTTAGAACTGTTTACTGGTAAGGTAGTGTAGTGTATGGAAAACGTGGGTACCCACACATTATAATTGGAAACGACTATGTGGGTAGTTAGATGAAGTCAGTCTGGATTCGTCATAGCTGATAGCACATTTTCAGCCCGGGTTTCAGTAACACATGAGTACATAATAGGTAGTAACAGCTAGTAGTACTATCCCAATATATAGGTAAGTATACAAGTTATCTATGCAGTCGAACTTAAACCTAAACCTAATCTTAGAATAGCTGAGAGAGAAAAGGACAGGTAAGACTAATTTTATGTTTAGGTTTAAGTGTGACTGCCGGAATCTACCATATTACCACCATAAACACCACCAGTACAAATAACGATGTGACAACTAATGTGTTAAGACAGTTGACCCCACCCACCATCACTTACAATTTTATGGTGACGATGACTTTCACCATACAATGTCAATATTAATAGTTCTTTACTCGTATTCGTTGAGGAGTGACTCGTTGGAACCTATAGAGCGAGTTGGTGGAGACGGAGGCACGTTCTCTTGGTTCTCCCTCGCTTGCCGGTACATCTGGCGATTTCGGTACAGCTTCGCTTCGTCGGTACACTTTATGGTGATGCTGTGTCTAGAAAATATTGATATTGTAACTGTATTCAGGTAGGTACATGGTCATATTCATGTCTATAAATGTATGGGATAGGGATAGGACTGATAAATAATAAATAGGATCAAAAATATCTCAGTTCGTTATATTCGAACTGTTTAGGTTGGACTGAAAAGTTCTTAACATGTAAAAATAAATGCAAAGTTTTGAGACAGACCCATTAACAGACAGACTTATAAACATCACACTATTTACCGACCTGCCAGAACTTTAGGATCGTAAACGATATCTCACCACCACGTTTATTTACCTACGTATTTACAAATCATATCCTATCAACTAGTAGTTAATTGGGTCTTTGAGCTTGAGAAAGAACAAAAGCTACATTTTTCCCGAAAAATTTCGACAGTTTTGTCTCGGAGTCGCGAGCAACTAACAGTTTATAATGTAACTTACCTAACTAATCTTCTGTTAACGTTGCAGCGAGTCGACACCGTGTTTATAATGTCTCGTACTATGGCAGGGTCTAGGATTTTCTTCGCTGGCCTATTCGAAAAGGCAGGCGACTGCTTGCCGGTTAGCGAGTGCGTTGCTAATACCCTGAAATTTGTAAAAATCATTAATAACGCTCAAAATTAACGGATCATAGGCGTAAGTTACACAAACGAAAAACATTTTTTATTATTTTTTTTACAGCCAATTTCAATAACCGATCTCGACAGATTTTTTGCATACCTATTTGAGATATCTAAAGCGTTATTACTAAGCGTTAGATTGTCATTTGTTTGAACTTTAACAAACTAAACGTGAATATACTAGAAACACAACAGTGTGTATGTAATGTATGTACACATATAGGGTGTTTTTTCATTGCCACCCTTAACGAAGGGTACGTTCTCTATACGTCAAATAAAGATGCGTTAGCATCTCTACTTTCTGTGAAATAAAGTAAGTTTATGCCAAAAAATGCTGGGAAACGATGTAAGTTTATTTTGAAAAAAAAAAAAAATTTAATTACTTGATCTGGCCAGATAGTGTCTGATAGTGTCCAGTGTTTATGCTAGTTTTTTCATAGACAGATACCTATTAATTATTTCTCGTGGAAAAATCTTGCTACACGCGTTAATGTGCATTTATGCAGAAAAACGCAGTCTATTTACTCAATTTTGGACCCTAATATTTTGGAAACCAGACACTTCCCAGGTATGCTTCCATGGAGAAAAATGATCGTGATGATGAGGAGATTCTGTAGTATTCGGGAACGTTGACGACCAAAAATCTCTAGTAAACAAGTTACCTACTAAAATGCTAATCCCACTAAAACGTTATAGTTTGTGAGAATGTAAAGGTGGATGGATGTTTGAAGTTGGATGTTTGTTATTCTTTCATCAAAATCACCGAACGGATTTTGATGAAACTTCGCAGTTTTTTATAAGAATACTAACTTAGGCTGCAGTTCGGACGGATAAAGTCACGGCGGGCGTCTAGTAGCTGATGATGGGTGATGACTGATGACTTACTTGCGAGGGAAAATAGCCTGCAGCAACTGCCTGGTTGCCGTAGTGTATGAAGACCAGTCTATTGAGTTGTACACCCTGGCTGGTACGCAAGTACTTTCCCCAAGGGCATACTGAAAGACACGAGTTTTTTTTATAATTGAGTTTGGGTTTTTAACCTCCATTGTCAAAAGAAATTATATTCCTTTGATATAACCTAACGCAAGAAATTAATCAGTTGAAAGGTAAATACCTAACGGATTTATTTTTATTATCGCTTAGTAAAGTAGGTTCAAAAAACATTATGATCTTCTCCTATCTATATTAGGTACTATTAGTACATATAATAAAAATGTCACGGATCGCTGTCTGTACATGGAAGATATATGAGAAAAAATATTATAGGAGACCTTTATCAACGCAATAGTACCGAAAATAATGATTATTGGAATTTTTGTTTGTGCACGCTAAACTCAGAAATGGCTGAACCGATTTGGATGCAGTTTTCAGTAATATATTGTGACAGATCCCATTTAACATATAGGCTACTTTTTATCCAGGGAAAATGTTTTTATTCCGGATAATTTCGACATTTTGTTTTTTTCTGTAGTCCACGCGGATGGAGTCGCGGGCGTCCACTAGTAAGTAATAAATTTTAATGTTCGCCTTGGAAAACTTTAAAAGAATGAGTATAAAGATCAGAATTTATAATCATATAAATAAGTAGGTCTGTACACCAGTTCTTACCATGTCTCCATCAGCTACCTCCGCATTATTGGGCGTGTCCGCAGCATTAGTAGTATGAGCCGAAACCCTGCGCACGCGCACCGACTGCGAAGGCACCGACTCCGACCGCACTGACGATTGATCGGCAGAGTTATTGCTTTGATCGCCAGATTCGTTTGTATCATCAGCAGTTCTGTCCATCAGCCTCGAAGCTAGTCCCATAAAATCGCTGTACAGAGCGTTAACATGCTCTTCAACTTCTTTTATCTGCTCGCGGATATCTGTTGTGTTGTCGGTCTGTGTAGCCTGGTCGAAGGTTAGCACGTCTCGCTTGCTGTTCGGTACCGGAGTGCTGCTGATCATACGCCGTTTGGGGTGGAATGCTGATGGTGATGAACTCCGACTCGCGTTTGTTGAGAAATCTTGGCAGGCGCTGAACGGTCTTTTGTATTGGTTAAACCCTCGTTGCCTTTCCGGTTTTGGTTCTTCGGGTTCTATGCTCGCCTGTTAGTAATAAATAAAACGCATTAGATTAGCGATCTGTCTAGGCCAATGATCTAGGTGTGTCGAGTGTCGTACCTTAATTACCTGCATTAAAGTAATGTAATTTAATTTTAAGAACAAGCTTAATAAATGTACCTAAGTAGGTAATAGTAATATACATGATAGGAAAATTTTATTCATCACTAACTCACCCACCCTTCTAACATAAGTCGCAGAGTCGGAAGTCCGACGTTTTACCTACTCTTACCACATGCACGGAAAGACAGGAAGCTGATGTATTTAGAGAATCCCCGCATCAGAACAGGAAATAAAAAATACATAAGTAAAAAAAAACTTACCACATCCTCGCTATCGGAACTTGATGTAGTTTCGGCAACTTCCTGTGAAACGGAAAACCTTGAGAGAGATCCACTTGAGCCTCGACGCTGTAAATAAAAAGTATTAAAGCCTCATTCGCTTATTTGACCCAAACATTCTGAGTAGGCCTCCCCCAGGGCCACAAGACTACCATGGGGGGTATTTGCCCATAGTCACCACGCTGGGCAGGCGGGTTGGTGACCGCAGTTTGTATTTTGGACTATTTTGTCAACACGAGAGGCGCTGCTGCCCACCTCCCGGAAACCCTTAATCGCCTCGTACAATACCCACGGACAGACATGGGGTGGTACGAATTCTACTCTGCCGGCACCACGCGGCTAATATAACAGATATTCGATATATTTTGCTGTTATAATTAACGGGTGCATAACTATACACACTATAAGTAGCACCGCCTATTCTGTTCGTATTATAGCGGCTATTACCTGATGGTCGCTTTTCAGTTCTTGCACGGTGCGCATACAAATTGAAAGTACGTTTTGCATCTGTAAGTTCTGTCGTTCCAATAGGTCCTTATATTCTTCTATGTTACGCTTGTTATCTGCAATATAAAAAGTTTTTCTAATGATTGTCGACAGTTGGCTTGATTCTCAACTCCCACCAAAAGATGTACCTACCTATTATAGTTCTAAGGGCCGTTTTACAGTGGTTAGATAGTCTATCAGAAGGATCATCATGATCAGCCTTTTGCAGTCCACTGTTGGACGTAGGCCTCCCCCAGGGCACGCCACAAGACTGCCATGGGGAGTATTTGCCCATAGTCACCACGCTGGGCAGGCGGTTTGGTGACCGTAGCTTGTATTTTGGACTATGTTGTCAACACGGGAGGCGCCCCTGCCCACCTCCCGAAAACCCTTAATCGCCTCGTACGATAACCATTGGCAGATATGGGGTGGTACGAATTCTACTCTGCCGGTACCACGCGGCCGTGGTGGAAGGATAAAGTAGATAAAATCTTTCACTTTAACTTTATCAAAATAGAGACAGTATCATTGTGTTTCAGATATGTTCTCTGACCTTTGGAAGACCGACTCTAATGCCATAGCTTTGTTTCCTGGGAGAGCGGGCGGCCCATTTGCAATAGGAGAGTGTGTGCGTGCACGGAACATAATCAATAAGTTTCATAATCAGGGGACGTACGAAAACAAAAAGGCAATCTTTACGATAGTGCCGACTTATGAAGTCATATAATGCCCATAATGCTGTAGTGAAATCAATGTCACTAGAACCCCTAACGACTTGTCTATCCTATCTACGAATCAACATTCGTGATTCTCAACATCATGAACAAATAAACATTAACCAAGCATTAGGTATAAAATTATTATAAATACTTATTACTTAACAATGCACCGTGCAATCCAGATCAAGTTTATATACCTAAGGTAGGTATACAGGACAATCCAGATCAAGTTTATATACCTAAGGTAGGTATACAGGATGATTTTGGTCGTCAACGTTCTCGAAAACTACGGAATCTCCTCATCATCACGATCATCCGACTTTCCAGGGTGTGTCCTTGGCAACGACTGACCATCTTCAACTCTTAGGTCTGGACATATCAGCAACGTCGAATTTTGGCAAGTACATCGAGTCCATAGCAAAAATCACAGCTAAAAAACTAGGTGTCCTCTCCAAGGTTAGGCGGTTATTTTACTCCACAGCAACTATTGGCGCTATATAAAGCGCAAATTCGCCCTTGTATGGATAGTCCGGGAGGTAGCGTTGCATTTTACAAAATCATTTCTGGTCGATTGATTAATGTCATAACGTACTTTTCATGGATAGTCATTGAGTAACTCGAACGTCAGCAGCTCCAGTAAGGGTGGGGAGAGAATTTCAAGTATGTCAAAAAAAAAAAAAAAAATTATTTCTGTTCGTCCGAAAATTTGCACATCAGTAGTTTTAACAATAATAATAATTATAGAAACCGTCAGCTGTGAAGAAAATGGCGGGTTGTACGTCAGCAGGTTATATATACCTATATTAAAAATAATTATTTTCATTTCATTTCCGGTCGAATGAAACTGATACAGGTTATTCTTTATGCTATAAAAATGATAAAAAAAAGCGTCAGCAGATCTATCGATAGGGGTAAAATCGTCAGCAAGGGGATTATATGTGCCGAGCAGGTATTCAATCCGAGTATGCATTAACCATCTATATTATTCAACTGACGACCTTCTCCCTGTCAATTACTCTGCTGATTCTTTTCTTCATTATATACATTGTTCAAATTATGCTTACGATCAATTTTCAAGCGACCTGAAATCAATTTGATTATAAAAATTCTCATTTTTTAGTCCAGTCAAATTAGCTACAAAAATAGGGGTAAGGTTACATTAATTCGCACCTTGCTAAAAATTTGCATGAATGTTGGGAACACCATTACATACAATTTGTCAATTATCCACATCAATCCAATGTGTGGAAATTTTTTTATTGAAGGTCAAATGTTGCAAAAATCGGTTTTTTGAGTTTTCCAGCTAAACGGTAAGTTCTATCATGAAAATAGGTGAGACAAAAATTATTCATCATCCAATTATCTACAAAAATTGTTCATACACTTTTTTTCCTAAGAATCGCCATTTCGGAGATATAGCGATGCAAAATGTTGAAAAAGTTGTGTTATTCATAATATGCACACGTTTCCGCGCCACCCGTGAGGTAGTGTACATGACGCGTTTTTTTACGTGGTTTCCCCGGTAGGCCTATTCCACGATCTATTGTGGTTCTGTTGAGTTAAAAAACTATTTTATTAAATTTAAAATGGTACTATAGTAAATGACAAGAGCGGTGTAAGTAATGAGTAAATTGAAAAAATTATTCGTCTGATAGATACTCGTTTAATGGAACATAATCCATACTGTCTTGCACTTCTTCTCCTTCTTCTTCTTCTTCTTCCTGCTGGGTACAAATAAATTGTTCAAAGAGCGATGCATCAGATGTCTCCTCGCCTATATCGTAAGAATCCTCTTCTTCTGGCGATTGAACATTGGAGCACGATTGGCCTCGACAACTGATACATGCTAATGAACAAAACAACCCAACTTTTTTACAGCCGCATTTAGCATTACACCCCGTTTTGCAATTGCAAAAAATTGAATTGAGGAGTTTTTCCGGTGCAGGAGGGAGTAAAGTCTGAACTGGTTCCAATATATTGTCAATTAACTTCCAACCCCAGTCTTCTGGGTTTAGTTTATTACCGAGCCATACTTGAACTTGATAATATACCCGAAATAGATGTTGATAAGCAGAAGCAGAGGTTGGAGGAAGACAAGCTAATTGTACTTGTTTTTTTTTTATGCGTATTTTTTGCAAAAGATAAGTATCGAAACTTATCTAAGCACGTAATTTTTTTTGGAGCTCCGTAAACGGAAAGAAGAAAGCGAATTCCGTTGGTGATTACAGCTTGTGGAGCAGAGGTACTTTCTTTGAAAACGTCAGCACAATCAACTAAATCTTGTCTCTCAAACAATTTCAAAACTGATTTTTTACCTCTCCTGAAAAATGCTGATGTCGTGTCGCAACCAGTTACTGCATGTAGAAATAAGATATGATTTTGGCATTTTGAAAAAGCAGATAAACTCTTGGATGAATATATTTTTGATTGTTGTTCAGCTTTCCCAGGTTTTAAAAAATAAATAATTTTTTCGGTTGGCGTTCGAGCAGTAAGTAATACCAACAAATCAACATCTTCACCAACAACAATAGTTGGATTTGTCGAGTTAAATTGTTCTATTGCTGTTTCAACTATCAGGACATCAGCATCATTATCAGCTTGCGCCGAACGCCAACCGAAAAAAATATTTATTTTTTAAAACCTGGGAAAGCTGAACAACAATCAAAAATATATTCATCCAAGAGTTTATCTGCTTTTTCAAAATGCCAAAATCATATCTTATTTCTACATGCAGTAACTGGTTGCGACACGACATCAGCATTTTTCAGGAGAGGTAAAAAATCAGTTTTGAAATTGTTTGAGAGACAAGATTTAGTTGATTGTGCTGACGTTTTCAAAGAAAGTACCTCTACTCCACAAGCTGTAATCACCAACGGAATTCGCTTTCTTCTTTCCGTTTACGGAGCTCCAAAAAAAATTACGTGCTTAGATAAGTTTCGATACTTATCTTTTGCAAAAAATACGCATAAAAAAAAAACAAGTACAATTAGCTTGTCTTCCTCCAACCTCTGCTTCTGCTTATCAACATCTATTTCGGGTATATTATCAAGTTCAAGTATGGCTCGGTAATAAACTAAACCCAGAAGACTGGGGTTGGAAGTTAATTGACAATATATTGGAACCAGTTCAGACTTTACTCCCTCCTGCACCGGAAAAACTCCTCAATTCAATTTTTTGCAATTGCAAAACGGGGTGTAATGCTAAATGCGGCTGTAAAAAAGTTGGGTTGTTTTGTTCATTAGCATGTATCAGTTGTCGAGGCCAATCGTGCTCCAATGTTCAATCGCCAGAAGAAGAGGATTCTTACGATATAGGCGAGGAGACATCTGATGCATCGCTCTTTGAACAATTTATTTGTACCCAGCAGGAAGAAGAAGAAGAAGAAGGAGAAGAAGTGCAAGACAGTATGGATTATGTTCCATTAAACGAGTATCTATCAGACGAATAATTTTTTCAATTTACTCATTACTTACACCGCTCTTGTCATTTACTATAGTACCATTTTAAATTTAATAAAATAGTTTTTTAACTCAACAGAACCACAATAGATCGTGGAATAGGCCTACCGGGGAAACCACGTAAAAAAAACGCGTCATGTACACTACCTCACGGGTGGCGCGGAAACGTGTGCATATTATGAATAACACAACTTTTTCAACATTTTGCATCGCTATATCTCCGAAATGGCGATTCTTAGGAAAAAAAGTGTATGAACAATTTTTGTAGATAATTGGATGATGAATAATTTTTGTCTCACCTATTTTCATGATAGAACTTACCGTTTAGCTGGAAAACTCAAAAAACCGATTTTTGCAACATTTGACCTTCAATAAAAAAATTTCCACACATTGGATTGATGTGGATAATTGACAAATTGTATGTAATGGTGTTCCCAACATTCATGCAAATTTTTAGCAAGGTGCGAATTAATGTAACCTTACCCCTATTTTTGTAGCTAATTTGACTGGACTAAAAAATGAGAATTTTTATAATCAAATTGATTTCAGGTCGCTTGAAAATTGATCGTAAGCATAATTTGAACAATGTATATAATGAAGAAAAGAATCAGCAGAGTAATTGACAGGGAGAAGGTCGTCAGTTGAATAATATAGATGGTTAATGCATACTCGGATTGAATACCTGCTCGGCACATATAATCCCCTTGCTGACGATTTTACCCCTATCGATAGATCTGCTGACGCTTTTTTTTATCATTTTTATAGCATAAAGAATAACCTGTATCAGTTTCATTCGACCGGAAATGAAATGAAAATAATTATTTTTAATATAGGTATATATAACCTGCTGACGTACAACCCGCCATTTTCTTCACAGCTGACGGTTTCTATAATTATTATTATTGTTAAAACTACTGATGTGCAAATTTTCGGACGAACAGAAATAATTTTTGGATTTTTTTTTTTTGACATACTTGAAATTCTCTCCCCACTCGCCCCACCCTGAGTGCGCCTGCTGACGCTCAATTCAATTGATGTCCTCATCTAAACTATCAATTGCACTCAAAATCGATCGGCCTAAAATCACCATCAAAAATGCAACGCTACCTCCCGGACTAGGAGTACTGCTGCCACCTTTGGGATGGATCAGCTAAATATCAGCTAGCCGCACTGGACTCGGTGGAAAAACGGGCAATAAAACTTATTAGAGATGACACTGTAGCAAATTCGAAACTCCAGGACCTGACCCACCGCCGTGAAATTGCTGCCTTGTCAGTGTTTTACAGGATACACTTTGGAGAGTGTGCGTGGGAACTTCACAATACAGTTCCACCAGCCCCTTTTCACCATCGGGATACTAGACGCAGACTAGCGTATCAACTTTATGTTCTTGATATCCCACCCATCCGCACCAAACGTTATGAGTGAATAGGCAAGATTTTTTCACGAGAAATCTATACATATAATAAAATTGTAACGGATCGATGTTTGTGCATCGTGGACAGTTTACATCTGGATAGTTACGTCATTTTGTTTTTTCAGCAGTCCACGCGGACGGAGTCGCGGGCGTCCACTAGTAATTTATATCTGTCTATAAAAAAAGTTGCATAAACACTGGACACTACAAATTTCGCCCGATCAAATAATTAAATTTTTTTTACAAAAAAATTTACATAGTTTCCCAGCATTTTTTTTTTTCTAAACTTACTTTATTTCATGTATAGAGCACGTACCCTTCGTTAAAGGTGGCAACGAAAAAACATATATATCCACTCACCGTCTTTATCACGTTACACGGTATATTCCTGCGGCAGCCAAGCTTAAATTTGGAGTTAGGGAAAGGCCATTTTTAAAACATTTAGGTACCCAAGGTACCGTTTTATTTAACGAAAATAACAAAAAGTAGTTACATTACCCAAGTCTTACGATGTTAACGCAAATAGCTTACCTGATATTCGAAGAATCTCAGCCCTTCGGGATGGTTCCCCTGACTTCAGTCTGATGTTTATCATCTTTCCACGGCTCACACCCATGTAGGAAAGCTTCACCATTCCATAACTGGGCAACATTTGTCTCTCATCAACCCATTCTACCAGTACCCAAACTCGCGGATTCATGTCTTTAACGGAAATTATTCACTTTATAGCTACAACTACTGGAACTATCTGCCACACACAGATCTTAGTAGTTTTGTGTTCATTCACTATTTATGCGAGCAATAAGTTTATCTCTTTCGTAATGTGGTTAACCAATTCACTAACTATGTATTACCAAAATAATATATTAAATCTTGAAGTAAGATTCACACATACACTAAATTAAGTTATTCAATTGTTAGGTAACAGAACAACTTGATCTCAAGATGGAATAGATCTAACTAATACCGGAAAGCTAAACTGAACTGCGCACGCGCAAACTACTAAGTGAGCGGCAAATGTCTCAGGTAATATTTTCTACAAATACAATAGGGAATACCCCGCTAGATCCCTCAAAAGGGGCACCCTAAAGTTCCTTACTAACAGTACAAGAAACATTGAGCAAAAAATTACCATGCATTTGATTTAAATTACAATTTACCGTACTTTACTTATTTTGAGCATACTGTGTATTTTAGGCCATAATAATAAAGACAATGAGAGAATAAATGAAACGCTATAAGATTATTTTTTAATTTAGATACAACTATCGAGCATCCTGCACTCACTGTTGATTACGAGTATCATATCAAGTCTCCTCTTCAGTACGCGGAATACCTACAGGATGTTTTTTCGTTCCCACCCTTAACGAAGAGCACGTACTCTATACATCAAATAAAGTAAGTTTATGCCAAAAAAATGCTGGTAAACGATGTAAATTTTTTGAAAACAAAAATTATTACTTGATCGGACGAAATTTATAGTGTCCAATGTTTATGCTAGTTTTTTCATAGACAGATATTAATTATTTCTCGTGAAAAAATCTTGTTACGCGCGTCTATGTGCATTTATGCAGAAAAGCGCAGTCTATTTACTCAACTTTGGACCCTAATATCTTGGGAACTAGACACTTCCCAGGTAGGCTTCCATGGAGAGATATGATCGTGATGATGAGGAGATTTAATAGTTTTCGGGAACGTTGACGACTAAAAATCGTGTAACAAAAAGGGTATCTTAAGCGAAAAGCTATGTAAATAGCCCACTGTAGAGAACCTATCCACAAAATTTGAGACTTGAAATCACATGTTTATTTTTCCCGATAGTATGGAGAATTTTTAAATATCTCAGGAATATTCATACAATCTTGAAAAATAAAAATGTGATTTCGAGTCACAAATTATGGAAATAGGTTCTCTATAGTGGGCTATTTACATAGCTTTTCGCTTAACATACCCTTTCTGTTACACCCTGTATACACCACATTACGTAAGTTAGGCAAGTGCGCTCCATCAATGCATCAGGCGGGTTGTGGTCAAGCATAAACCTATTTAATATTAAAGAAAATGAATTTTAAATATATATATATATTTTCAAGTACCTACCTACCTACCTAGCTAGGTAAGACCTACTCCTTAGGTAAAAAAATAATCATGCATATAGGGTACCCATACTAATATTAAATTATGAGCTTGTTTGTTTATTTGTATCCACCAACATATATGATTACCTACATATACTTATACAGGTGTTTTTTGTCGTCAACGTTCCCGTATACTACGGAATCTCCTCATCATCACGATAATTTTTCTCCATGGAAGCATACCTGGGAAGTGTCTGGTTCCCAAGATATTAGGGTCCAAAGATCAGTAAATAGACTGCGTTTTTCTGTATAAATGCACATAGACACGCGTAGCAAGATGTTTTCGCGAGAAATAATTAATATCCGTCTAGGAATAAACTTGCATAAACACTGGACACTATAAATTTCGCCCGATCAAGTAATTAGGTTTTTTTTTTCAAAAATATACATCGTTTCCCAGCATTTTTTTGGCATAAACTAACTTTATTTGATGTATAGAGTACGTACCCTTCGTTAAGGGTGGCAAAGAAAAAACACCTGTATAACACATGACACTCGCGGGTAGTGCAGCAGTGTAAATAAACCGACTGCGTAGAAATTTTGATCCAGTGTTACCCTCACGATTAAGACTTTAATGATGCATTTCAAGTTCAAATGCCACAAGCTGTTCCAGGCTCTAGAGCTTGCCAAAGAAATATACATCGTACAAACATGCCTTCTTATGACGCAGTGGGGTAAAAACCAACTTCTCTAAGCGATGATCTAGCAACTTGTCACTCAACATTAACATGACATCTGATGTCAAAAAGGAGAAAAGAACAAAAAAAATGAACGACAATTAAAAAATGAACAAAATATTTTTTGACTCTAGAAACATTTGTTTAACTTATCTCGCGCCTTATCGTATCATAGCACGAGATAAATCTTAACGTAACGAATCGTTCCATTGGTCATGTACGCGAAATCGATAATTATGGTGGTAAAGATACGATACGAAATCCTTTATCGTATATATACTTATCGTGGTCGTGCTAGCCCGGCTGGTTCCGTTAAGCTAAAGGTTGCTATAGGATTTTCTATATGATCCTGCTGTTATGGCAATCCCATTTTGAAAACATAGCCGTGTATTTTGTGAACAACATAAAATAGCAACTTAAGTCGGCTTTTCACTATGGGATGTAATGTAATATTCATTTATTTACAGTTTGTGATGTATTATATTATATTAGCCGCGTGGTGCCGGCAGAGTAGAATTCGTACCACCCCATGTCTGCCAGTGGGTATCGTACGAGGCGATTAAGGGTTTCCTTAAGGTGGGCAGCAGCGCCTCCGGTGCTGACAATATAGTCCAAAATACAAACTGCGGTCACCAACCCGGCTGCACAGCGTGGTGACTATGGGCAAATACCCGCATGGCAGTCTTGTGGCGTGCCCTGGGGAAGCCTACGTCCAGCAGTGGACTGCAATAGGCTGATGATGATGATATTTTACACAGTGTAAATGGTCTAGTACAGAGTGATTAATATTATATTATTAACATTGTATACCATAGTGAAAAGCTGACTTTATTCGGCTTAATAAATAAAAAACAAATTGAATTTTATAGCAATAATAACTTTATTTACAATTACAGGTTTATTTACATTAAAATCTATGTTACAATATTTTACAATTTCAATTCCTACCTAATTAATATTAATTTGATTTCAAATTATAGATTTTAATCTACCGCCGCGCCGTCGCCGCTACAGAATATCATGGCCGAGCACGAACCTTTTTACGCGGCGCGGCGTAATGCTAGCGACTCGCTAGCAAAATCTATGTGATTTGACAGTTGGACGATAGCATTACGGACTATCGAGAGGTTCGTGCTTACCCCTCAGGGCTCATAAGTCATAACCTATTAAAACACAATGTTGGTTAGGTATCAATTGACATTTTTTAAATGAAAAAATCCCTTTTTTATCTAAATACAATAGATGGCTAGATAACCTACGAGTATATATTATTTAGTTACATACATTACATATTTGTGTATATTTAACAGAGACGGCTACGAAACTATACCGCCGCCGCGTGGAAACCACGTGTCGCAGGATGTGTAAAATTAATATTGTTAAAAATTATTTCAAGATAAAAATATGCACTATTGTTATTATTATCAACTGAGGGGTAAGCACGAAACTCTCGATAGTCCGTAACGCTATCGTCCAACTGTCAAATCACATAGATTTTGCTAGCGAGTCGCTAGCGTTACGCCGCGTAAAAAGGTCCGTGCTTACCCCACAGATACGGATTGAAGACGTTAAAAATATGTTCGATAAACCAGGATACTCTAGAAAAATCAGTTTACTAGGAGGCGTCATTAGTATACCTACGTCTAGAGAATTGCGAAACAATGACCGACTACGTCGGCCAGCTCACCGAAGCAGCTCAAAAATTAATCGGAACCTTTGAGATAAATGATCAATGGCCAAATTTGGGCCAATGATCATGGCAATTGAACATTCGGGAATTAGTATCAGCGCAGACTCGATAAAAACCAAGCTATTGGACATTAGTGCAGATTTTGAGGTTTAATCGGAAGGTACATCGCCCAAAGTTTCCACCGGTGCGCGTAGTGGCAGTTTACTGGAAACTCCACCAAAATTCATGTCCAACGACGCATGAATGCAACGCAACAATGAATGGAACGACGATGACACCATTTGTCAATTTTTCCTAACAAAAGGATTCATTCACTATGGGTGCGCCCACCACCGGGCCCTACACCCTCCACTGACCCTCACCCATATGGGCGCACCTATAGTGAATGTTTGAACTTCCGAATTGTAACGCCTAATACAATTTCATTTATAAAAGGATTCAGTCAATCAGACTAGCACTTGGATTCCGGCGCATGCACACATACAGGGTGTAAAAAGACAACGTTGTTATTTTAATACCTCGTATTCTTTGTAACGTAACGATCATTTTTTTCTATGGAACCAACCCTGGGAAACGAAAAATTTTTCTTTGAAAAAAAAAACTCTTTTTTTGGCAAGCAATGTATTCGATTGACAAATGTACCTGCAAAACTAACACTTTTAAATATTAATATGGTGTCTTTAAAAGAAATGTATGTTAACTGTTTCCAGATGGATTTATTTTTTTAAAATGCTGATATTCATGTAACTTTGGACCTGAATATCTTGGAAACCCGTGGTTTCCCAGAGGTACTTCCATAGAAAAAAATGATCGTGATGTTACAAAGAATACGAGGTATTAAAAGAACAAAGTTGTCTTTTTACACCCAGTATAGCTTATTGTCAAATGTTTGTTATTAAACCAAGATAAAGTAGATTGTCATAGCGAAGTCAGGAAGTTCTAGAAATGGTTCACTTCACACAGATTTATGTGGAGCAATGGAATGAAAGTCTTGGTAAAGCTCCTTATATATCCAGATACTTTTTACTGTTTATGGATGACTACTAGAATGTGTACGGTGTATTTTTGAGATCAAAGAATCAAACATTGATGTACTTCAGACAATAAAAGGGGTTTGTTGAAAATCAGCAGTCAAGGAGTATACGGACGGGGGTGCAAAGTTAGTATGAAACCTTGCCGTTTTTGTAGCTATTCGAATGAAATTCAGTATGAAGGTTCTTCATTGAAAGTCATGAAAACATGTAATATATTTTTCGATAATAATCCTTTAAGACTGTAAAAGAAGGGTGTGCAAAATTAGTATTAAATGTTATACCTTATTTTGGTTACAAGTTCCTAGTAATGATTATTGTTGATATCCCTTTTTATGAATTCATTATTCAATCCCTGAGGGGGTAAAAGAGGAGTACAAAGTACTTATAAAAGTTTTTCGTATTTACCCAAGGTCGTAAACTTGTTCAATTCTCAATCAGGTTAAAAAAAATCATTTTCTTCATTATACATATTTATATCACATACTTGCCTTTGGTAGCCAGGTGATGGTTCATATTCCCAAAGAACGAAGAAAGGAATTGGATAAAAAGGCCAAGAAGATGTACCTAGTTCGATATTCTGGAAATATCAAGGCCTATATAGCCTGTATGATCCTGCTTCACGTGATGTTATTATAGTCAGAGACGTAGTTGTCATGAAAAATGTATAGGTATATGACAGTTCAACAACATCTCTTGTGATCGAAGAAAAGAAACCTAAAGAGTCAAACATTGTATTCACAGATTGTATTCCCTGAGAGCGACACAAGACAATAGATCCCACAGAAGGGCAGTGTACCTTGGACATGACTACCAGAAAAAGAGTTAGATGCAAACTAAATTACCTATTAACAAAGTGCAGACATGTATGCAGACATGTCAGGTGATAATTTTTCTCTTGGTGAAGTAAATAAAAATAATAAATGAAAAGGTTGAATGGTCCAAGAAAAACTGAAATCGTTTCATGAAAATTATACTAGGGAAATAGTGAATAGACCA
This sequence comes from Carposina sasakii, assembly GCA_014607495.2. Lineage (NCBI taxonomy): Eukaryota > Metazoa > Arthropoda > Insecta > Lepidoptera > Carposinidae > Carposina > Carposina sasakii. The sequence continues at coordinate 4,436,738 of CP053164.1, forward strand.
AAAGAAGGCACAGTAGTGAAAAATAAGTGGGCATTTAAGAAAAAGTAGAATAGTGAAAGTGAAGTGCATTTTAGGGCAACAAGCAAATGGTTTTTTACCCAGAAAAAAGGCAGAGACTTTTTCTCCAGGATTAAGATATTCTACTCTAAGACTATTGTTAGCTTTAAGTGATGAATAAGATCTAAAAATTCATCATCTTGATGTACCAAACCAAACCACCATTGTGTTTTAGTAGTCGCGACTTCGCTCGCTCGTCGTTCGTGCTCGGTACATCTTGCTCTCGTCCGAGCACTTCGTCGTTATACTTGTTCTAAAAGGAAAATATTGAACGTTAAAAATTATACAGTATATAAAAGGAGTTAAAGATTTGGCACGTGCTATTGTAGCCATTATTGTACATTAAAATCTGTGCTTAAATTAATTCAGTGATTAGCCCGATCTCGTGGCGGGTATAAGAAAAAAACAGCTAATGGATTTTGATGAAATTTTGTAAAAGAAGCTAGGTTTAGAGTAGCGGGAAACAGTTGTCTAGTAAATAGAAATTTGAAACTTTTAGTCGAATCCAAGAAAAAACATTAACTTACCGGACTTCACACTCCTTTACATCACACCGGTCCATAATGGTAGAGATTATGTCGTCCACCAGGCCTGGATCAAGTTGTTTTTTGACTGGCCTGTTTGGAAAGGCCGGCGACGGTCTCCCACTGAGGGAGTGTGTTGCGAGGACTCTGAAAACAAAGATTCTGTATTACGACAATGTACCGACTAGTTTGCCACAGTTTAAAAATTAATTTTATGGAGAAATCACAGCATTTGTAATTGAGCCATATGTGTATTATAGCTGGGAACCACTCGTCGCGATAACGCTTTTTCCGTTATGCGATAAGTGCTGCTTAAGGGACACAAACAGAGCTTTTTATACCTCCGCGAGAATACCGCCGTCAGTAATTTTCTTGTTGCGTTAGTATGGGAGCTCCAATCTATCTTCCTCATCACTGACGCTGGGACGCAGGCCCTCCCTTCCCCTAGATAAACCATCTGTGTAACAAAAACAGTGACGTGATTATAGGAACAAATTAAAAGTTAGTTTGTTAATATGAACCCTTAACGAAAGATAAGGTTTGTTTAGTAATTTATTGAAATAGATTATGTCTAGTAAGCTGTTTTAATGCAGTAGGATGTTAGCTAGCATCGAAGGCACCACTTGGAGTGAGTGCTTACCGTATTATCTACACTCGCGAGAGGTGCGCGGGCGCTGACGCGGCCGGTGGCGCGGGCGGATGAACGTTTATCTTTCAGCGCCGCAGCGACGACGTTTCCATTAACGTCTTCCGAATCGTCGGTATACTAAAACAACAAAACAAAAGGAGTTAATTTATCTCTGACTAATACGTGTGCCCATTTCTTTTCTTATGGACGTGAACTAAAAGAGATGTCGCGTCGATGTGTGAGGCAAATGCACAAAACAATGCCATGAAATGACGGCGTAGTTAGAAGTTTGGAAGTGACCCCTGTCTGTAACGCCATAGGTCCTGGGTTCTAGTCCGGGCAGTTGCAAACATTGACATGATGATCATCGATGTTTTTTTCTAAGTCATGGATGTTTCTATAGTTATCTATGTATAAAGGCCGCACTACGGCAAAACAGCCGCGGTTTTTAACCGCCTGACTTTTTAGTATGGCTGAGAGGACGTAAACTGTACCATTGCCCGGTACCCACAACATACGACCTTAGGGATCTTAATGTCGGTCTATAACCTAGCGAAATTTTTGAACATTTGTTTATTATTTAATTGTAAAGTATTATTTGTAGATCGTTAGCAGAATAGTATTAAAATTGCACACAATATGGTCATAGTAGGTACCTCATCATCACTCTCCTGCAGATGCTTTATGTCGCACCCTCCGAACACACTCCTCCTACAGGCGCAACTTAGGTTTTGTTCGTCAGTCTGTGTTGCAACCTCTTGCACTCTTACAGGAACCTAAAAATATATTCAAATAAATACTTCCTGCTTAAGAGATTGTCTACTCATCTCTGCTATAAATAAAAACAAAAAGTAAAGTATGAAGAGCTTACAGTTGCCGTGGCAGGAGCGGTGAACACATGTTTAGGCGGTGGGGGGGCTGCGGTCTCGTTGCTGCGAGGCTCTGTATGGAGGTAAACACATTTTTGAAGTGAGTATGGTCATAGAGGAATAAGATGTAGACAATAAGATGTAGACATAGTAGTACTATATGTTACAATTCATTAGTAATGTAGTACATTACTATACATTGCACTAATAGAATCTAAGTGTCAAGGACTGGAATTGTGAGACGCCGAAAAGTCTAATGGTGCATCGAAACAGTTAGTATGACATTAGCACTCTGTCTATATCTTATTCCTCTATGCCGTTAGTAACCTGCCTGGTAATGGTTAAAATTTTACATTTTGATTATACTTACAATGTACATCTCAACTAAGTACGAAGCTTTTACTTCGCTAACAGAAACCTGTATGTGTTTTGCTTTTGAAAAAGTCACGATTACAGTAATTTCACTGTACTTACTTAATTATCGATTACTCACGTATACGATTTCTTCCATATTTTAATTCAAGCAAAATCTCTGCTGCCATTAGCTCCTCCGAGCTCGCTGAGTAGACAGTTAACTGAAAACGTACACAAATAGAATTAGGTACATCCCTTCGACCTGAACTGAAGCTTAGAATGATATTCGGGAGGTCAAGTCTTAATAAGTGTACACCTTTATATTATTCAAATCAATCCAACCCAGCCAGCCATTATACAGGTGTTTTTTCGTTGCCACCCTTAACGGAGGGTACGTACTCTATACATCAAATAAAGTTTATGCCAAAAAAATGCTGGGAATCGATGTAATTTTTTTTTTATTACTTGATCGGGCGAAATTTAGTGTCCAGTGTTTATGCTAGTTTTTTCATAGACAGACCTATTAATTATTTCTCGTGGAAAAATCTTGCTACGCGCATCTATGTGCATTTATGCAGAAAAACGCAGTCTATTTACTCAAGTTTGGACCTTAATATCTTGGGAACCAGACACTTCCCAGGTATGCTTCCATGGAGAAAAATGATCGTAATGATGATGAGATTCCGTAGTTTTCGGGAACGTTGACGACCAAAAATCACCCTCTAGTAAACAAGTTACCTACTAAAATGCTATTCCCACTTCTTCTTCAGCCTATTGCAGTCCACTTCTGGACGTAGGCCTCCACCAGGGCACGCCACAAGGCTACTGCCACAGGGGGGTTTTGCCCAGTCACATACGCTGGACAGGCGGGTTGGTGACCGCAGTGTGATATTCGGACTATGTTGTCAGTACGGAAGGCGCTGCTGCCCACCTTCCGGAAACCCTTAATCGCCTCGTACGATACCCACGGGTAGGCAGGGGTGGTAAGGGGGCCAAACAAATATTTGACAAAGTCCTAACATCCCAGCCGATAATATCAAAAATACGTAATTAAATTATATTTTTTTATCTGTTCGATTTTACATGAATACGCACGGGGCGCGGCGCATGCGCTGCTCGTTCGTAGCGCGTGCTGCGATCTACGAGTTACTACGGTAGGCAGGAGAGAGCTTTTACCAACAGATGGATGGATGGAGCATTGTTGATATTAAGGAAGGATAACTTATACTAACGCATAATTTCACATGGATTTCACAATAGGTCTATTTATTTGGGACAAAACAATTATTATACAGGTAAACAGTGATACATTTTGTAGAAGGTAAAAAATATTTTTGCAAGAAACTTTGGTGAAGATAAGTAATAACCAATCCACAAGTAAGTAGATTTGTAATGTTGCGTACTAGTGAGAACTTAATTCACTAACTATTACGTAGGTACGAGTTTTCTGCGTAGAAAAGGTACTGCAGTAACGAGTAGGTAACTAAGTTGGCTTAACAACGATAACTTTAAAAATAAAAAATAGGTTATAATCAAATTAGGATCGATTGCCGCAGTCACACTTAAATCTAAATCTTAGTCAGACCTATCTCTCTCCATTCTTAACATAAATGGCTGAGAGAGAAAAGGACTGGTAGGACTAAATTTACGTTTAGGTTTAAGTGTGACTGCCGGAATCGACCATATTATTTAAATAATAAGAAAGAAAAATACTATATTTTTTTCGTAGACTAGGCTAAACAAGTCTATTTTTGTAGAACTTAGAGCTTTCAGAGAGACAGCTTTTAGAGATTACAAATAGAAAAACAAATAAATAACTATTATGTAATATTTGAAACAAGTAAAAAAAACTTTTTTTATCCATAAGCTATACTTATATACTTATTTCTATTAGCGTGTTCATACACACTCAAACTCGCATTTTGAGATAAAACCCATCTTCTCCATCTATTTCATGATGAATAAACATAGAATAAATTTAAAATAGAATAAAAAGAACCCAGGCAAATTACTGATTCGGCAGAACCGAATTGAACTCTAGAATCTCAACTGAACGACTCGGAACGATTAGAATACAAATAATTTCAATAAATAAATAAAATCCGAGTAATGCCATAAACAGAAATACAGACAGATATTTATTAAAAATCTGCAGTTTCAAATAAATAGTTGAACTAAAGGTTAATATTTCATCGATTTTATTTTTTTTATATTAAGACTCACCTTCTCCATCTTATTCATATTGATTCAAACACAAAATTAACTTTGGACAAAAACTGGGCAAATAACTGAACAGGTGGAACCGAACTGAGCTGTTACCTCGTACGCGGAACTATACCAAATGAGGTCCGAAATGTACAACCATCCTTTAAGCATCCTTTTCTAAATCCCCACTATATTCCTATTCATAAAATCAGGTAAAATAGTAAATGTTACCCTTTGTTGGGTTTTAAAGTTAAACAATTGCGGAATGATCTTTTTTCTTTTTGTTTTAGGATAAACTTTAATACTGGGTACCTTCAGATAATAACTTATTGTAGATAATATAAAGTTTACTGGGATTTTAAATGTCCACGTTGAATACCATGTTGTTAAAAACAATAGTTTTATTGCTTAAAACGTGGTGATTTTCTGATTTTACCATTATACTTGTAGGAATACAATGGATATCTTGTAAGTTTTCTATTAGAGACCTATAGGTTACCTATCTAGTAAGATGCAAATATGAAAAATAACTTTACCTACACGACAAATATTCAATTTGCAAGCCCACAGTAGGCTTTTTGCAAAGTTTCTAGGTTTGAAAGTTGGGTTCCGATCACAGACAAGCTACCCAGTATCAAACTTTCACTTTATTTTTGGCATTTTTTTCATATTTTCCTTTCTAGTACACTTCGATCAAATCCTTGATAATTTCTGTACCTACTTATGTATTCAAAAATAATTAACTACTGTACCTCTACATTATCTGATACTCCCAAGGGTGAGCAACGCCATGTTTGTTCAAGTTACATTACTACGGCGGCGGCGGGGCGGCGCGAGCGCTGCTCGTTCGTAGCGCGTGCTACGATCTACGATTTTACTATAGGAGCTAAATTACAATGTTAAGGGCCCTTTCTACTAAAGAATTAGTAACTCGATGCTGGTGAATATTTATTTTTCGTTTTTATTTACGTTTCAAATTATTTTATTTATAATTTTGAAGTATTATTATTATAAATCTTTCCAATCAAATCCCTTGGAAAACTGATTAGCAATTGAAACGTTAATATTTATCGAAATTCGCGTCAGCCCCATTAAAAATGCTTTTAAACTCGACTTTATATCTAATTTAATTAAACTATTTATAAAATAAAATCACTTTATTATAAAACAAAGTTGTTTCCTGCTGTTTGTCTCTATGTATGCTTAGATTTTTTTTCCGATTTCGATTATGACGATTGCTTTAAAAACAACTTAATCTAAAAACGTAATATTTGACAAAGGGGCCCTAAAAGATAGCTCTTACACGGAACGATTAGAATACCCCAAAATTATACAAATAATATTAATAAATAAATTAAATCCGAGTGATGTCATGGACAGAAATACAGACAAAAGGATTTATTGAAAATCAGCAGTTTCAAACAAATACTTGAACTATACATATAATATACCTATGTATGATAGATTTGAAACATTTTATAAAATTAAAATTCACCTTCTCCATCTTTTTCATCATGATTTTAGAAACAAAATTAATTTTTTTTAGAAAAAAACTGGACAAATAACTGAACAGGCGGAACTGATGTGAGCTGTTACCTCATACGCGGAACGATACCAAGTGAGGTCCGAAATGTAAAATCATCGTTTTGGCATCCTTTGCTAAATTATTAAGTTAATTCATAAATCTTTAAAATCAGGTAAAATACTGAATTTCACCCTTATTTGGGATTTTAAGTTAAACAAAAAGTTTAAGTTAGTATACCGGATAATCTTTTGTCTTTTTCTGAATACTAAAGAAACTTAAAATAATGCACCTAGCCATGATGACATATTATTTAAGGTAAAATAAAGCTTAGTGGGATTTTAAGTCAATGTAAAAATCTTTTTATTTTAATATAATATTCTTTTGTGCGAAGCGTGGGGATTTTTCTTATAAGTATCTGTGGAAAACAATTGCAAAGGTGCCCTGTAAGTTTGTTATAGGACGCCTACAAGATACAGATATAAAAACTGACAGAATATATGGTAAAAGAAAATATTTGAAAATTTATTAAAAAACATCACGCTTCGGTTTTTCTATTCATATAGTAATTATAAAAATATAGAGATTACTGATATTTGTGGCTTTACTTAGGTAGGTACTACGACTTTCCATCAAATGCCTAGTCGATGGAAAGCTTCGCCTTAAATATCCATTGAACACTTTTAGTAAAATTTGTTAGGTTTTATTGAAAATTTATTGAAAATCAGATTAACAGCTGGGCCTGATTACAAACAACTTGCCAAACAACTTACCAGGGGGCCAATTCATGAAAAGTCTCGAGTTGGAACGAAGCCGATACCGGAACCGTTGTAGATGTTCAGAACAAAGCAATAAATACTTTACGGTGACGTTATTAGACACATTTCAGCACGAGACAGACATTTTTTATTTTTTATTATGTCAGTATGACCGAAGCGTGCTCAAATGTACCTTATTACTCAAGCGATAAATACTTATATATTGCTGCGCACCGCGTTTCGTTAACGGTTCGTTAGTAGTTGCGTTTAGGCTCAAAATTTTTCAAGAATTGCCCCGCTGGTATCTAACCGTTCTAGATGTGTAAAAGTAACGAATAAAAGCGTACCCGTATGTATTCGTTACTTTGACCATGAGTACTCGTTACTATCGTATCGTTACCGAACTCGTTACTTCTGATACCGCATATGGATAGTAACTATAGTATGTAGTATGGTAACGCGTCGACGTGAACTGTCGACGTAATATACTAAATTTGCAATGGATTACTATTTAGAAAATTTTAACCACAAACATAAATTATATTACAAATAATAGTACAAAACAGTAAAAAAAACTTTGACGATTAAAAATATATATAAGTACTATAAATAAACTTAATCGCCGTTCTTTGAAATGAGCGATTTAAATGAACCGCATCACGCGCATTGGTAGAACATACGATCAAAAAAAACCGTATCAATACACCACTTGCGATCCGAAACAGTGTATTATACGAAAAATACCTATGATACGAAACATGCGAGTAACGAGACGAATTCCTGGGTAACGTTTCGTTACTCGGTACTTGATGCAGTACCCGTTACTCAGTAACGAATACATACAGTTTGTTACAGCTTTAAACCGTTGCGAGTTGGGTTACTTTATTTTAGTCGCATTTTATAAGTAGGTACCTATACTTTCATTTATAGCACCTGAGTACTAGCATTTATAACTCAAGAACGGCTGTACCGATTAGAATACCAGGTAGTTATTCTTATTCCTATCATAGGTAAAATTAATAAATCGAAAAGATTTTTATTGAGGTTTAAAATTAAACAATCCGGATGATCTTTTGTCTTGTTCCGAGTAAAGGTGAAATTAAGTGAACCCTAAACAACTTTTAGGTGGACCAAAAACACAGCGTTACAGCAAAACAATATTAATTGCGGGGGCATATAACAAATTACACAGAAAATAATAAGCAATTTCTTACATACGAAAAAGGCTGTACAAGCTTCGGGTGTCCATTCGCCATTCCAGTGCGACATATATTCTGCTGCTGCCTGTGTAGTCTTGCCATAAGACCCAGCCACTAACTTTAGTTCATATCTGTTGTTGGGCAAGGCTTTGACTAGTGCTTCTACCTTTCTTGTGCTCATTCGTACCTGACCTTTACCTATCATCCTACCAAGGTATTCGATCTCGGTGCAAAGAAATGAACACTTACGTAGATTAATTTAAAAGCCAGATATCGTCAAGGTTTTTTAAACACAGTCAAGCAGAGATAAACCATCATGAACAGAGTTGCTAAGCAACAGCACATCATCTATGTAGACTAGAACTTGTCCTGCCTCAATGGACGATCTCAACGTGTCAGATATTATTCTTTGATAGACGACCGGCGCGTTCGCGAGACCATATGGCATTTTGAGGTACTCGTAGGGGCCCTCGGGTGTGACAAAGGCGGTAAGATGTATGGATTCATCGTCGATTTTAATTTGGTGGAAACCCGTCACCATATCTAACACGGTAAAATATTTACACTTGCCAAGACGGTCTATGTGGTCGTCTATTAAAGGAAGCGGGTAACGATCCTTCATTGTGACACTATTTAGAGCCCGATAATCGACTACCATTCTATCCGACCCGTCTTTCTTTTTTACTAAAAGAATCGGACTAGCATATGGGGACTCGAATTCACGAACTATGCCTTTTTCTTTTAAATCATTAATTATATCACAAACTTGCAACTTTTCATCATATGATAACTTATACGGTCGATAATAAACAGGTTCGTCACTAGTAGTGAGCCGAATGTGCATTTGACCCGTATTGACAGTAGTTATCGCGGTCCGACTAAGAAAGTAGTCTGAGTATTTATCTATTACAGAAATCAAGCGTGATTTTTCGTCACCGGACAAAGGCGTGTTTACAGCGTCAGATTGCACATTCGAGTCGTTATGCGTCACATTATTCACAAGCGAATTATTCCTAACTATGCGTTGGCAATCGCCTGTTCGAATGTACGCGATGCCTTGCCTATTTAGAACATCGGTGCCTACTAACACGGATGTACTTAAATAATCACAGGGAACAACATGAAAATCTACCTCTAACGTTACGTCACTAAATTCAATCGGCAACGTAATAAAATGGTTAGAACGCATTTCTATTCCCCCTAAACCACATAGAATTTGAACACTCGGAATCATAGGACAAGACAAATGCTTAACGAGTTCATTAGATATTAAGGAAATGCTAGAACCACTGTCAATTAGGACGTCTGTAGGTACACCGCTTAATACAGCTGTTATCACATTGCGCTTACTACAGGATTCACTACAAAAGTTAATATTTGCCTTGTTCCGTGACTCGGAACGTTCCTTAGCGAAACACATTTCTTCAGAGTGACCTATCTTTTTACAAAATGTAAAAACCTTAGGCACAGACTTAGATGTTTCGGGGGTAGGCTGTGAAATATTTTTATTATTAAGTTACGACTACCAGACTCGATTTTAGGACGTTTAGGGCAAAACTGTTTCTTATGACCGGGTTCATTACAATCAAAACACACAGAGCGAGGGTTTGTAGTTACGCTAGGGCGTTTACAATCTCGGTTAGAGAATGAGTCGCTAGAGAGAGAGTTAAACTTAGATATCCTATTCCAATAGCAAACTTTATTCATTTTTACGTAGAATTTAAAAATGAAATAAAAAAATCATGCATATACATAGGGTATATTCCTACAGGTACTTATGTAATCGTTCCGTGTAAAAGCTATTAAGGTTTGAGGAAGACTGTTCTTTTGGGGCCCGTTTATCAGAAATTACTTTTTAAATTAAGTTCTTTTTAAAGAAATCGTCATAATTAAAGTCGGAATAAAATATATATTATAGATTCATATTCGATTTAGTAAATTTTTTGTTCAATTTAATTTATTAACACTAGCGGCCGCCCACGACTTTGTCCGTGTGAGGGATTATTGCAACCGCGCGAAGCCGGGGTGCCTTATTAAATTCCCTCTACTCGTATGTATTAAAATAGCCCGTTGCGTAGGTATAGGACAGACGACCGATTTTACTTGATAAATTAATTAAATTAGAAGCAAGGTCAATTATTAAAGCATTTTGGGTGGTATATTCCCAGTAGCCCCCGCAGGGATCGCCATCGGAGGCAAATGGGAATAAAAATTCCCAGTTGCCACTGGTGGCGACTGGAAAGTTTTGCTCCCACTTTAGCTTCGCTGTACATTGCTTTCTTCTTCGTAGAGAATAAAAAGACGAGACAACTTATCCAAAGCTGCCTCCTATTAGACAATATCATTCTGGTTATAGAAGTGAAGTTTCCAACATTGTGATTACTTTTTAATTCTAATTCTTCAATAACGTCGAAATTAGTGGTTTATCGCTTCGAGAAAATGTCCTATCATTTCTCCATGAAAAAATTCGAGTTGAATTTCTTGAATGAATTCATACATATCTATGTAACCTTTCTTTGTTTCAATAGGATTTGGCGCTTGATTCTGCTATTACAAACATTCAAATATTAACAATCTTCTCGCAAAATACTTTATAAATGCATGAGGTTTGGTTGTTTCGTACCGATTTAGCAATTAAGTTTAAAATTTTAAAATTGTGCATTATTGTAAAGATCAGATTATCTGTAGTTCAAATCTACCTATTTTGTCTATTTACGTATGTATGATAAGAATAAAAACGAAACTACAATAAATGTTGGAGACTTTATTTTTACAGCTTACTAATAAGCTAATAAGAGGCTGGTTTTGGATAAGTCGTCTCATCTTTTTATTCTCTACGAAGGAGAAAGCAATGTACAGGGAAGCTAAAATGGGGGCAATAACTTCCCAGTCGCCACCGGTGGCAACTGGAAATTTTTATTCCCATTTGCCTCCGGTGGCAATCCCTGCGGAGGCAACTGGGAATTAACGTTTAACTTGGGGGTGAAGTAATTTCGATGAAATTTAACATTTCAATTGTCAGTTTTCCCAGGGATAGGATTGGAAAAACACTCCAAAATTATTAATAAACTAAACCTGTAATTTAATACTAAAAACGAAAAAAAAATATTCACCCGCACCGAGTTAATATTGTGATTGAGCTCTTACCGTAGTAAACTCGTAGATCGTAGCACGCGCTGCGAACGAGCTGCGCTTGCGCCGTAATAATGTAGCTCGAACAAACATGGCGTTGCTAATGCTAACCTTCATCAACCGGCGCGCTTTGTATGCTCCCCTTCTTCTATGACATTCATGACGACCAATGCTCGAAAATTGACTGTCATCTTATAATATGTCCGTAATGAGACAAACCAACTGCTTACGTTAGATACTAGATACGTTTTTATATTTAGATTGTATTTTTTGGGATAGTCGCCTACTTGCGACCTTTGGTGATCTTTCATTTGAGCGTTTTCTGATAAACGATATTTAGTCATTATCTGATTCTATTATTATTAACGTTTATATCAAGTAGTCTAAAAAGGAGGTAATAGTTAATTAATTACTATTAACAGGACTGCAGATACAATAGTTGAATATTGCTAATAATTCAAACATACTATATTTATGCAATACCTAACTTACAAAATAAATAAAATAGGTAGGTACCTACTTATGAGAAAGAGTATAAGATAAAGGTACATCATTTTTGAATTCACGTAGGGACAGAAACTATCAAGGATTTGATTAAAGTATGAACTAGAAAAGAAAATGTGAAATGAGTATGCAATAAATAAAGTGAAAGTTTGATACTTGCTAGCTTGCAAAATGCCTACTGTGTAGTTACAAATTGAATATTTGTTGTGTATATTATTTTTCATATTTGCATCTTAATAGTTACTAATATAGGTATTTAATAGTACCTAAACTTACAAGGTATCCATTATATTTCTACAGGCCATTGCCATTATAGGAAAAATCCTGCCAGGTATTAGGCCGCGTGGTGCCGGCAGAGTAGAATTCGTACCACCCCATGCCTGCCCGTGGGTATCGTACGAGGCGATTAAGGGTTTCCGGGAGGTGGGCACCAGCGCCTCCCGTGTTGACAACATAGTCCAAAATACAAACTGCGGTCACCAACCCGCCTGCCCAGCGTGGTGACTATGGGCAAATACCCCCCATAGCAGTCTTGTGGAGTGCCCTGAGGGAGGCCTACGTCCAGAGCAGTAAATTGCCTTTTCTACGCCCTGTGCGAGCGTCTATAACTGCGCTCTATTTAGTCCTGCCTGGTCTGGCCAAGTGACCATTCTTGCGCCCCCCAGAGTCTACGCCCTGTGCCTGGGCACCGGTGGCACCGCCCTATTTACGGCACTGCCTACGTCCAGCAGTGGACTGCAATAGGCTGATGATGATGATGAATGCCAAAATCACTACGCTTTTAGTAATGAAACTATCGTCTTAAAGAGCACGGTATTTAAAGTGGACATTTAAAATCCCAGTAGGTAAGCTTTATACTCGTATTACCTACAATAATTTATTATCACAAGGTACCCAGTTTTGAAGTTTATACCTATCCTATAACAAAAAGAAAAAAGATCATCCCGCCATTGTTTAATTTTAAAACCCAACAAACAGTAACATCATCAACATAAAGGTTTTTTATCCCGGATAATTTCGACATTTGGTTTTTTCTGCAGTCCACGCGGACAGAGTCGCGGGCGTCCACTAGTAAAGAAATATATTTGTAAATTTGCTTTTTTTAATGTTATAAAATGATTAATAGAGAAATGGAAAAAAATCCTCACCCGGGTGGGAATCGAACCCACGACCTCTGCATTCCTTTAATGTTATTTACACTTCGGTCACCGTTTCTGCTACCGTTACTTCTGACATCTGTTTCCGTTTCTGGTTCCGCTTAGACACTTCCGTTGCATTACTACAATCAGGGATTTGGTATATTATGTATAGTCTATGGTCTGTACATTCTCTTAAAAAGTTTGATAGGATTCGGCGGGAAAAGCTGGAAGGGATGGGGCATAGCTGGGATTGGGTGTAATTTTCTTGTGAAAATCAAAATTTATTTGATTATGGCTTGCATGTGTCCGTAAAGTGATGTTTTCTGGTAGATAAGTTATATTTTGTTTAACTTGTGATGTGAATCTAGTGCGTGTGCATGGTTTTATATGCGCGTAAGCCAAGTAAAACTTTAGTCAGAATACGATCTCTTCATGGGCTCGTGTAAGTTGTTTTTGCAATTAATTTTCATTTTAAAGATCCTTTTATAATAATGAATAGATACATTTTCATTTTGACTAATTTTACATCCATTCTTGAGGATTTTACCGACATTTCCATTCATCATCATTATCATCCATCATACATTCAGAAATCATTTACTAAAGACAATGGCTGTATGGGCTTAGTTCCCCTTGCCTTTCCTTCGGGATAAACTAAAAAAAATGAGATGACAGTGACATTGACACTGACTGATCACCCACAAAAAAGGAAAAAAAAAACCTATACATATACATACCTAACACGACAAGGCCAATAATAAAATAATTCATTTCTTTTCTGTTTAATATTGTACAATTTTCAAGTCGTATTGTACAGTTTTAATTGCTGTGTTTTCAAGTTAGTTATATGTTTGTTTAATAGATTACAGTTATGTCTTCGGATATTGATCTTTATATTACAGTGCCACGTTCGTGTCTATCGCAATTTTACAGTAAATATATGAACTTGGTTGAGACTTTTTACTACGTTACTCTATCTGAGAGTAATTTTGTATCAAAAGAAAAACCTGAATATGTTTACTTCAATGTTATGTTTAATTTGAACCCAACCGACGGTAATTTCAATCCTCGGGAACTCATTGGGAGAATGCAGGTAAGTCTTTTACTTATTACATTTTTACTACCATAGCATTTACTGATGAAAACAGGTTTCTGTAGAGAACAAACTTATGCTTAATATATTCCTAGCGTAAAACCTCAAATAACGAATATGTGTAGAGCAAATCAAATAAAAGTTTGTTAATCAGATAAGGTTTCAATCCTCAGATATACTTTCTTGAACATCTGATACACTATTTTTACCTGTTAATGCTTATACATAGGTAGTAGGTACATTTATCACATAAACTTTATATATCCTGTTTGTTTATGTTCCCTGTGGAATCCTTCCTTACTATATTTCTCTTTACGGAACATACATTGGTAATGATGAAACTGGCTGCTTTCCACAACTTGATGTCTGTGCACCTATTTTGTGTATATTTAGTATGGAACATATAATTTATATTATCATACAAATTCCTACATCTACTCTGTGTGAGCTCATCAAACTGAGCTCACGTACGCAACGTATGCTACTCATTATGACATCTAGACTACGAAATTTATATGCTTGAAATTTATCATATGCAACGTTGAGTACGACAAGTGTGTTTCTAAGTCATATATTTTCGTATAAAATTTGTTCTCTAGATGTCATAATGCATAGTATATGTTGCGTACATGGGCACAGTTTATCCTTTAGTTTCTGATGTGAGTTCTATTATATATATACCTACTTTGTTGGCTATATATTGATTTATTCATAAAAATCTGTAGTTAACACACTAAACACCCACCACAATTTTCCATACAAAATGTCTCTTCACTCCACTATTTTTTAACAGGTATGTTAATTGTTTAATCTCTTCTCTTATGACTGAAAACAAAACAGTAGTTTGGTCTTTTTCATCTTCTCTACCTACCTAGTGAGGAATCTTTAAAACAGCTCAAAGTTATGTCTCAGATTTGAAGTGAAGAATTTGGATCAATTAGTAAATGTTGTGTTATAATATCTGTGGTGGCTTACTAATTAAGTCAATGGTGCTTCAGTAATTTTGCATGTTTGAATAGCGACATCTAATATTTTTCTGCACTTCACTGAAACAAAGTGGCATTACCTCTAGGTGTTTTCTGATTAACTGGTTATTGGTGACTTTGTTTTTATTCCACTCATTTTAAACTGCAGATTAAAAAAAAGTAGGTGATCAGTTCTGTAGCCAAGATGGTTTATATTAGATTTGTATTATTATTATAATTTTGTGGCCACACTCTCCAATAAGTACCTGGCTACTTATATCTTTGAGATATTTTCTTATATTTATATGTATAGTTAGTTAGCAGCCAACTACAACTTTATCTGTGTAAACTTTAGTATTCCCATTATTTACTATTCCCATGTGAATTTTAGGAAATCCCTTCTTATTGGACTTAAACATCAAAAATTTAAAGGACGGTCCAAATATTGCATTGCTAGCTTCAGTAGTTTTTGCTTGGTGCTGATTAGTCTGTCAGGACATGTTACTTAACTGTATATAATAGTTGGTGTTCTGTAAAATTGTTTATAAAATAATAAGTTGATCTTGAAGGATGACCTTCACTGATGTTTACAAGATTCTTTTATCTGCTTTGTTTTTTAAATCTTGCCAAAAATGTTAATTTAAAAAAATTAAGCAGCTATTGTTACAATCAACAACATTTGTAAGTTCATAACTTTTTAAAAGAAATAGGTAAGTATTTTTATGTCCTCAAAAGTAAGTAGTCTGAACAAATGATTTTATTTGAAATTATAATACTCTTATAATATCTAACACAAATCCAATAATAAAAAAAAAAAACAAAAAAAATTATAGGATCATCTTAATGAAGTGTGCATTATTGTAAGAACTAACCATAAAATGCATTGCATAACCAGATAATAATTATATCAAGGTGGAAAGTCTTAAAAAAATTAGCAAAACTTATTCAATAGTTCCTATATGATAGTTTAAGTTTCACTGGATGGGTTTGCTTATGGGACGATATAGGCGAAGTGGCAGAGGTCAAATGCGCGATGTTTGGGGGCCGCTGCAGTGGGCGCCAACCCGGATCTCGCGTGCCCCGCTTCCCCTTCACTCGGCCAGCGAAGCTGAGCCCACACGCGGCTGTCAGCCTGCTAGTCTTGCCGCGAACCACGACGCGTACGCACCAATGTGATGTCATGCCGCGCTAGTACAAAAACAAACATGTACGCGATCGACAGCACTCAGGTGAGCGCGACTGGCCATCTGTAGGACCTTAGTTACGAACGGACGCGGATGTCTTCGCAGTGTCTTTATAGAATTGTAAATGATGTTCATTCACCATCGGCCGATATAACGATCCCGGAAGTAGAGCCGGTTCGTTAACGTCATATAGTATGCTAATTGAAGTCGACAGTGTTTAAATATTGGCACAGTGTGGGTTTATTTAACTTGATTAATCTATAAATCCTAAATGTTAACTGTAAGATCTGTGTATATCGCTCCGCCGCCAACAAGGGTAATATGTTTTCTTTAACACTTAGGTATTAAATTTTACGTTTACATCATAATACTTAATTTGTTTTGCGAAATATTTGACACCAATGTTTCGAATGCTCTCTTTGTTTCTGTGAAAGTAGTGAGGAGTAATTATTAATGTGTAGTTGTCTTCATTTGTCAGCCCAAGTGTCGTAGGTCCGGTAGTGGAATCATGGCAGACTTTCACTTTGCGGACTAGAGCATATAATCCATATTAGTGCGCAGATAAGCACACAATCTAAGAGTTGTATTGATGGCTACTAGGCATTTCCAATTAATTTCGCTGAAGTGTTGCTTAGTCCAAGTTTATAATTGGTTGTCTCGCAATTTTCCGTTGTATGTTTCATTCATTAGTAACCTAACGTCACGCATTGATTACAATGGTAAAAGTAGCTGGGTGGAATCACGTTTTTCTTTCATAGGTGATGAGTTGACATTCGCTAATAATACGATATCGTCGAGGATAGTGCAAATTCGCATAACTAGAATTGGATAATTAATTAATTACGCGTATCTGAAACACGTAGCTAATTTAAGTTTTCACAGAAAATCCGCGCAAAGACTTGATTGTCTACCACTGTGTTAATGTGAGTTTTTATAACAAGAAATAGAACACATAAATAATTACTTAATGTGTAAAAATTACCAAAATTAGTTGAAATAAGAAACTTAAGGTAGATTCGCGGATTTGCACTATCCCCAACGATATGCCTACTTAATTTATTTATAGAATGCGAGTTTTTGCAGATACTGAAGTTTGGTTTTCCACCGACCTATTTTATGTGTATGCAATCTAATTGGATTTCCTTCTAATATGAAATGTAGCGAGATTTAGATTATTAGAGGAGTCAAGACATATTGTCTAGTCGACTTCAGAAGAGATGACATTAATACATTGGTAGATGGTAAATACCAAATAGGTACTTATAGGCTACACAATGCGGATAGCTGCCATCTGGCTAGGTGAAGAGACACATTATAGCTATTCATGT
This sequence comes from Carposina sasakii, assembly GCA_014607495.2. Lineage (NCBI taxonomy): Eukaryota > Metazoa > Arthropoda > Insecta > Lepidoptera > Carposinidae > Carposina > Carposina sasakii. The sequence goes on from CP053164.1 coordinate 4,454,199, forward strand.
TACTTTTAATGCTAAGTGAATCTTGGCTTTTACATCGTGTTGTTAATATGACTTGATTTTCCCTAACCGGATGTTATAGGTATTGTAGATTTGTAATATAATTATATTTCATTGCATACAAGGTGCTGCTTGCAAGTAGCAAACGTTCTTATTTATTTCACTTGATGGTTTATTAAAATATATTCATCCGGTTCTAATTCGTACCTCGAAGCAAAGTTAGTTAGTATTGGTGGTATAATATTGTCTATCTGTAGGTTAGGTATAGTCATTATTACGAAAGTTAAAATGTAGAACGAACCACCGTTTTCGTGTTAAAAGCGGAATGGGAAGCTTGTCTCAATAGAAGGCAATTCTACTTTAAAAATCAGTGTTCTTCTCATTTTATTTCTCTGCAATCATTAAACACCCTTCCTTTCCTTTATGTCATGTAGCACCATTATGATTCATTAATCTATCTATTAGCTGGAGCGATCTTTATCTTGTCATTACTGTAGACTGTAGGGCTATAAACTATGTCTGTTATACTAATGTTGCTGATGCGGGGTTTTGCTAGAATACCTACAACAGTTGCATCTCGTTTACATAATCGAAGGGGTGTTCTCTTAGGTTCTAGCAACTGATCTTTTACATCTTGCCCTGTTATTCTAAAGGTGGCTGTATCTTCGTGATCCTGCAGTTTTGGTTATCCCAAATTGTGAATTCAGCCATGTGTATGTGGAAATATAAACGTTACCTATTGTATTATAGACATTTGGAGGAATTCTTGGAATCTCATTATTCATTAACTGCGTCATCAAAGTATTCCACTATAACAATGTACTATCGTATTGTAAATTTTCAAGTTTGGATTCTAGTCCGTTAATCAATAGCCCCTAGTACCTTTGGCAAAAAGAACAAGACGACAGTCGCTGGTAAGCGTTAAATGTAAAATTGGGATTGGGCACAGTGCAAGTGTTAAATCACATTGTTATTATTGCAATGCGAACGTTTTTGCTTTGTAAAACCGTCGGCGCACTTTGCCCCAACAAGACAATTTCCATTAGGGATAAAAAAAAAACAAATATTATCAACGTGTCATATCGTCGAACTTTGTATTCGCGGTGCGTTATCACTGTTATCGGAGATATATTAGCGGTGGCTTATGGAGAATGAAATGCATTGTGCGGGTAAAGTGTGTCGTGGTCGCATCCTGTTCGGTGGTGACGTCGGACATCGCACGAGGTGGTGCGTGCCTACGTAGCCCGCCATCTTATTCCCTATTGGCTGGTTCTTATCTCCTCGTCCAACCACGCGATACAATTTCTCCTCCACAAACGGAACTATATATTAAACGCACATTACATTTGGAACATTCGCTATGATTACTTGTTTTCTTCTGCGGCGATCGACGAGAAACCGGAAAGATGAAACAGTAAGTTTTGTTATTGTTGTCAGCTATTATACTAGAACCCTCCCTATCGATTATGTCCACATATTGTCTGATAAATTTGATGTATCTCTCACGCTCTGTAAACTATACTCGTTCCTTAATTTTTATTCGTTACTATGGGTAGCCAATTGCCGATATAGCCATACCAATTCTATGCGGAAATGTGAACAAATATGTACCATCATATAAGTATGATATTATGTAAGCAAGCAATACTTACTGTGCCAAAGTTCGTCGGCATCCATTTGAACTCGTTGCGCCCACTTGGGAAAACCTATAGCAAATTTACTGTTTTTGCTACTATTGATTTTTCTGTTAACAAAAAATATAAGTATGGATCACTTATTCTCAAATCAATAGTATCAAAATAACAATTTAATACTTTGTCGCGCACAACGTATTAACTTGTTGTTCAGATACTTATACCAAATGCGATAGCGTTAGTCTCTATTTCTTATCCTCTTATCAAATCGATATCTATAAAGCGTGATTAACATGTAAGTACTTACATTATTTACCAAAATCGATTACCTATTATTATGTACTTCTTATCATGTAGTTAATGTTTATCAAGTTGCTTCTAAAATACGTTCAATAAGACTTGGCACACCAGATGCGTTCTGCGGTCAGGTCAAAGCAAACTTAGTCGTATCATGTACCTTTTCTATTTTAGCCAGTGTGACAAGTCCTGAAAAGTTTAGCTAGTTTTGTTTATAAAATTATTAATAAAGAAAATGGAAAAAATTCTTCACCCGAGTGGGAATCGAACCCACGACCACTGCAAACCATGCCAGCCCCTCTAACCACTAAGCTACGGGGTCAATTACTCGGATGACGAATTTTACCATATCTTTTCTAAATTACATATTGGCAACTTTATTTTTCATCCCGATAGCTATACACTAGCCTAATCTCGGCAAACAAAGCTGAATCCCTCAGCACAATGTTTAAATATGAAACGATCAACCATATCCTAATGGATTATATTAATGGAGAAGTGTTTTTCATAAATTTATCTTAGTCAAGATATTATTTAGTTTTGTTTGTCAAATGTTACAATCATTTTAACTTCTCTTAAACATTTGAATGGTTATCAAAACCTTGTATTTCTACTTAGAATATTTATTTGTACCTTGTTAGAAATAAGTTCTTGTAACCTGTCTATTATAAATTATAACTAGTGTTAAAAGGAAAATAGATCGCACCCTATTTTATTAAATGCATCTCAATACGTCAAATCAGGATCCGTGCCATAAATATTGGCAACGGTAGATAACCTTAGAGTCACTAGCGTCATGAAAATGTACTTCGTCTGCCTAGATTCGCTAGTATTGACGTCAACAGTGTAGATTTTGAAATCAGTAAACTATGTTATTATTACAACAGAAAAACTGATATCAGTTTCATGAGATCTTTTCAAGTATATTTTAACACCAGATTTTGGATATTTTTTTGGAAAATGCAATGGGTTATCACAATGTTAGGTAACTTGGTGCCTATTTAATTTTCTGCTGTATCTTATACCTAAGACCTATCCCACATATGTTGAACGATTATGGTCCCTCGTTTATTTCTTAAGTTGGCAAGTATTTTTCTTCTCCACGTTTTAACGTGGCCTTTCCCCAGTTCCTAGATAACACATATAGTAGGTACGCATGTAACATGCGCAGACGGTGTTTACAAAACATGTCGCATCCTTCAACGCCGTCCACGTGCACTGGTTCATTGTTATCCAATCTAAACACTTTCACTGCAGACGTGAGGAGACGCTGGTTAAGATAAGAAAACTGGGCTTGCTGATGCATTATGATGCACAGATTTTTGCATAGTGGCTTGCTTTGATGCCTTCAAATGGTTTGAAAGTAAAGGTTTTGGAGGATTTACTTCTCTTCATGAACAAAAACTATACTAAACGTGTTAGTCTCGTTGGTGATCCTGTAGATCTGGCTACCCCATTTTGGGACCAGAGCCGTGTGTGTAATTTTATAGTAGGTACCTACGTCCTTATATGTAATATGTCAAGAAACGATTACTCTTTTTTTTATTGTAGTACTCACGGTGTAGGTGAATTAATTCTTGATTACAATTTACAAAAACTTCAGCTGGTACATATATTTAAACATTTCACTGTTTGTTTTTAAATCTATCGGAAAGCGGGATTTGAGCAAATGCCTTCCAAATTCGTAAGACAACTGATGCAATTCGACCTTGTTAATTCAGTTGTATATTTTGCAAAAAGCTTTTATTAAAATCAATATAAAGTTTTAGCGTTATTAGCAAAAGCAAGCAATTTTTTCGATATATTAATGTTTTATTGTTTTGAATGTTTTAACACTTTGTGATAAATTTATTAATAGGTCGGCCTACAAGTAAAATATGCAAACAATGAAAATGGGTCCAGCGTTGAAGCAAATTAAAAGTTAACTCAGAACGAAGATAAAATTAATGCCTACATACAATTTTTTCATTAAAACTACTTAAATAACTTCGTTATCTACGCTAATAATAATATAAAACATATTCGGTACTTGTACAGAACGCCATGTCATGAAATCCAATGTCGTAAGGGAATTAATATTTTTAAAGTAAATTTTGATATAATATAACTATCTATGTATTTCCAAGTGTTATTTTAGTTTTGAGAATTTATTTCAGTTGATTCTACTGTTTTGTATGAAAAAAAATAGTTTTCATAGTTTACAAATCCTCTATTATTGATAACTACAATACTGTTCAACAACAAATTCGTCAACGTGAGTTGTATAGGTACATACATATAATGTTTACAGGAAAAAAACGTAAACAATTGTATTCAAAGAGGCTAATCAGCTGTAATCATGGCTGATCGGGGAACCCGTGGGTTTATTGGACCTGCCAAAATAGATACTTACTTTTACAGGAAAAGTCGTTGTTCTATTTTTTCTCAATGATGGGAATTCCTCTAATTGAAATACCTCGGTTCATTGTTCTCTTGAATTCTTGTTTGGTGTCTATACTTTGCAGTAAATTTTACTAAGTTTTCATACGGTAAGTATGACCACAAATTTAATCATATTGGCGACCAATATTATGACTGTTATTTAAATTAATTAGTCCATGATTAAATACCTTAATTACATTAATAGTTACTCTTAATAGTTTTTTTTTATCTACAAAAAGATTAGGTACTGTTAAACAATGTTGTTGTGGTGGTTAGTATGGATTGTTTGTTATCTAGCTTCGAGTATAAAGTCTGTCTGTACCAGGATATTGATAAATCTTTCAAAACAAATCAAATATTTTGTTAACACCCATACTACACAGATATTAAAAATAGAAGGTATTTTTATACAATACAATCATAAGCCATTTATGAATATCTCGCAGATCGCATTTATTATGTATCTAAAACAGCTGCGCAAGCGCATAGCGTACTATATTTTTAGAAAGTTGCATCCGGCTTGCTCGGACCGCTTCCGTACCGCCCGGATGTAGGCTCCGAACGTATATCGGCTAAAGGTAGGCCAGAAACAAATCCACTTTCTTTACTAAATCCTGGTCTTGAATGCCGTTTTGGAGCATATAATTTCAGCTGATCGGTTCGACCTCTTTGCTCGCTATCTGACTTAATTCACTTTATATTAATGTTTTATACTAAATATTTGTGTATTTATGAAAATAGAATCTGTCGGTAGGTATTATGGTCGATTCTGACTGTCACACTTAGGTAAACATAAAATTAGTCCTACCTGTTCATTTCTCACTAAGCTATTTATATAACCTACCCTTATAAGGTGCCGTCAAAGGCTAATTGAAAAACATGGCACTCCATTATTTTACGAAACGTATTATTCTACTATACTATACGCCAACCGTCATGGCACTCGCAGTTATAAAACGTTATATGACAGCGCGTGCCACGACCGTTGGCGTATGTAGTTAATGATTTGGGTGCTAGATATGTACGGTTTATTTAACTAGGTTATTATCGGGAATACCCTAAAAATTCGCAACGATCCAAGGTAATTTTGAATTATGTAACTGCCGCATACGTAGTCTCTCGTTCTGAAGTTCCGTGTCCACGCGTGTCTTAGCTCCTCGCGGTTTCTGTGGCCTACTTTATCGAAAGATGCTTGTTCACTCGCCTTAAAACTCATAAGGATTTGCCAATACATTCACCAATCGCAAAATGTTAACTGGTCAGCTGGAAAAAATCTGTCAGGAAATAAGGATGTGCCTTGAGGAGTATATAAGTATTGTGGTGCTTATGGCGTCTATCTAAGCTCAGTTTGACTTGGTGTTCCTCTCTAGGTCTTGCAAATGTAGCCAAAGATACTATCGCCCTATAGGATATGTTGACGAATCGATTAATTTGTTTCTTGTCTCTATTTGTTTCTCTATTATTATGAACGAATACATAAAGATTTTACTTCATGACACATAAGCGGCCGCTATACATATACCACAGTGTACAAATACCCTATCATTTGTATTTGATACGGTCATGTGGTTACGTGCTGTCATCCCGCAGCCTTGACTTATAAAATTTTAGAACCGTTGTCTGATACGGATAACCATATGTCGTTCATCACATAAACTTCTTGGGAAATTGGCAAAATTTTATGTAGAGGAAAATTGCCCGTTGAAATGATACTCAGAGGAGACGGTAATTTTTAAAGACGCATGTAATACCTACAGTCCTAAAATGAACCTGTAATGAAGAACAACTTATCTAAATCCCATATAATATTATAAATGCGAAAGTAAGTTTATTAATTTTGTTATATCTTCACGCCAAAATTAATGAACCGACACCAGGTAATCTAGTAGATTCTAGAGCCTTAAAGGGACATAGGCTACTTTTTATCTTGGAAAAACATGCTTTCGTCATTTGATTTTTCTACAATATACCTACGCAGACGCGTACGCGGACGTCTTATTATAGTTGTTTTAAGTTCTTTTAAGGAGGTAGGTAGTACAACTTATAGATAATTTGCGTGTTGATTTCATAAACGAATGATGATTACCTAAGTGCAAAGTAAGGCTTTCACAAACTTGTCAATTTATAATGTAGGTAGGTAGGTACCTACTATCAAAGAAAATAGACACAATTGGAATTAGCAATCTTGAGTCTCTGTTCAAATCGAATTGATGATCATCATGCATTATGGTTAGTTAATGGCCATCGAGTAACTCCAACTATTGAGCTATTAAACAAATGATAATTTTATCTCATTTCATTTTCTCATCTCAGAACAATCTGATTATTATTCGCGAAGCGGATATTCACCGCGTCTATGACTAAGAAATATTTACTTTCAAAATAAAATACTGGTTTTATTGCTTTGATAATTGAATGAGAACGGTCGGCAAATGTGACAGGGCAATTCTGTATTTTGTTGGATTTGGTTGTAATAATGATCCACAACCGGTACTGCTGGCAAAGGTCAATGATCATCTGTAGATCCGCTTCGATGCGCCCTCGTGACCCTGTCAAGCGCCCGCGCCGGTTTCTCGTTTAAATTTTGCTTTTCGATCAGTTTCTACGCATCGCTGAATGGAAATGAACTGATACATAGGTAATGCGTAAATCACTTATTAAAAGACCATGAATTTCGCAAAAGAGCAAGCAAGTAACTAGGAGAGTGCAGTTTTAGGGGAAAAACCCTTGCATTTTGGCGATGTCTACTACACTTTAGTCTGAAGTTACTACCATCTCTGAATCTGGGCCAAATCTTGTTTTCAATCGGAATTTTACTGTTAATCTTGTAATCTCTCTCATGATAAAACTAATAATGACCAACCAATTGGAATGTTATTTAATAAACACTCGAACTACATGAAAATTAAATTCACTGCCTTAGATTTCTGGTTAGGTAAGCATTTAACCGCTACTGTCTTCTTTACGATACCTACTGTTATTACTTTTGCTGGCCATTATTGGTCTGTAGCAGTCCTATAAGTTCACTAGGTACCTACTTACTGACCAAGGACTAGAAGAGGAATTTCCAAACAAAGCAGTCAATTGTTTTACGATTACTTATTTAATCGTATCTTGTTGCAGAAATATGTGGAGTCTTCCCTGGGCTGGTCTGGCGAGCGTGCGGAGGATTCCAGCTATGATTCTGAGTGTGATGACGAAAGCAGCCACCGTGCGGCTTCGCGGACGCCATCGGATACCCTGGCGGCAGAGTTCGCGGAGTACGTCACCTTAGCTCCTCCACAACCTTATCAGGTGAGCATATTATGTCTGGTACTTATTGCCTGCGTAGGTACTTATTTCCAGAGTTAGTTTAGTAGTTTAGTTTAGTTTTTGAACCTACTTCAAGAAGAAGCTATGTTATATATGTTTGTACCTATGTTCTTTTATTTTTCTACGTGTGTTATATTACTTCGGAATCCGTCATCTATAATCCTTAACCGATTTTTTATAGTTGGCCATCATATGGTCTGTTTTTTGACATTCACTAAGCATTTGATCATACATATAAACCAAAACATCACAATACTACATCTTTACCAATCTTTTCCAGGCTAAAATCGAGTTTGCAGTAAAACTGGGCTACTCAGAGCGGCTGGCCAGAACCGCCTTACAGAAGCTAGGGCCCGAGCCCACACAGAACGAGCTGTTAGCCGAGCTGATCAAACTGGCAGCCAAGCAGCCGCCGCGGGCGCTGACGCCGCCGCCGCCTGCGGAGCCTGACCCGCCGCCCGACAGGGCTCCGCTGAGGCCGATTGTCATTGATGGCAGTAATGTTGCTATGAGGTATGTGTTCTATGGCAAATTTTATATGGCGAGTATGAGTTTAATGTGTGGTGACTAGCGCAAAAATCAAGATAATTGAGTATACCTTATTAAACTTCATACTGATGCTGCGTGAAAGTAACTCTGTCTATATGTCGCGCTTTCACGTCAAAGCCACGCCACTACTGAACTGATTGAAATGAAATTGTAGGCTACTTTTTATCCCATAAAAAAATATTTATTCCGGAAAATTTCGTCGTTGTTTTTATACAGTCCACTTGGACGGAGACACGTGCTTCCACTGGTTAACTATATACAAAATTATAAAGAAAGTACAAATCTGCTGTTATCTTTTGCTGTGTGGGGCGGCAATCCTCAGCAATGAGTAATTGTTTTAAGGAAATTAATATGGCTATTTTATTTTTCAGTCATGGCAACAAAGAAGTGTTCTCATGCCGCGGTATCGAGATCTGCGTGGACTGGTTCAGATCGCGTGGACACAAGGACATCACAGTATTCGTGCCAAAGTGGCGCAAAGAGGCGTCACGCCCAGACAACCCCGTGGCAGACAGAGACGCACTAGAACGGTTAGAAAGAGACCGCGTGCTCGTTTACACGCCTTCACGGCTTTTAGGAGGGAAGAGGCTGATATGTTACGACGACAGATACATACTACGTCTGGCGGCGGAGACGGACGGCATCGTTGTGTCAAACGACAACTACCGCGACCTTGCAGTTGAGAGCCCCGATTTCCGGAAAGTTGTTGAGGAGCGTCTACTGATGTACTCGTTTGTGAACGATCGGTTCATGCCGCCCGACGACCCGCTGGGCCGGACGGGTCCGACCCTCGACGCGTTCCTGCGAGCGCCCCCCTCCCGCGCCGACCCGCCCCCCGCCTGCCCTTACGGTCGCAAGTGCACCTATGGCAATAAGTGCAAATTTCACCACCCTGAGAGAGCGGGACGTCCTCACAAATCCGTGGCCGAGAAGCTATCGGAAAGAGCGGCAAGAGCACTGCGAGCTAGGGACTTGCACACACTCAGCTTACCCCCCGGGGGGAGGCCGGTGGATAATAAGAAGCCGCTAGCGCGCGCGCACTCTGCGACGCCGCGACTCGCCGACGTGGCGCTGGCGTCGCACTTCGACAGAGCGCAGGGGGCGGGCCCGTCGCAGCCGCCGCCCTTGCCGGTAGAGGCCAACCAGCATCGCAAGTTGGCTCGGCAGCTGACGTTGAATCCCGGGGGCGATCCGAGGTTACACGCTGCGGCTTCGCGCGTTGTTTCGGCCCCAGTGGGTGCGCATGCGGCGGCGACTCACGGCGTGCCGCCGTGCGCCTCCGAAGGCGCGTTGCAGCACTGGGAGGCGCGCCGCCGCATGCACTTCCACCTGGCCGGCATTTTCCCGGAAGCGCAGGTCGCGGCGGCGATGGCGGCACATCCGGACGAGACGGACGCACAGCGCATGTGCGCCATCATCCTCGCCCGCTACCGGCCCAGCGAGGCGTATCCGCCGCGGCTGCCTTACTGAAGTCGCCGATGGAATTGCTCTCGATTTTGAACGAAATCGGGAGAACACATTCGAGTTTGACGATTTTGTTCAGGAGCCGGCCCCTGCTATGCATGGAGGATGGACAAAGAGGCCTAACGTTTTTCCGTTGGAGATAACAGAGGGAAGGTCACTGTGGTGGGAGGATATCGATTATGATCACCTCTATGTCTTTCCCTCATGAGGATTATTTCATTCCACTTAGCTATGAAATGAAACATCTTATCAGGTAATTGATTTACCGATATTAGATGGTAAAAAACATTAGCGCGAGATGCATCCAGTACAGTGGCAGGTAATGCGCGTTATGAGGAGTTGATGAGGTTACTAATAACTTAACATCTTATTTCGATTTTTCCTAAAGATATCAGGAAAACTGTCATACTAACATTTATACATATACAACACTGTAAATGATATAGTTAATTGTGGGGCCATATGCTTCTAAGAAGTGTATGGTGTTATTAAACATTTTTTATACATAATTAAAAATTAAGGTTGTACAAATTTAATATTATAAACTGAATACTGAAAGCTATGTACTAGCTATACAGGGTTAATGTTAAAACATCAATAATCTCACAAGACTATGTAGCTACCAATAAACAACAACATTTGTTCTACGAGTTTTGATAACTTGTCACATTTTACTTTCATACAAAAATAAATATCAATTTAATATTACCTCTGAATGTTCTTAAGTCTGTACATAATACTGAGTCGCGCGCGATCACGGGCGTCAACCTTTTCGTATACCTACGAATGGAACATATACTTACAAATGTCACGACAGTACAATAAAAGCTTGGAAAATCATTTTAAATTAATGTATTGAGTGATAAAACTCATAGAACAAATGTTATTGGTTATGATTTTAGCTATCTAGTCCTGCGAGGTTAATGATGTTTTAAAATTAACCCTGTATAAGTAAAATTGTTATTAACTGCTTTTATATGTATATTTATCGAAAATATATTTAGGAATAAGTTTCTTTATTTGTATACATAGCTTACATAAATTGCAAACTCATAAAAACAAATGCTTAAAAAGTACTTTGTAAAACAAATTGGTGAGGATTATTTTTATTGGTACTATGTACCAAATAATATTTTGTTCACTAAGATATGATGTTATTGTTTCTTCCTTGTACTTAGGTACTTACTGATTTATCATCAAAGATTACTTTATCTCAACAATATACATGTATTTAATATACAAATACATTTTTTTATTCAAAATTTATTTTAAATAGATAAATATTTTAGTATAAAACTTACTGTTTACTGTAATGCATTATATTATTTAAAAATGGCCAGATATTTTGGACTATAGTCATAAACATTAGGTGTAATTTCGATCATAAATCGTTGTTTGATTTTTTATTAAATTGAACTGTTAAAAAACTAAATGCAATGCATCAATTGAAGCGTAAGATAAATATATCTACTTTCGTGGTATACTCCATTGTGCATAATTTTGTAATATCTTGTTATCAGTATAGCAGATAATTCCTTCCTTGCTCCTATTTTCATCTTTAAACAAATTACTTTGGATGATAAAATAAAGTGGATATTGGAGTATCCCATGAATAAAATCTAGTTAGTGTTTAACCAAATTTTGCTTTATATTAATTTAACAGATTATAGTGATATTTGGTTTGTCAGATGTGTTAAGAGATATTATATGTTGCAAGTTAATCTTAAAGACTAGTACTAATACTCCAGTAATAACTTCTTCAATTTGAATAAGATATTAGAAAATTAAGCCAGAGCCTATTCAGTCAAGGCATTGGCAAATAGGAGAATAATATGTCTGCTTATTAACTTATCTCTGTTATATCTGCTAACATATTTGATATCTAGTACCATTCCTGATGGAATGTCTAAACTTATGTCTATTGTGACATTGTTATTATTAGTTAAATATAAAAAATAAAAAATCTTTTCAAAATATATTTTTTATTCAGTTTTCCTTTTTCTATTTTGATTATTGGATACCCTTTTTAGAATCATTTTCATATAAGCTTTACTTGATAGCTTATTGCTTTCTGTATCAACTTTAATAAAGTTCTGTCCTATGAATTTGTGTGTGTCTTTGACTTCTTTTTGAGATGGTACAAAGACTCTTGTTGACTTGCTAGTCCTGTATAGATATGTAAAATTATTTAATACACTTTCTTTACATTCTTCTATAACTTCTGTGTTTGCTTCCTTACAATCCATTATTTCTTTTTTTGGAATTGCTTCTTGTAATTTGAAGTTTGCAGCTAATTGTAATATTCTCTCACACAGCTTGGGTAAACATTCCTTTTGAAGCCCTAAACAACTTGTAGCTATACCAAAGTATTCAGCACTAATCTTTCTAAGTCCATCCAAACATACCACAGGGACATGGTTAGAAACACATATGTCTATAATTGGTTGCAGAATCATTCGAGGATTTACTGAAGACTCTAGTACAATCCCTGAACACTGTTTATTTTGTATGGCTGTTTGACAAGTTATTATCCCAAAGAATAATCCTTCTATTTTCCTAAAAATACATTTTGTGTAAACGGTTTATTTGTAAGTAAAAATAGTTTCATATCATTTTATCTGGTCCTAGCACAAAATATTAAATACTAGTGGACGCCCGCGACTCCGCCCGCGTGGACTACAGAAAAAACAAAATGTCAAAATTATCCGGGATAAAAAGTAGCCTATATGTTAAGTGGGACCTCTCACAATATTTTCGTGAAAACTGCATCGAAATCGGTTCAGCCGTTTCTGAGATTAGCGTTCACAAACGCACAGCCAAAAATTACAAAAATCATTATTTTGGGTACCTACTATTGCGTTGACAAAGGTTTCCTATAATATTCATATTCTATTCTAAAAAACAGTAATAGTTTCTTACCCAGTTTTTGGAGGTTTTGGTCGCTTGTCCTTGGGCAATGCTTTTATTTCATTCCAATGAGGCTTCACAAAATAAGGAATAGTGATCTTATAATTATTCAGAGCCAAACGCAATATCTGCCCTTGATCTTCTGAAAGTGCAGGCCTGTAATACCATTGTTATAATATAGTGAAATAATAACAGTTTACTGTAAATATTTTTTAGCTGAACAATTTCCTAAGCTAGTGTTAACATAGTTACATACCAAAAAGAATCGGGACGACATATAATATTTTTTATTGTTTTCTTTATTTTTCCCTTGCTTAGAGAAGGTTTTTTTCTTTGTAAAGTTTTAGCCTCCATCGCTTATGCCTTTATTAATACATTTTGATATATTTCATCTAATCTAATTTGCATGACTTTATTAATTAATTCAAAATAACCAACCAACAACAACATAACCTCAATTTTGTTTTCTTTTCTTTGGTTTATCCCGAAGAACAGGCAAGGGGTACTATGCCCATACAGCCACTGTCTTAAGTATTAACTAAATAATTTCTGAATGTATGATGGATGATAATGATGATGAATGGAAACGTCGGGAAAATCCTTAAAAACGAGTATAAAAGTAGTCAAAACCTGAATTGCAAAAACAACTTACATGAGCCCATGAAGAAGAAGCTTAGGTACCTGCATATAAAATCATACACGTGCACTAGATTTACATAACAAGTGAACAAAATATAAGACTTATCTACCAGAAAACATCACTTTACAAACACATGCAAGCCATTTATAAATAAATTTTAATTTTCACAAGAAAATCCGCTCCCTTCTTACTTTTCCCGCCGACCCTCAATTTTGATGACAATGATATCAATAATCTCCATAAGAGGCAAAGGTACTGACTGAGTATATCACAGAGCCTGATCTGCAGTAGGTAAAGAGGTAATGGTGATCAGAACAGAAAATTAGTTGAATAACTTTTCCTTGGATATTACAGAAGTATCTATCTCGTATCTATCTCGGAATGGCTTATATGCGTAGGTACATACGTCAACAGTGTCACTGATCTATGTATAACATTCTACCACGCTACGCTAAGCGTGACTAAAATCTCCCGCTCCAGTTTAGGCTACCCTAAATATTTGGGAACACAGCCTGTGTATGTATGTAAATAAAATCTAAGAGAGAGCGCATATTTTGTTGGCTTAGCAAACCATATAGGTAAAACGTACCTACCTACTGATATCATCGTCCGCATCTGATATACAGGTGTTTTTTCGTTGCCACTGTTAACGAAATACATCTAATAAAGTTTATGCCAAAAAAAATGCAGGGTAACGATGTAAGTTTTTTTGAAAAAAAATTAATCACTTACTCAATCGGGCGAAATTTATAGTGTTCAGTGTTTATGCTTGTTTTTACATAGACAGATATTAATTATTTCTCGTGAAAAAATCATTCACGTCTATGTGCATTTATGCAGAAAAATGCAGTCTATTTACTCAACTTTGGACTCTAATATCTTGGGAACCAGACACTTCCCAGGTATGCTTCCATGGAGAAAAATGATCATGATGATAAGTACCTAGAGTCCGTAGTTTTCGGGAACGTTAACGACCAAAAAATACCCTGTACATGCATACCCTCTGCTAACGTCCCTCTTTCACTAGCACTGTTGTTAATAAAAGTTCTTGCTTACCATACATTTAGGTACTTTTAACTCGTAAAAATCACAAATAATTTTATTTATTACGAACGTCCTTTCTATGCAGACAGGCTGGCGCGTGGTTCCTTATAAAAATACAAAATCATCATAACTTCTGACGCGTCATACTTATACTTCAAGATGCAATATTATTATGACCAGGGATTTGCTGCACCTTCATCTGAAGATGCTGCCAAAATATATATTTTTTTAAATGATAGGATTAATAGATCTTAATTTGTTTACATAGGTCTTTATAAGTAATATTGTATTGGTGGATAGGTAGTATAAGTGTAGGTTTATGACCATTTTTAGACCAATCTCCTTCGTGTATTTTCCTCTTACGTATGGCGGAATTATTGTATGGTGGCCATAACAAAATTGAATTGAATTGACAAGACAAGTGTTTCTACTTGGTGTGTAAAAAGGGATTGCAAACCACTTCTATCAGCCCTAATTCATTCAGTCCTGGCTCGAGAACGAGTGTCTTTCTAATTCTTAAGTCTATTTTTACATGAAAAGTAGATCCCCATAAAGTTTGAGCTCGTTTGATTCGATCGTTGATGAGTAGGTATCTTGGTTGGCGTGAATATGCAACTCCATAATTTTTTTTTTTTTCAATTCGTACCATCGTCGTAGAGATTAGCGCAATCAATCAGAAACACAACTAAGTACTAATGTAAAATAACATCTTCAGCATAGACGGTACCCCGTAGGTATACCTAATTAGTTACCTACATATACATATACATATTTACCTACAAATTACCTTCATGAAAGAATAGGTATTGTGGTACATATTTTAAAATATGGTGCTACTAAAGACTTAGTAGGTAGACTTACGACGATTTTATGACTTGAAGAATACAAAGCGGTGCCGAACAAAAGAGCAAACATCTTCGCATAGAAACTTACTAGGAAACAGATTGCAAAAAAGGATGCATTTTTGTGGCAAGCATGGGGCCGTTGGCGAAAACTTTATTGTTGTAGAGGGGCGCGGGGGTTGGAATAATGACTACAGTAAGGGTGCCGTAATGAAAGTTTTACCTGAGCCATACCAGTACTATTTGTGGCGGCACAAGGAATAGATCACTTCTATTTCTTAATTCGAAGATTCAAATTTCTTTCGGTCCAATATGACAAGTGTCGGTAAAAGTGATAAGTGGTTGCTAGTGGAATGGACAGCCGGAGGCCGTGGAGTGATCAATGTGAGGGCAGTGGACCGACAGGAGAGCAAGGAGGATCTTAAAATTGGCGGGGTTGTGACGCTTACGAAGAACGACAATAATAATGGAACAGGGATCATACTGTCGTCTTCAAGTAAGTGAGAATTTCATAGAACCTAATCTATTTAGATATGGGATGACTGAATGTGAATACATATTTGAGAGAGAAATCAAAACTAGGTACGTGTCGCTACGTAGCGGACGTACGAACTTTATAAAGAAAGCTCTAAGAAGCGGATGTCTCCGTCGCTAGCTTTCTTTATTTTAATGATTTCTCGATATCATCTGACCTATCTCAAATATTCCCATCTATTTGATTTTTCTTTACAATCAATTTTATTTAGGTATTAATCCGACTAATTGGAAATAATTTATACCTAATTGAGTAATATGGGTCCTTCTACTAACTAAAACACAATAAGTAGAACCAATTTAGTTAATCAGTACAAAATAAATTAGAATTGCGATTTTAACGCAGTTAGTATTTCCCGGTTCTAACTTTCATACATCGTAAAACGTGGGAATATTCATACGTTAGATAAGGGAGTGTTTCATTCAAGTATTAACTTTAAAGATTGGTGTCATAGAGCACAAAATACGTTCTTAGGATTAACGGCGCGCTGTCCACTTTTAGTGTTCGCTTAGCTTTTTGCTGCAGACAAATAAAATTACTGAGCAAACTGCCCGCCTTTCATTTTGTTTTGGGTTGCTCGTACACATATTGGCATACAGCCGTTGGTAGTAGGTATTTCAAACGAAATGTCCGTTGGATATAATGCATTAAAATTATGTTCAATTCAATTCAATTTTTGTTAATGGCCACAATTGTGTCGGGCACAATGATTCCGCCAATGTCACGTAGAGATGAGAAATCACGCAGGAGATGGTTTAAAAAAAAAAAAAAAAATTGACAATAAGAGAAGGAAAGAAAAAAAATGTAAATGAAACCTTATTTTTGTACCATATTGTACCTAAAACAAAAAAGAAACACCACACTTATTTTACATATAGACGTGCACAAAACAGGTAAACAAGACATTTAATAGAATGAACATACTTATATAACATAACATACTATAAAATAAATAAATCGATACATAGGGGATTGAATACAATAAGCCTAAATACATTTTATAATTTAATATTATTAATTTTAAGGAAATGAACCAAGACTTTAATAAAAGGAGTGTGAGCTAAGGATAATATACATTTAGAGTTAGTAGGAAGGGGAATGTAAGGAGGAAGGAACTGATAGAGGGAAGGGGATATATTGGGACAGTTAAAGAGAATGTGGTCTAGAGTACCCTCCGCTAAGCCACATTCACAAAGGGAGTTGTCTCTAACTCTTATTTTGGTCAGGTGAACGGGAGTACAGGAGTGGCCCAGTCGAAGACGACAAATTGTAGAGGAGACTCTCTTGTTCGCCTTTTTATATTTAAAAAACCAGGGTTTACATGGGATAACGTCCTGGATGTCACCGTAGTGTCTGCCCTTGAGAAGTCTACTACTATCCCATGAGCTCTGCCATGCTGATGTCAAACGGTGTTTAGATTGTTCCAAAAGGTCGTGACTAAATATAAGGCTATGGTCAGGTACTCCTATCTGAGTAGCAGACTTAGCTAGAGAATCGACAAATTCATTTCCCGCAATACCTCTGTGACTAGGTATCCAGGCCAAAACAATGTGAATATTTTGTACGTGGGAACTATACAGAGCGTCTCTGATGTTAAGGATGATGGGATAATTAGCATTAGACTTAAAGGGATTGGATAGGATGGATTGTAGGGTGCTTAGGGAATCAGAGAGGATAATAGATTGTTTCTTATGGGACAGGGAGAATTTAATGGCTTCCAATATAGCAATAGCCTCGCCGGTAAAAACGGAAGAATGGGATGGGCATTTAAAGCAGAGGGCAATTTTAAATCTTGGAATCCAGACCGCAGATCCGACATTTCCCCTTTCGGAGAGCCTGGAGGAATCTGTATAAATTGGTAAATATTCCTGCCAATTATCTCTCATTATCTCTTTAAAGACGCTATTGGCCTCTGGAGTTAACTTTGAAATGCCCAGGTTTAGGACGATGGAGGATTCATAAATGAGGGATTGGAATTTTTGGGCAAAGAGGGGGTGTACGTCAGAATGATAGATAGGATGAGGAAGTTAGGAACAATAATCGGAACTGTTAAGGAAGAGAGGCGATTTATTTACAGTCAGACCGAGTCCCGAAAGACTCTGGAGCTTAGGAAGGAGAGGATGGGAAGAATTTTGAAAAATTTTGAATATGAATCTATCCGAAAGATACTGTCTACGCAAACCTAAAGGAGGCTCTACGCATTCAACCTGCATGGCATTAATTGGTGATGATTTCATGGCACCTAGTATTATTCGCATACATTTGGATTGGATTTTATCTAATTTTAACAGAGGAGCTTTATTGCATGGAATCAATAGAAAAGTGCCATAGTCCATGTGACTGCGTACGATTGCGTTATACAGTATCTTTTGTGTGAATGGGTGGGATCCCCACCAAACACCTGATAAGGCCCTGAGCACGTTTACTCCCTTTTCGCATTTATCCGCAATGTACCTAAGGTGATGTTCACCCGAGAGTCTATTATCCAATACCACACCCAAGAACTTGACCGTTCCGTGAACCGGAATAGAACAACCCTGGATGGAGATGTTGACAGAAGGGATTGTCCGTTTTTTTGTAAAAATTACTACTGAACTTTTAGAAGGAGATAGCGAAAGGCCATGGTCTATTAACCAAGCGTTTAGATAATGTAAAGCAGAGTTGAGTCGTGATGATGCCTCTTCAGTTGAGTCTAGAGATATATACAGAGCTAGATCGTCAGCATACTGTAATATATTGCAAAAGCTATTCACAGATCGATCAAGATCATGGGTATAGATATTATACAGAAGCGGGCTTAGAACAAAGCCCTGTGGAAGGCCTCTCCAAACTGTTCTAGTGGGAGAATCAGATACCCTGGAGCGGACAGTGAGGGACCTAGCCATTAGAATATTGCAAATAATATGGGTCAACCTCACAGGTAAACTCAGATGTAGCATTTTCTGCCTGAGCACTGGAAGAAGCACATTATCATAAGCAGATGAAATATCTAAAAATGTTGCTATTAAGGTTTCCCTCCGTGAATAGGCTAAGCGGATATCAGATATTAAGGTAGCAAGGCTGTCCAGAGTACCCATACCCTTACGAAAACCAAATTCAGATTTGGGTAGAATTTTCCTATTCTCCACAATCCATTCCAAGCGAGCCTTGATGAGATGTTCCATCACCTTAAGCAACACTGAGGACAAAGCTATAGGTCTATAGGATGAGGATGTCGAAGGTTCCTTTCCAGGTTTAAGGATGGGGATAATAATTTGGGATTTCCAGGAGTCAGGTAGAACACCAGAAAGGAAGAAGGAATTAACTAAATCTAAATAAAGGATATGTGCTTGATGGCTGCATTTTTGAAGAAAGGAGTAAGGAATGCCATCAACACCAACTAATTGGGTAATATGGGTCCTTCTACTAACTAAAACACAATAAGTAGAACCAATTTAGTTAATCAGTACAAAATAAATTAGAATTGCGATTTGAACGCAGTTAGTATTTCCCGGTTCTAACTTTCATACATCGTAAAACGTGGGAATATTCATACGTTAGATACGGGAGTGTTTCATTCAAGTATTAACTTTAAAGATTGGTGTCATAGAGCACAAAATACGTTCTTAGGATTAACGGCGCGCTGTCCACTTTTAGTGTTCGCTTAGCTTTTTGCTGCAGACAAATAAAATTACTGAGCAAACTGCCCGCCTTTCATTTTGTTTTGGGTTGCTCGTACACATATTGGCATACAGCCGTTGGTAGTAGGTATTTCAAACGAAATGTCCGTTGGATATAATGCATTAAAATTATGTTTAGTCTGTCCAGTATTTATTGAGAGTAGTACGAAAAAACTTGACAGCAAAAAAAGATTTTCAATATTTATATTTCAAAGTTTTATTCGATGTTAATTTTTAGTTTAAATCTAATGGTGTCAGTAGGTAAACAAATCGCCTTTTGTAGAAAACAGTAAAAATGCAGCTTATAAAATATGATAAGTAATTCTATTGATTTTGAACATAGGAATAAGCTAGCCAATGACTTAGCGAGGTGCCCAGGAATGTCGATGAAAATGGTCATGTCCTTTATGGGAAACAGTCAAACAACATGTTTCCTGAGAAATAACAAAACCGGCAGGTAAAGAAACTTATACTTACCGCACTTAGGTAGATATAGCCAAAAAACAATAGCAAAGCAATGCGCTGCCAAATTCCATGAAATAATACTGACTCAGTAAATTATTAAAACCCTGTGCGCAAGACTAAACATCATTATGGTAAAAGTGGATAATATATCTTTAGTAACTTGTAATACAAGTACCTTTTTGTAGGGTAGTAAAGAGCTTAATAATCGCTACAGGGTTGAGGAATTTACGACATGACGAAATTAAACTCTTCTGTATCACTTCTCCAATAGGAAAACCGAGATTCACAGTGTAGGTACTGGCCACCAGAGAAACAATACCTATTTAGTTATTCTGAGTCTACAGTAAAAGCCAAACAAATCTGTAAACGTGTGCTAGTGAGAGTGTTTAAGGCAATCTGTATTACAGATTTCCATACATTCCAAATTCGACAAAATACTCTGACTGAAACAAAATACTACTTATTTGATAAGTAGGTAGGTACTATGATTTAAATATATCATTACTTAGCATAGACAAATACAATTTATAAAAAAAACTTCACTGGCAGCCAATTTCAACAACCGATCTCGAGAGATTTTTTGCATAAGTATTTCAGATTAAATGTTCCATTTTTTTCATACAAAATTTCAAATCTGAAATAAAAAAAATAATTGAAATTGGCCGTAAGTAATAATTAATTTTCATAAGTAACAGTATAATCATTATAAACTATGAACAGGTGTTGGTGAGTTCGATTCCTCTATGGTACGACCTAAGAATGGCGGTAGATATATGAAATAGTTTTATCGTAAACAATTTTTATATAGAGCGATTGACTAAAAGTACCAAAATCTTTGAACTCACATTTACCCGAACGTTTGGCAGAGGGTAGTGATTCCACATTTAAATCTTGGAAAAATTGCATGTGATACGATTCGCTTGTTCGACTAAATAAAAATAAACTTTATTACACAGGCAGCCGTCAGCAGCTGGAACAACAAAAAATAGATCACGAAGAAATAAAAAAGGAAAATGAAAAAGCAGGACCTAGTACTGAACCTATAGACGAGAAGGACTTCTCTGCCAGTGGGTCTTCATGGGAGCCGACTGATGACTCGGCATCAGATACAGATGAATCTGATATGGTAGGTTCAGAACTATACACTTATTAATTACTTACTTTAAGTTATTACTAAGGTGAGGTTCGAATTTGATGAGAGGACCTAGGATACTGCCTTGAGGTACCCCAGACTCATTGCTAATGTAAGACGATGAGTATCTTTGAAAACTTCTGGATCGCTAACAATACCTTGTGGTAACTACACATTGGGTTCTGTTACTTAAATATGATTTACACCAGTTGTATGCGGGTCCACGAATACCGTACATGTATAGTTTTTTTTAGCAAACGTGCGTGGTTTACAAAATCGAACGCTTTACTCATGTCCATGAATAAAACACTGACCGGCGTCCCCTTGTCAATACAGTCTGTTATTTTCTTAACTAACTTAAAAATTGCTAGTGATGTACTTTTCCCATTCCTAAAACCATTTTGCACGTCGACTATTACATTATTATTTTCAAAAAAGTTGCTTAGGCGACTATACATTACTTTCTCGAAGATTTTTGCGAAAATGGGAATTAGAGTAATTGGCCTATAATTATTCATTACACTTTTTCACCCTTTTTGTACAACGGTTTTATAACAGATTTTTTTAGAATCTCGGGAAAAATTCCTTCCAATAATGACATTTACTTTCATTACAAATTAAAAGATTTTATAATATTTGTGCTAGCCAGCAGAAACTTTGTATATTATTTCGATGACTCACAGTCATGTGACTCTAAATCACTGTGAGTGCAAACTACATTTAATTTTTTTATTTCAGGACGATTTGAAAATGAAAAATATGCCATTTATGACAATTAAACTACCACCAATTTATAAGAAACCTAGAAAAGTACTTACACCTACAAACCGTGTGAGAGCAGTTATTCCAAACGGAATGAAACATAATAAACCGACGAAAAGTACAAACAATAAAAAACGTATAAGCCCCCCACCTAAGAAAAGTTTTCTCAACAAGGCTTTTCCAGACTCTACAAAACGTAAAACACCTGCCGCACAATGTACTCGTAATGCTAATGAAAATAAAACGAACATTCCTGAACTAGAACACATCAAAAGGATGAAAACTTCCTTTACAAGTTTATTCCAAGCCTTGAATAAAATTAAGGGTATTCACCAAGACAGCATGGTGATTAAAACAGAAACACTGCCAAACAATAATACGGAACAGACATTGCCTAACGATGAAACTCTGACCGAAAATAAAGAGAATAAGATTTGTGAATATGATTTCGTTCCAAGTGACCGATCCATAAGCGAAGAATCGAATAGATCTGATGACAATATTCTCATAACAAATAAATACAATAAAGTTGAAGAAAAACAACCGAACCAAGCAGAGGATCAAGGCCAGGAATGTCAAGACAATCACGAACATCAAGAAGACCAAGAACGTCAACATGATCAGGATTGGGTAAGAAAAAAATTATGAACATCTAGGTTTGTCAGCAAAGGGGAACATTATGGGTTTAGTTAGTTAAACGTAATTTTTATACATATCCCTGATAATATTCAAACATATTAGTTTTTATTAATTAGGTATAAATTCTATCCTATAAAACATTTCTTATTTACATGATATATTTTTTTATAGGTACCAATTGGAAGTGGGAAGACACTTATACACAAAGATCAATTTAGAAAAGTCAATTGGAAATCCTACACTGTCGCCACACGCACACTGCTTTTAGCAGTGTTTCCTAGAAGGTACGTGTACTACAACTTCGATTACACTCACAGTCAAGGCATTATACTCGTATTTAGGTATCTAAATAATATAACCAGTTGGACTTGGAATTCGTTGAGAAAGGAAGATATCTTCAAGAAATTTGGATGGGAAGTCCATCCTTATTCAATATTAATTATAATAATTAAGTACAAATATCTTTTTTTTTTCAGAGTTCTAGCTACGCATTCAATGACAGGAAAAAAATCTCCAGCGTTCAGGAATAAGCCCGCAAAAATGTGCCTCGACCCGAAAAAAGTGACTGATGTTATAATTGAAATTACAGACCGCTTTGATGTTAAGGAAAATTTAGTCAGGTATGAAAAGTCTTAAAATGTGTTTATACAAAATAAGATATTCAAATAAGAAGTAGGTAAGAAATAAGAAGTATCAGAGCATTGCTAAAAAACTCATTATGAGCACTTATTTCATTAAAAAATTTCATCCAAACCGTTCGACCTATTTCCGAGGTTCCTGACTGAAATAAATAGAAATTAAATGCATATAAATATGTACTGACATAAATCTAATATACGTGATAATTGCAGGGGCATAATAACAACAAAATGTGCCGACGAATGTAAAATGTTGAGAATGAAAATGAAAAACAAGCAGAAACCGGCTATTCAAGAAAATGTGTCAGTCCAAGAAGTACGGGAGCTACCCGAGAATGTATCCCAAGATTTAAAACAAAATATAACAGCATAATGTAACCCCTAAGTACTTGTTAACGTCTCGGTTTCTAGTGGCTAGCTAGCTGGCACGTGGTTTCTTATGATAAAACCAAATTCACTGTGTTCTGACCGCGTCATATACCTACAAGATCTCTCATACTTTAAACCGATGGGCGGTGGAGTAAGCGGGTTCTCGAATGGAGACCGCGTTTCAGTAAGCATAGAGTTGGACGCCTTCCGACCAGATAAACCGATGTCTTGCTTTTGAAGAGGGAGGCTGGTAGTAACTGGATGGCAATAACGGAAGATCGAGGTTTGTTGCGTCCTCTAGAGGAGACCTACGTCGAGCAGTGCCATACTTATACTTCAAGATGCAATATTATTATGACCAGGGATTTGGTATCTCCTCTTTATGACCATAGATTTATTATAAGTAATAACTAGACAAGACAAGTGTTTCTACTTGGTGTGTAAAAAGGGATTGCAAACCACTTCTATCAGCCCTAATTCATTCAGTCCTGGCTCGAGAACATTTCTAATTCTTAAGTCTATTTTTACATGAAAAGTACATCCCCATAGAGTTTGATCTTGGTTGGCGTGAATATGCAACTCCATAATATTTTTTTTTTCAATTCGTACCATCGTCGTAGAGATTAGCGCAATCAATCAGAAACACAACTAAGTACTAATGTAAAATAACATCTTCAGCATAGACGGTACCCCGTAGGTATACCTAATTAGTTACCATATACATATACATATACATATTTACCTACAAATTACCTTCATGAAAGAATAGGTATTGTGGTACATATTTTAAAATATGGTGCTACTAAAGACTTAGTAGGTAGACTTACGACGATTTTATGACTTGAAGAATACAAAGCGGTGCCGAACAAAAGAGCAAACATCTTCGCATAGAAACTTACTAGGAAACAGATTGCAAAAAAGGATGCATTTTTTGTGGCAAGCATGGGGCCGTTGGCGAAAACTTTATTGTTGTAGAGGGGCGCGGGGGTTGGAATAATGACTACAGTAAGGGTGCCGTAATGAAAGTTTTACCTGAGCCATACCAGTACTATTTGTGGCGGCACAAGGAATAGATCACTTCTATTTCTTAATTCGAAGATTCAAATTTCTTTCGGTCCAATATGACAAGTGTCGGTAAAAGTGATAAGTGGTTGCTAGTGGAATGGACAGCCGGAGGCCGTGGAGTGATCAATGTGAGGGCAGTGGACCGGCAGGAGAGCAAGGAGGATCTTAAAATTGGCGGGGTTGTGACGCTTACGAAGCACGACAATAATAATGGAACAGGGATCATACTGTCGTCTTCAAGTAAGTGAGAATTTCATAGAACCTAATCTATTTAGATATGGGATGACTGAATGTGAATACATATTTGAGAGAGAAATCAAAACTAGGTACGTGTCGCTACGTAGCGGACGTACGAACTTTATAAAGAAAGCTCTAAGAAGCGGATGTCGCCGTCGCTAGCTTTCTTTATTTTAATGATTTCTCGATATCATCTGACCTATCTCAAATATTCCCATCTATTTGATTTTTCTTTACAATCAATTTTATTTAGGTATTAATCCGACTAATTGGAAATAATTTATACCTAATTGGGTAATATGGGTCCTTCTACTAACTAAAACACAATAAGTAGAACCAATTTAGTTAATCAGTACTAAATAAATTAGAATTGCGATTTGAACGCAGTTAGTATTTCCCGGTTCTAACTTTCATACATCGTAAAACGTGGGAATATTCATACGTTAGATACGGGAGTGTTTCATTCAAGTATTAACTTTAAAGATTGGTGTCATAGAGCACAAAATACGTTCTTAGGATTAACGGCGCGCTGTCCACTTTTAGTGTTCGCTTAGCTTTTTGCTGCAGACAAATAAAATTACTGAGCAAACTGCCCGCCTTTCATTTTGTTTTGGGTTGCTCGTACACATATTGGCATACAGCCGTTGGTAGTAGGTATTTCAAACGAAATGTCCGTTGGATATAATGCATTAAAATTATGTTTAGTCTGTCCAGTATTTATTGAGAGTAGTACGAAAAAACTTGACAGCAAAAAAAGATTTTCAATATTTATATTTCAAAGTTTTATTCGATGTTAATTCTTAGTTTAAATCTAATGGTGTCAGTAGGTAAACAAATCGCCTATTGTAGAAAACAGTAAAAATGCAGCTTATAAAATATGATAAGTAATTCTATTGATTTTGAAAATAGGAATAAGCTAGCCAATGACTTAGCGAGGTGCCCAGGAATGTCGATGAAAATGGTCATGTCCTTTATGGGAAACAGTCAAACAACATGTTTCCTGAGAAATAACAAAACCGGCAGGTAAAGAAACTTATACTTACCGCACTTAGGTAGATATAGCCAAAAAACAATAGCAAAGCAATGCGCTGCCAAATTCCATGAAATAATACTGACTCAGTAAATTATTAAAACCCTGTGCGCAAGACTAAACATCATTAAGGTAAAAGTGGACAATATATCTTTAGTAACTTGTAATACAAGTACCTTTTTGTAGGGTAGTAAAGAGCTTAATAATCGCTACAGGGTTGAGGAATTTACGACATGACGAAATTAAACTCTTCTGTATCACTTCTCCAATAGGAAAACCGAGATTCACAGTGTAGGTACTGGCCACCAGAGAAACAATACCTATTTAGTTATTCTGAGTCTACAGTAAAAGCCAAACAAATCTGTAAACGTGTGCTAGTGAGAGTGTTTAAGGCAATCTGTATTACAGATTTCCATACATTCCAAATTCGACAAAATACTCTGACTGAAACAAAATACTACTTATTTGATAAGTAGGTAGGTACTATGATTTAAATATATAATAACTTAGCATAGACAAATACAATTTATAAAAAAAACTTCACTGGCAGCCAATTTCAACAACCGATCTCGAGAGATTTTTTGCATAAGTATTTCAGATTAAATGTTCCATTTTTTTCATACAAAATTTCAAATCTGAAATAAAAAAAATAATTGAAATTGGCCGTAAGTAATAATTAATTTTCATAAGTAACAGTATAATCATTATAAACTATGAACAGGTGTTGGTGAGTTCGATTCCTCTATGGTACGACCTAAGAATGGCGGTAGATATATGAAATAGTTTTATCGTAAACAATTTTTATATAGAGCGATTGACTAAAAGTACCAAAATCTTTGAACTCACATTTACCCGAACGTTTGGCAGAGGGTAGTGATTCCACATTTAAATCTTGGAAAAATTGCATGTGATACGATTCGCTTGTTCGACTAAATAAAAATAAACTTTATTACACAGGCAGCCGTCAGCAGCTGGAACAACAAAAAATAGATCACGAAGAAATAAAAAAGGAAAATGAAAAAGCAGGACCTAGTACTGAACCTATAGACGAGGAGGACTTCTCTGCCAGTGGGTCTTCATGGGAGCCGACTGATGACTCGGCATCAGATACAGATGAATCTGATATGGTAGGTTCAGAACTATACACTTATTAATTACTTACTTTAAGTTATTACTAAGGTGAGGTTCGAATTTGATTTGTTTCATTACAAATTAAAAGATTTTATAATATTTGTGCGCGCCAGCAGAAACTTTGTATATTATTTCGATGACTCACAGTCATGTGACTCTAAATCACTGTGAGTGCAAACTACATTTAATTTTTTTATTTCAGGACGATTTGAAAATGAAAAATATGCCATTTATGACAATTAAACTACCACCAATTTATAAGAAACCTAGAAAAGTACTTACACCTACAAACCGTGTGAGAGCAGTTATTCCAAACGGAATGAAACATAATAAACCGACGAAAAGTACAAACAATAAAAAACGTATAAGCCCCCCACCTAAGAAAAGTTTTCTCAACAAGGCTTTTCCAGACTCTACAAAACGTAAAACACCTGCCGCACAATGTACTCGTAATGCTAATGAAAATAAAACGAACATTCCTGAACTAGAACACATCAAAAGGATGAAAACTTCCTTTACAAGTTTATTCCAAGCCTTGAATAAAATTAAGGGTATTCACCAAGACAGCATGGTGATTAAAACAGAAACACTGCCAAACAATAATACGGAACAGACATTGCCTAACGATGAAACTCTGACCGAAAATAAAGAGAATAAGATTTGTGAATATGATTTCGTTCCAAGTGACCGATCCATAAGCGAAGAATCGAATAGATCTGATGACAATATTCTCATAACAAATAAATACAATAAAGTTGAAGAAAAACAACCGAACCAAGCAGAGGATCAAGGCCAGGAATGTCAAGACAATCACGAACATCAAGAAGACCAAGAACGTCAACATGATCAGGATTGGGTAAGAAAAAAATTATGAACATCTAGGTTTGTCAGCAAAGGGGAACATTATGGGTTTAGTTAGTTAAACGTAATTTTTATACATATCCCTGATAATATTCAAACATATTAGTTTTTATTAATTAGGTATAAATTCTATCCTATAAAACATTTCTTATTTACATAATATATTTTTTTATAGGTACCAATTGGAAGTGGGAAGACACTTATACACAAAGATCAATTTAGAAAAGTCAATTGGAAATCCTACACTGTCGCCACACGCACACTGCTTTTAGCAGTGTTTCCTAGAAGGTACGTGTACTACAACTTCGATTACACTCACAGTCAAGGCATTATACTCGTATTTAGGTATCTAAATAATATAACCAGTTGGACTTGGAATTCGTTGAGAAAGGAAGATATCTTCAAGAAATTTGGATGGGAAGTCCATACTTATTCAATATTAATTATAATAATTAAGTACAAATATTTATTTTTTTTCAGAGTTCTAGCTACGCATTCAATGACAGGAAAAAAATCTCCAGCGTTCAGGAATAAGCCCGCAAAAATGTGCCTCGACCCGAAAAAAGTGACTGATGTTATAATTGAAATTACAGACCGCTTTGATGTTAAGGAAAATTTAGTCAGGTATGAAAAGTCTTAAAATGTGTTTATACAAAATAAGATATTCAAATAAGAAGTAGGTAAGAAATAAGAAGTATCAGAGCATTGCTAAAAAACTCATTATGAGCACTTATTTCATTAAAAAATTTCATCCAAACCGTTCGACCTATTTCCGAGGTTCCTGACTGAAATAAATAGAAATTAAATGCATATAAATATGTACTGACATAAATCTAATATACGTGATAATTGCAGGGGCATAATAACAACAAAATGTGCCGACGAATGTAAAATGTTGAGAATGAAAATGAAAAACAAGCAGAAACCGGCTATTCAAGAAAATGTGTCAGTCCAAGAAGTACGGGAGCTACCCGAGAATGTATCCCAAGATTTAAAACAAAATATAACAGCATAATGTAACCCCTAAGTACTTGTTAACGTCTCGGTTTCTAGTGGCTAGCTAGCTGGCACGTGGTTTCTTATGATAAAACCAAATTCACTGTGTTCTGACCGCGTCATATACCTACAAGATCTCTCATACTTTAAACCGATGGGCGGTGGAGTAAGCGGGTTCTCGAATGGAGACCGCGTTTCAGTAAGCGTAGCGTTGGACGCCTTCCGGCCAGATAAACCGATGTCTTGCTTTTGAAGAGGGAGGCTGGTAGTAACTGGATGGCAATAACGGAAGATCGAGGTTTGTTGCGTCCTCTAGGGGAGACCTACGTCGAGCAGTGGGTTGCAATATGCTAATAATGATTAGAGGAAGTTTAAAAGATGCAACGATCATAGATAAAATTATTTTTAGAACTTGAAGTGAAAGCCATGTAGCATTAAGTTCACTGTTAGTTTTGGTCACGAACATATATTACAGAGAACGTTGGCAATTAATGTTGATGGTATAGCCGAAAAGGAAGGCTTCAGAAGCGGTGGTTGGACTGTGCGAGAGAATATTCGTATACTGGGAGTAAGTAACGCAATGACGGGTAATAGGGATGAATGGAAGAAAAGCAGGTACATTAGCGCCAAACCTAAGTGAATTGGGGGAACATAAAGAAGATCGATGTCCTATTTTCTACACCTATACTTGAGTTTATGTGATGTGTGAAAATTATATTCTAGACGAGTGTCCCAATGATAAAGATGGATCGGTCAAGGGCAGTGATCAGGCTATATTGGTCATATAGTCTGTATTTTTAAGAGTCATTAGAACTTAATTACAGATTATTTTAGCTTGCAACCTTGCCAAATAGAAACCGTGGATGTAAACAAGCAAAACATGAACAATTGAACAATGCAATGATATTAAGTTATTTTTGAAACCTGTGGTGTAACCGCGAGAAAAACGCTAAATTAAATACTACCTTCAAATAATCCGCAAAGGTGGTAAAACCAGAGGCTTCAAATATATCCCCGACAAAATCATGTCGAAAAATATTTATAAAATTATTGTAAGGTGTTAATAATAATCTCTTTGGATTTAAAGCGGTGAAAATGAAAATTCATGTATTGTTGTTATCGGAATGGAAGCTATTAAGCCAATGAATAATAAAATTTGTTAGTGTATAAAGGTAACTAGTCATATAAGTTATTTAGATTTGTTGTTAAGAACTAAGACATTTCATAACGGTGCGAGGTTTTTATAAACGTTATATGTTTTTGTTGGACGTTTGTACCTTTATCATAATTAATAAGTTCTACTGACCCACATAGTCTACATTTTAAGATTATGGACACTACTTGACACGCACCGTTATCACGGGGATACATATCAACTTTATTATTATAACCCGACTGTGCGACGCAAAGGAGTGGTATTGTGTTTAACAGCCTATGTATGTATGTTCCTTTGAAGCACGACCAAACGCCTCGGCCGATTTTTATGATTCATACGTCAATCGATTCCTCTTAGTCCGGCGAGTGTAACTAAAGGCATGACGTTAGTGAAAATCCAATATGGCGACTACTGGACGCCATTTTGTGAAAATGAAAAAAATTAAGTCGACAAACTATATCGAGTGGGGTATCGTTGAATAGGTATTTAAAAATCATTATAAGGTTTCTTTCAACTTTTTTCGATTCGACCAACCGTTTAGGATCTATATAATTCTAGACCACCGGACATCTAAGTGCTTGTTTTTTTCTTTTCAGTTTTTTTATTATGTACATTATTTGGTTCTTTTTGATGGTTGTTTCTATCGTGGAAGCTAAATGTAGCTGTTTAGCATCTCGCGTCCACATGGAAACAATCCTACTTCAATATTTCATGGCATCCCCAAGTTCTAACCATTGGATAAGGTTATATTATTTAATGTCTGACTTGAGAATCAATTTTATAGTTGTAAGTTTTAATGAATTTTCATGTAGGTACCTATGGTAAACGAGATAAATCGCCAACGGATTTATCGATGTCTAATGTTGTACCTACATACCTACTGGAAGAAAAATGTATCCTTAGCTGTGGCTTAGAAGGGAAATTACTCCAAGCAAAGATAAATTACATTACTTCTTGACGAATCATCGTTGTATCACTTGCAGCCAGCTTGGGATTTCCCAAGGTACTTTATTATCATTCATAAATTTATTTCAATAAATTACGTTATCATTATTAAGTACAATAATAAAATGTATTCTTTAAAATATATTTATTCTTATTAACAAAAAGCCTGAAGCAGACAAAAACCGTTAAAGTACCTAGTCATTTTAAAATTTGCACCGGTGATTCCAACACGTCGATTGACCACATTAATGTTTGACTAGTGTTCGTAACAAAATAACTATAATAACTTACATTATTCACAACTTAGAAATACAAGCAGTTCGTTTACACAATTGGCATGACCAAAATCGTGGACAGCTTCAGATCAGCGGCCTTGTTGCCAGACGCCAAGCGGTGACAACACCAGGTCAGTATTTGTACTGTTTATAATAGCTCTCATGAGCATCATTTCATCAGGGGTGAAGCACCAGCCACTGAGCTGGCCGAGATTCGTCAGCTTCGGACAAGCGTCCATCAGTAGCTCCACAGTTTCCAAGGATAGACGCGGCGCGTTGGGGAACCAAATACTGTCGAGATGGTCGAATTTGTATCGACGAAATATGCTGAAAATTTAAAAGTTTTCCTTTAATATAGGTTATTTTATCACCATAATTATTATCTATGTCTTCTATGCTGCTCTGGGAGTAAAAAAATAACGTGTAATACTACAGACATCTGCTTCTGTTCCCGGGCATACTGTACAAGCCAGTAGAGGGACAAGAGGGTCTTGGTGTTTTGTAGCCGATGGGCTGACCACCTGTCACTACTAACCGAACTTGTACATCTCAACTATACCCTAAAAATTGGTCAGAAGTGGCACCATTTGGTTCTATCGGCCCTTAGTGCTCTGCCTAACCCGTAAGGGATAAAGGCTTGATTATATGTATGTATGTATAATTATTATAAAACTCTCTTGGAAGGAGTTAAAAATAAAATAAGTTATATATTTATTTGTTTGGACCTGGCAGAGTATGTGTGATTGACTAACAAATGTAGGTAAGTATAGGTATACAAGAATTGAGGAAGAGTTTGCTACTCAATTCAATAGTGCCTACTCATATAAAGTTTGTACTATAAAAAACCCAAAGCAACAGATTTCGCAAACACAAAACTGAACATTTTAATACAGGGTGAGGTTGACAGCCAGGCAAATACTGAAATGCTGAACAAGCACCATTGTGTTGAGTTATACGACAGTGTTATTACTCAGGGAAATGTATTTTTGATTTGATTCATAATCAGTAATCTTTGCTCCGCGCTGATTGTATCAGGCGATCCTGTTACTAATTAAATGGGCTTATTGGATATTGAGTGACACATTGCTGTTTTTTGGATCACATATGATTCCCCACTAGGGTTGATCAGTTATTTGAACTTTTTTGAGAGCAATTTTTTTTTGGAAATCATCTTTTGGTTGAAATTTTATTATTAAGTCATTATTACATAAGGGCTAATTAAACGAACTAAACTATTTTTTTCTGAAAATATGAAAACAATGGCGGAAAATTTTGAAATTTTCCTGCGAAAATTTTCACTGTTTTCCGCCTCAGAATCATGGCCTGAAGTTATGGTATTAATATTTGCCTGGCTGTCACAAACACCATGTATAGATACGTCAACATGAAAAATAGTCTAAAGTCACCCATTCATTCATCTTAGAAGTACGAGTGAGAGTAAGTATATTCTTCGGTGCTAATGTTTTCTATCACTGCTTCTTAGAAATTTTAATATCTTTAAAAAAGTGAAAGGACATAGGCTACTTTTTATCCCGTGAATTTCGACATTTTGTTTTTACTACAGTCCACGCAGACGAAGTCGCGGCGACCGCTAGTAATCAATAATACCCAGAACCATCACAGGATTTATGTTTATTCTAGCTAGCGTTTGACCTGTTTCTGTTTTAGCGACAGCAAACTTTGCAATAAGATAATATGATAATAAACATTAGATACTTACCGCGCCATATCATTATCATCGAGCTTAATTTCGTCCCCTATTATAATTTTCTTTAGTTTAGGGCTACTCGTCATCAAGTACTTCAGGCAGGAGGTAGATAAGTTTCCTTGAATGATTTCTATATGTTCCAAATTATTGAACGGTATTTCCTCTTCGTGAGTCGCGGTTTGAATTGAAAAAAACTCTATACTTTCCAAATTTCTGCAGGTTTCCGCTATTCTTGTGAAATTAAATGAGCCTGAAGCAGCCGACAACATCAACGTTGTAATCTTTTGCCCTATTTTATCCAGCAACTGATGGAGTTCGTGGCATTGGAACTTATTCAATTTGATTTTACTAATATGATTCAGCTCTTTGATTTGCAGCATCACACCCTGATCGGGCTCTTCGATATAAATTGTTTCTATCAAAGGACACAGGGTAATAATAGCTTTCATAGTTCTTAAATTCGTTCTGACATCATGCACGTACTGCAGTTTGGTTGTAAAGTTAGACGGACAGTCGTTATTGAAGATGTGGTAGAGGGATTTGCCAACAAACGAGTAACTGCCCAGGTTGGTGAGGTTGGGCAACTTCCGTATCAACAAAGCGACGTCTGTATGGTCGATGTTCTCCTCGCCGTACATTCCGATGTTTACAACGGTCAGACTCTCCGTCAGCTGCCGGTTACCGGATAGCATAGCGTCAATGCCTATTTCCGTTATATCGGATTCACCCGAGACATCCAACAGCTTTAGGACTTTATTGTGCTCACCTAAGTATTTTAGGATATCATCGTTAGCCGTGTAAGGGATGTTCAGAGCGGTCAAGTTAGTCAAGTTCTTGATCAAGTGATACATGAGCGTCAGGTGTTCATCTTTAACCCATACTCCTTTCAAATTGAGTGATGTCAGATGGTGCCCTTGCTCGATAAGTAGTTCAAGGATTTTCCTATAATAGGGGCATGGGAACATGCCCGTGGCGACGCTCTTGACGTTCTCTTTGAGCAACAACTTCATGGTGTAGAACCTGACTGTCGGCTCGAGGTACTCTGAGCTGAGGATCAGGTTCATGAGATCTTGGAATATGTCATTAGTCGCTCCCATGCTCTCGTAGTACGATGAGACCATAACGAACGGTAGTTCCGCGTCCTCTTCACTGGTAACCTGTGACAGGGCGTGTATCAGCTGTCTTGCAACCAAAGACAACGTTATTTCCTGCAGGGGGGGCACGGGACATCTTGGCGACATTTTCACAGCACTTTCAACTAACTATTATATCTATAACACTACCTCAATTTTGTCTAATACTACTATAAATTGAGCATTACAATCCGGCGCGCACGCATTGATTTTCGGAGTGAAAGAAGCGAAAAAATCTGGAGCTATTTAGTTCACGCACGCGCCGTGCCGCTGGCGATTTGCCAAGCTACTGCTATACAAACTCACAGAATTATTTATAGAAACTATAAAAGGTGTTTACCCCGCGATGCGTGGATAACACATAGTTATCAGGATCCTGTAAATAACATTCGGAGTATCACACTAACTTTACGATCTCATTTTTATATTGTGGCATTTACTTATGGTCATCATAATACATTCTCAAAAATATACTTACCTATTTATTTAAGTTTAGATTACACTAAAATATTTGCATCAAATACAAAAGCTTTTACGTAATAAGAAATGAAAATACGCATCTAATGGTGGTGGCATCACCATAAAAATATTTATACTTAGATAGAGACGAAGATACGCATAAGCGGTGATAGCCCAGTGGTTAAGACCTGCGCCTTATAAACGAGGAGCGTAAGTTCGATCCCAGTCACGGGCCTGTACCACTGAATTTATTTCATGCACGGTTTTCTATAATTGTCATTTAGCTACGAGTATACCTTCCCGAGTAGGGTTGGCGGCAGGCTGGCAGCCGGCCGTATAACAAACGCCAAATCTTTGGCAACATGAGAAACGAAGATAAATAAATTACAAATAAAAGGAATTTCATACATTCAGTAGATTTATTTAATGGAAAAAAATAACATGTACATTCAATTCAATGTCTTCTACTTATTTAATGTAGATAATTTATTGACCGTTTACTTACATTTCGGCAAATGACCATATACTGTTGTACCAAGCATATTCTTGGAAGAAGTGACAAAACTTCGTCTCGAGCTCATTCTTATTTTAGCATTACTTTATTCCACATCAATTTGTATGGCGACGAATCTATACATATAATAAAAATGTAAGATATATGAGAAAAAATATTATAGGAGACCTTTGTCAACGCAATAGTACCCAAAATAATGATTTTTGGAATTTTTGTTTGTTTGTCGGTTTGTCTGTGCGTTTGTGCACGCTAATCTTAGAAGCGGTTGAACCGATTTCGATGCAGTTTTCAGTAATATATTGTGACAGGTGCCACTTAACATATAGGCTACTTTTTACCCCGGGAAAATGTTTTTATCCCGGATAATATCGACATTTTGTTTTTTATGTAGTCCACGCGGACGGAGTCGCGGGCGTCCACTAGTATTTAATAAGTATATCTATTATCAATATTTTCTCCAGGAAATAAGGAAATTAGAACTTTCTACTTATTTAACAGTATTTTGTATGATTGAACATATAACTTTAACATCAGTCGCAAAATGGTCATTTAATTGATAGGAGAAAATCATAGAATATGTACCTAATGTAGTTTATTAGCTTTCCTTAGTAGTCATAAAAATAATTATATGTAGTCAGTTTAATTTTAACTAACAGACATACAAAAGAACAATAGTTAAATCAAACAAAAAACCTCATTTTAACTTAGAACGCGTCGGTAATTTTAAAATTACATTTTTATTCGAAATATTTATTTCAGCCGTTCATAAAATATTTGTGCCTCCTAGGCACACAATACACACAATACAGTATCATTTACAACTTAAAACTCAGTAAATAAAAACAATACAGGAACACTGCAGGGCTACTGCATATCTATTTTTACAGTTCTTACAATAAAGTATCATTTAGATAAAATATTATTTCCCCGTCGTATTCTGGACCTCGCATTCGGCCAAGTTTTCCACTATAGGTCCCAATGTGTGTAATCTGAGCCACGGCCCAGAGGCTATTTTCCCCCTAACCAAAAAAATGCGCAAAACCCATACCGGAAACATACAACACATCTCACTGCAATTCTACATATTTACAGAACCTACACATGAGTCCGTTTCATGGCATAATTCCTATGCCTGATTTCGGAACTAACATTTTTGTATGCAGTTACACAGAAAACGTGGTCATACACATAGTAACCAGCGCCACCATCCATCGAAACTACACTCTATGAAACGGACAATACCACTCACTCACATAGGAACCACTCACGTGGGCACCTCTAAGTTCTTGGCGACCAGCAGCAGAATCTGTTCGGTGCTGAAGCACCAGTTGGCGATGTCCTTGGAGACGCGGCACCAGTGCTCGCCGTGGTGCGGCTCGGCTGCCTTGCAGCGCGTCTTCACGTCCTCTTGATTCTGCTCGGTGCCGTGTAGAAGCTCGAATTTGTAGAAGTATGCCCACGCGTCGCCGAGGTCCGGGTCGATTTTTACCTGAGGGCGTTGGGGTAGGTTAGGTATAGGCATAGTCGGATTTAGTGCCCTGTAACAACCTTACGGAGTTGTACCAATAAAACACAAGGAAACTTGTCAACACAGAATGGAAAGAAGCATATGTACTTAATATAATATTAATATACAAAGTAAGATTATCTAACAACAATTAGGAAACAAACAAAAATTATAAAATATAGAATTAAACAACTAAAATGGAAATGGGCTGGCCATCTGATGCCGAGAAGTGGGCAAAATAAGTGACCGAATGGTGTCCTAGATATAAAAGAGAAACAAAGGTAGACAGTATCATTAAAAAAGTAACAGGAACAAACTGGATTAGGAAAATAAGGGATAGAGCTACGTGGCGAACACTCGGGGAGGCCTATGCTGAAAAGCAAGACGATTAAGAAACCGGTGTCTAATATGAACATTATGTACATTTTAAATTAATGGTTGTTAATAAAAGCTATCTTTCTCTTTAACAACCTACTATAGTAAAACTGCCCCTCCCCCCTAGAAAATTCCTGGATACACCCTTGGGTATAAGGGATTTTACCTATGTTCCAGTATTTATAAGCCTTTGGTTCCCTTTTATATATATACAAAAATTACGAGGCGGCAATAGTTAAAAGCCCACCGACGATATAACATTTCTACCACAGCACATACCTACATAGTGTATTCAGTCAAATCTGAAAGGAAAAAATTCTGGATCCGCACTTGGATATAAGGTAAGTATAAGTTTACATACCCTTGGTTCCTTCCTAACTAAACTATCAGACGGCAATAGTTAAAATAAGGATGTTTTTATGTTTATAATTATGGCCATACAAAATTGCTAACTATTAGGTATATCTTCATTGCTTCATTTTTTACTCAGAGAGTTTACCAGCTAAATCTAAACATAATGTGATTTTATAGTTCCTTGGTGGTTTTATTAGTGGCATATAGAATTTTAGGGTTCCGTTGTTAAATGGCAAAAAACGGAACCCCTAGGCCGCGACCCCATGAACAGTGAGCGGCTGACCTAATGAGGACGCAGCTTTATAGTTTCGTCATGTCTGTCTGTCTGTCCGTCCATATGTCACAGCCACTTTTTTCGAAACTATAAGAACTATTATTGTTAAAACTTGGTAAGAATGTATTATATAAATATTATATAATGTATTCTGTGAATCGCATTAAGATTGTCACACAAAAATATTTTTAAAATGGGTGTTCCCCATATTTGAACTGAAACTCAATTTTTTTTTCATCAAACCCATGGATAGGTCTTCAAAAATGATATAGAGGTTTTTAATATCATTTTTCTCTAAACTGAATAGTTTGTGCGAGAGACACTTCCAAAGTGGTAAAATGTGTCCCCCCCTCCGATAACTTCTACAACAAGAGAATAAAACTAAAAAAAAATTTAATGTAAGTACATTATCATGCATACTTTCACCGAAAATTGGTTTGAACGAGATCTAGTAAGTAGTTTTTTTTTAATAAGTCATAAATCGTAAACTGCAATTTATTACCTTTCATACGGAAGCCTTCATGGGCGAGTCCGACTCGCACTTGGCCGCTTTTTTAAATAGTCGAGCCTATTACTGTCTTCTAATTAATATTGACGTTATTTTGAATGGTCATAGCATAGGAGAATCATTTGGTATGTTTATATCATGATGAACATATAATAATGACATCGTAACAAACAAAAATAGACTTTAAAAACTACAATCTTAGGGTCGGTTCATATCTGACGGAAGATACGTCGAGCGTACCTCCAGGTACAGGCAAACGTACGCTCGACGTACTAACGTATCATCGTTTAAGTGTGAACGGTCGAGTGTTTTTCTATACATTTTGTCTGTTCTCGCGTTACGCGACCGATAATACGCGACGCATGTTTCGTCAGATATGAACCAATTGTAATATTTTACATTATAACTTTGATTACACTAGACTGTATACTGGCAGTGATGTATGATAATAACAATGATATCACACATGATAAGCGAAGATAAATTTCGCTATGCTGATAATAGCTGCGGTGTCCGAGTGGTTAAGGAGATGGACTTGAAATCCATTGGGTTTTACCCGCACAGGTTCGAATCCTGTCCGCAGCGGTTTTTTTATCGACTTTTTTTCATATTATCGACTTCATTTTACACACAATTCACTTATGGCTAAACGAAAAAGTTATGCATCATTGATTGAATTTAAGTTTTTAGGTGACAGCCTAATGTCATGACAGACAACATAGATGTTTCAGCGCTATTCTACAAGTAAAACACATCCTGACCCTATTTACTGAATACACAAATTCTTCACTTAACCAAAATTACCAACGTCAAAATAAATTTGTGCTGTCATTTAATATTGGTATACCTAATGGTTCTACATAAAAAAATATCAATATGGTTAAAGCCCCTAAATAAATGCATTTAGGCAGTTCTGTTGTGTAGAATATTATTAATATTATAAACACGAAAATTTGTAAGTATGGATAGATGGATGGATGGATGTTTGTTACTCTTTCACTTAAAAACGGCTGGAGCGATTTTCATAAAATTTGGTATAGAGTTAGCTGACACTCTGAATTAACGCATAGGCTACTTTTTATCCCGGGAAAATATTTTTATCCCGGATAATTTCGATATTTTGTTTTTTCTGCAGTCCACGCGGACGAAGTCGCGGGCGTCCAGTATTAAGTCATATAGCTGCCTAGAGGCCAAGTTATAAAAAGATGTCTTCTACAATGACATAGGCCCTGTCTCCTCGATAAACTCAAAATACCAAAGGTGCAATGCTGACAAAAGTGTTAGCAATTATATATGCACAATATAACACTTGATAAAACTTTATGGAAATCATAAAAATATCGCTGCGGACAGGATTCGAACCTGTGCGGGTAAAACCCAATGGATTTCAAGTCCATCTCCTTAACCACTCGGACACCGCAGCTGTGATCGGAATGACAAAAAAATCACAATATCATTGGAGTAGGTACCTATCTCGTAATAAAACCTGAACAAATAATTGTCGTCGTCAGCCTATTGTAGCCTTCGTAGATGAATGGGCTATCTAACACTAAAAGAATTTAACGGTCATGGACTGGAACTGGACTGTGAGGTTCCGGCAAAATTTCAAGATGCATCAAAGCTGTTAGCAGGACATTAGCACTCTATGATATCTTATTGTTCTATGCTACGAGTAAAGTAGATACTCACTATCCGGTTGAACCACTCTCGACACTTTTTGAGTTTCCTCTTGGTTGAGGATGTGTTAAGGGCCTCGAGAATCTGACCCTAGTACTTTTACTTCCTAATTTTATCTACTGCTTGTTCTATGACTCTAATTTGTTTATCAGTAGGTTTCCGGGAGGCGGGCAGCAGCGCCTCCCGTGCTGACAACCTAGTCGATAAATCACACTGCGGTCACCAACCCGCCTGCCCAGCGAGGTAACTATGAGCAAAATCCCCCCATGGCAGTGCACAGCCTTGTGCCCTGGGGGAGGCCTACGTCCAGCAGTGGACTGCAATAAGCTGAAGACGAAGTAGATATAGACTCACCGTCCGGTTGAACCACTCTCGACACTTGTTCAGTTTCCTCTCGGTCCAGAACAGTTGGGACACAGCCAGTAGCACATGTGCGTCGTGCTCGCATTTCTTTAGCGCATCCACCTGGTAGTTACATAAAGATATATATTAATACATACAAAATATAGCAGGGGGCTTACACAGTGTAACAATTTCACGAGCGACAGCGAGATTCGTAAGGTTATCGAAACAAAAAGATGATATGCAGAGTTCAGATCATGATTGTAAAGTGAAAGTCCCTGAATAATAATTTCACAGAAAAATTCATTTACTCCGTCACCATGATCTTCCTGCCCTGTTCCCATTTATTTGTGTCGACGCAATATGTTCTTTTTTTCCATTAATCCCTATTATCCGTCATTTTATTGCTCTCTGTCAATACACGCATATTCTCTCTCACACAGTCCATCCAACACTTCTTTGATCTATACCTTCCTTTATATCCTTCCACATTCTTGCACAACACTCGAACATCTGCTAATAGTATGAGATCCCACTATCTCATACTATTAGCTCGGTCAAGTTGTATTATATATTATCTTACGCTCTTGGTCATACAAGGAGTGTTTTTTGTCTTACACTCTTGGTTTTCCTCTGCGGCCGCGCCTCCATAAAGATGGCGTCGGCCCACAGCCGCCCAGCGGTGGGACACTCCTGCAGCGCCTTGGCCATCACCGCGCCGGCCACCTCCGCGCCGCCCGCGCGCCGCTCCAAGCGGACGCTCTCCAACCTGACACAAAATACGTATGATGACAGTATTCAAGAATCAAAGAATTATTGCTTTTAGAGAAAAATATACAGGATGATTTTTGGTCGTCAACGTTTTCGAAAACTACGGAATCTCCTCATCATCACGATCATTTTTCTCCATGGAAGCATACCTGGGAAGTGTCTGGTTTCCAAAATATTAGGGTCCAAAGTTGAGTAAATAGACTGCGTTTTTCTGCATAAATGCACATAGACGCGCGTAGCAGGATTTTTTCACGAAAAA
Organism: Carposina sasakii; assembly: GCA_014607495.2. Taxonomy (NCBI): domain Eukaryota; kingdom Metazoa; phylum Arthropoda; class Insecta; order Lepidoptera; family Carposinidae; genus Carposina; species Carposina sasakii. The sequence continues at coordinate 4,495,082 of CP053164.1, forward strand.
TAATTAATATCTGTCTATAAAAAAAACTAACATAAACACTAGACACTATAAATTTCGCACGATCAAGAAATTTAAAAAAAAAATTCAAAAAATTTTCCAGCATTTTTTTTGGCATAAACTTACTTTATTTCATGTATAGAATACGTACCCTTCGTTAAAGGTGGCCACAAAAAAACACCCTGTATGTTAAAACTATTCTTAAAAATGAACCAATTTTAATATTAATATTAATTAGATTTGCGATAAAATAAAAGTAAGAAATACTGTAATCCGCCATGTTTTCTAAAACACCAATCAGAGCGAATGACGTCACGCCTAGGTAAATATCAAGCCGTGTCGTTTGAACTTTTGTTGTGATTACTGCAGTACTTACTTAGGCGTGACGTCACAAGCGGACGTCATGACAGCTGCGAGAGTTTTCGTGGGAAATTCAAAGTAGATAGATAAAAATGCAAAAATTTGTGTTAAAGCTTAGTTTATTGCTGAAATATTGTTTGTTTTTTTCGGATTTAGTAGACGTCTACCTACATTGGAAGTGGATTTCAAAACTGTCATGATGACTACTGTATAAAATCAACCGTGGACTGCAGAAAGAACAAAATGTTCAAATTATCCAGGATAAAAATATTTTACCAGGATAAAAAGTAGCCTATATCCTTCGTCAGGCTTTAGACTACCTGTGTACTAAATTTCATTTAAATCGGTTCAGTAGTTTTGGCGTAAAAGCGAGACAGGCAGACAGAGTTGCTTTCGCATTTATAATATTAGTCAGGAAGTAAAGATTATAGTCTTCTTTTTACGATTCCTTAGTCTAAAGTCAAAGAACCAGCACCGGTATATGAGATGAGTGAGAGATACATACAGTTGACTCTCGTTAATTGTAACCTACGAGAATTCGAACCTGTCCGTATGAAAAACTAAGTTCTAAACAAGACTTGTTTTACGCAAAAGAAAGAGACCGCTACTCGCGTTCTTTATACAATAGTCTACTGACACACATGCTATTATTGTACACATATTCCTATCCACTTACTCAATACGGCAATTAAGCTGACTAACATAAGATAGAAACTTACCATAGTTCAGGGTTTTTAGGGTTCCTCAGTCTAGCTTTCTCAAGCACAGATCTGGCTTTAGTGATGTGCTTGAGTTTCTCTTCTAGTCGAGACAAAAGTATCCACATGGGTACACATGTGGCACATTTCTTTAACTAAAATAATATTATGTGATTAAGTATCTACCAATTTTTTCAATAGTCAGATAGGTCTTTTTGAAGGTAATGTTGATACTGAAGTTTTAGAGAAAGACAGCATCATATTTATCTATCAGTTAGACCTTCATTTGCCTATAGAAAAATCTGCCCTAAATAAAACTTTAATCAACTTCTTTCATCTCATAAACATTTATTTTAGAGCCGACTCAGCTAAATGGTACATGAGATAAATATATTTAGACATTTGACAAATTAAGTTAGTCCCACAGTAGGTTCCCTCAGGTGTCGTGTCAAAGGCAAGCAACGGTATACAAACAAATGGACAATTACAAATAAATTAAAATAAAATAAAGACTCAAACATCGATATTCATCATAGTGAAAAGTGCGAAAGAGATAACGCTCTATGGGGCTTATATCAGCCGACAGTCTTTGTTGTAAAATCGTATAATTGTTTTCGATCTTTTGCGATGCCCATTATTTATCTTGAATTACTGTATATTAGTATCTATCCAAGTAAATAACTCAAGTATACCATTTAGACACTTCTAACATAACATAACATCTTCTATCTCACTCATTTAGATAAGCAATCCTTATAACATAATTGATAGGTAAACATTTTCTATCTCACTCACCCCTTGTGTATACGTATTATGAGCCTCATCATCTTTCCCGCTCTGTTCCTCAACCTGCCCTTTCATCATGTGCAGTTTCGCGTAATCGGAAAACACCTTTATTGCCTCAGTCAGTAGGTTCAAAGCTGCATCTACGTTGTTTAACGCCCATTCTAGTTTCGCCGATTTTATCATTACCTGTAATTCGAAATAACTTTTAATTTTACAATTGATTGATTATCACCGAACAGGTAATTTGGTCATGTTTAGCATTATAGCCAATATTATAATCTGTGGTATGATGTTATAACATTTCACATACTGAGGCTTAAATAAATATTGACTCAATCAAATCTACATCAATATACGTGAAATATTATAGGAGCCAGATGGTGAAAACCCCCAGCTCATTTGTATCACCTTCATAATATATTTTCTATTTACAAAAAAAAACTAATAAAACCCGTACAGGGCTTCACTAGAATACATCAGCTGCATCTTCTTCCATGTATATCTTACTTAAGAGTCGACTAAGGAATTCAAGGACGTTCCTTAGACGATGAGCTATTCACTTAGCACAGATCTTACACAATGTAGCAGATGTCATCTAATCCTGCTTCGCTAAACGTGACTGTAAGATCTTCTTCGTGATTCTGCTGTAATGGCTACCCCAATTTTAGAACACAGCCATACATCACTACATATTATAAAACAAAGTAGCTTGCCGCTGTCTGTCCGTCCCTATGTATGCTTAGATCTTTCAAACTAGAGAACGGATTTTGATGCGGTTTTTTTAAATAAATAGAGTGATTCACGAGGAAGGTTTATAATATATAACTAGGGACACGCCCCGGCTTCGCACGGTAGTAATGCACTCTCATGCGGGTGAAGCCGTGGGCGGCCGCTAGTTTATCTATCTATTCTTATAGTAAAATTGTAACGGATCGATGTTTGTGCACGCTAATCTCAAAAACGGCTAGACCGATTTCGATGCAGTTTTCAGGAATATATTGTGACAGGTCCCACTTAACATATAAGCCACTTTTTATCCCGGAAAATATTTTTATTTTGGATAATTTGTTCGACATTTTGTTTTTTCTGCAGTCCATGCGGACGAAGTCGTGAGTGTCCACTAGTATATATATTAATGTAAATACATATGAAGTTTTTCGCAAAACATACCCTAGGCGTAGGCGCAGACGCTCTAGCCTTAGCGAGCAACCGTCTCGCTCTGTCGTACTCTTTGTTCTCGCTCTCCAGCTTGACAGCAGCCAACCAGATCTCCTCAGAGTTGGGATTCGCTTGGAAAGCCAATGATAAGATACCACGCGCGGCTGGCACGTCACCTAGGGAAAAAGTATTTATTTATGGCAACCCATTTTAATTACACCCGACTTCTACTGTTTACAAATTACAAAAGACTGAATAGGCTAGTGAAAAGTGGGTGTGGAATTTGCACACTTCTGCCCAACCTCTTTGGGGGACAATGGGCTTGATTATACGTTTAATGTATGCATGTATATATAAAATAATTTAAACATAAACTAAACATTGCCCAACTTTGACATATAATCCATACATTTTGCTGTCAAATGTCATTTTTAAAGAGTGTCTGATTTTAGATGCTGTTTTGTACTAACACTGCTAATGGTAAAGGCTCACTGCAATTGTGCGTCTTGTTATTAAGTATATAAGTACTCGCTAAGCGTGTACGTATTCTCTATACGATTCTGTCAAGCGATAGACTCGTGCCGCTCAGATTAGCTTTGAAAGAAAGAGACGCACATAAACGCACAAGAAGGTTTTTAAAGGGAGTTTTTTATGTATCCAAGTTTCAGGGCTTTAAGATCAGCGGTTTAGGCTAAGCGCTGACCCGTTAGGCAGTCAGGAAAAAGCAATTACATACATAAATAGATTACACACATTAACCTAGTACCATACTAAGATCCCTGAGGTGTTGGGTTGTGGGTACTAAGCAACGGTATATTTATACATTGATAAATATAGAAACATCCATGACTCGGAAACAAACATCGATATTCATCAATATTAATGTTTGCACCTACCAGGATTCAGGTAGAACCCAGGACCTATGGCGTCGCAGGCAGGGTCACTACCAACTGCACCAATCAGGCATCAAAAATATATGTATAGGTATATGGATAAGATAAACCATACCTGCAAGCCACTTAGACTTGGCCCCCATAAGCCACAGCACTTCGGACTTGGGACAATGCGCGACGGCTCTTTGTAACAACGCTTCAAGGCTGGCTCGGGTGCCATGTTGTTTCTCCAGGTACGCCGCCCGCAGCCATATTGATTTTTTAGATGGAAACACTGATAATGCGTAGCCGTAAACTGCGCGCGCGCATTCGTAGGCACCTTCGTTTGCACACTGCAAGCAAAAATGACGGATTTCTATTGTAATTTAGTATGAGAACCATTTATTTAGAATGAGTGGGGAACATAATTCCGCCAATGTCACGTGATAGAAAAGTACGCGAAAATCCTGCATCTTCATCTTTATCTCATTATTTATGGTGTCGGCGCAATATACTGTTCTGAGATGTTAAATATTTTTACTTTGTGTCTGTTGTGTTGCCTTAATAAAAAAAAATATATATATATACAGGGTGTTTTTTTGTGGCCACCTTTAACGAAGGGTACGTACTCTATACATGAAATAAAGTAAGTTTACGCCAAAAAAAAAGCTGGGAAAAAAAAAAAATTGAATTTTTTTTTTAAATTCCTTGATCCAGCGAAATTTATAGTGTCTAGTGTTTATGTTAGTTTTTTTATAGACAGATATTAATTATTTTTCGTGAAAAAATCCTGCTACGCGCGTCTATGTGCATTTATGCAGAAAAACGCAGTCTATTTACTCAACTTTGGACCCTAATATTTTGGAAACCAGACACTTCCCAGGTATGCTTCCATGGAGAAAAATGATCGTGATGATGAGGATATTCCGTAGTTTTCGGGAACGTTGACGACCAAAAATCATCCTGTATATATATATATTATATACAGGATGTTTTTTTGTGGCCACCTTTAACGAAGGGTACGTATTCTATACATGAAATAAAGTAAGTTTATGCCAAAAAAAATGCTGGGAAAAAAAGTTTTTTTTTGAAAAAAAAAATTTAAATTCCTTGATCGTGCGAAATTTATAGTGTCTAGTGTTTATGTTAGTTTTTTTATAGACAGATATTAATTATTTTTAGTGAAAAAATCCTGCTACGCGCGTCTATGTGCATTTATGCAGAAAAACGCAGTCTATTTACTCAACTTTGGACCCTAATATTTTGGAAACCAGACACTTCCCAGGTATGCTTCCATGGAGAAAAATGATCGTGATGATGAGGAGATTCCGTAGTTTTCGGGAACGTTGACGACCAAAAATCATCCTGTATATGGTTTCTTTCGAGACTCATTGCCAAAGATTTGGCGTTTGTTTTATGGCCGTCTGACACGCCAATCCGTGCAGACGCAAATCTGTACATGAAATAAATTCCGCAGTACCAGGCTGTGACGGTGCTCGAACCTACGTCTTTCCGAAAGGCGCACGTCTAACCGTTGGGCTATCACCGCATTTGAAATTAAAAAACAAACATCCTCGGGTTTAATTAAAATAATGATGAATAAATTCTTCTATGCTGCTCTGGGAGTGAAAAAAAAACGTATAATACTATAGCTGCTTCTCTTCCCGGGCATACTGTACAAGTCAGTAGAGGGACAAGAGGGTTTTGGTATTTTGTAGGCGATGGGCTGACCATCTGTCACTACTAACCATATTTATACTTCTCAACTATACCCTCAAAATTGGTCAGAAGTGGCACCATGTAGTTCTATCGGTCCTTAGTGCTCTGACTACCCCGTAAGGGGTAAAGGCGTGATTATATGTATGTATTATGAATAGATAGTTATTGACTATGGCTTAACTGAATCAAAAATCATATTAATGACCTATGAATATGATGAAAGGGAAAATGAATTCTCTTACCGCTTCGGCATCTTCCATCCAAGTGTGTTTTTGATCCTCTGGTTCGATTCCGTGGCCGATGACTGAACGAATTATCGCCTGTAATAAAAATAAAGTGGATGTGACATACAGACGGCATTTAGCCGCGTGGTGCCGGCAGAGTAGAGTTTGTACCACCCCTGCCTGCCCGTGGGTATCGTACGAGGCGATTAAGGGTTTCCGGGAGGTGGGCAGCAGCGCCTCCCGTACTGACAACATAGTCCGAAAATCACACTGCGGTCACCAACCCGCCTGCCCAGCGTGGTGACTATGGGCAAAACCTCCCTGTGGCAGTAGCCTTGTGGTGTGCCCTGGCGGAGGCCTACGTCCAGCAGTGGACTATAATAGGCTGAAGAAGAAGACATACAGACGGACGGACGGACATACAGACATACATGACGAATCTATAAGGATTCCGTTTTTTGCCTTTTGGCTACGATACCCTAACAAGGTTCTGTATTGAAGATGAAATATGCTACGAAGTTAAACTAATTTTTAAATTTCATTTTTACATTTTACATAAAAAAATAAACATGTACCTTCATGTCTCAAATTTCGTGAATAGGTCTTTTATTTTATAGTGGGCTATATATTCATAGCTTCAATGTCTACTTACCTGACAAGTGGACACGGCCCCGGATTTCTCGGCCTCCATGGCCTCTTTAAACCAGTGCTCTCGATTAATCTCCACTCCGTTAGCGCTTAGGGAAGTTATTGCACGGTCTATTATCTTTTCCACCATGTGAGTGTTGCCTGAAATTAAAAAAAATAGTTATTCATATTGCTGATGGAAGAAATCGGCATTTTTGGATCTATCTGTCCCCTTATGTCTCAGCCATTTAAGAATGGAGAGGGACATACATAAGTAAATTTAAATTTAAGTGTGACGGCCGATTGGTGTAGTTGGTAGTGGCCCTGCTCGCTGCGCCATAGGTCCTGGGTTCGAATCCCGGTAGGTGCAAATATTGATATGATGAATATTGATGTTTGTTTTCGAGTCATGGATGTTTCTATACTTATCTATGTATTAATATACCGTTGCTTAGTACCCACGACCCAAGACCTTACGGATGTAAATGTAGGACTAAGTTAATGTGTTGTGAAGTGTGTGAATATTTATTTATTTATTTAAGTGTGACGGTCACAATGGACCAGTCAATATTACGTCAATAACCTTACCATGAGCCTCTTCCAATTTAGCAGCAGTCACCCAAATCTGTCTATCAGTAGGAATATTCTCTCTGGCTTTATTGAGCACTTTCCTAGCATTCTCATAGGTTTCCAGCCTGGCCAATGCCAGCCATAGCTCCACACTTGTTGGACAACACTCCACAGATCTGGAGAGGAGGATCCTGGCGTCTTCTGGGTTCTCTAGTTCGACAGCCGCCTTCCATAGACGAACTGAGTTGGGTATGTGTTCCAGTGCTTTGCGGAATACTCGGCGTTTGGCCTGGATATAATGAAAGTTTCTATTAAATTACCTTATAATAGGTACGTAAACTAAACACTAGAACGAGTACTATGGCATTTATAGTAAGTTCCAACTTACACCCGAAAATTATGCGTCAAGTTCCTCGCCGAATTACAAAATCGTACTCCTGCTATGCTGCAAAAAAGGGACTTATCCCAACCAACCAATAGGAAACTACTGTTCCAACTCAGCAGCCTTCACCCAGACACGCACACTATGCGGCAGATTCCTCGCCTCATACGCTATAACCAGAGCTATCCTACAATAGCAAACCAATCCTTTTGCTCCTAACCTTGGTCTCCTGCTCCAGCTCGGCCGCCTTCACCCAGACGCGCACACTATGCGGCAGGTTCCTCGCGGCGTGCGCGATGACCGCGCGGGCGGTGTCGGGCGGTTGCAGGCGCGCTGCTTCCAGCCACAGCTCCTCGCTCGACGGGTTTACTTCGCAGCCCTTCATTATTAGGTTACGCGCCGTTTGGACCTTACCTGTGTTGAGTGGTTTCTTTGTATAAGTATATGTAAACTATAATTTTTATTCGATCTGTTTTTCTTTTATTTTTCCCCGGATGGCGGAAGGAAATACAGCTGATGCCTGCTAGTGAAATTCATAATCAGCAAAGAAAAGGAGTCTAATAATGCAAGCCCGACCCGAGGAAAAATATCACTTAGAATTGTGTCATGAATTTACCTTTAGGACTTTTTTTGAGGTAGGTATACTGCAGTAGAGTAATAAGTAAAACATACCGCTACTATTGTTATTACCTATAAGTAGAGAGTTTGAAAAACAACATGATAAGAGTCACTTACCGGTCACCTCTTCCAACCTAGCACTAGCAATCCAGGCAGGAGGATGATTCGGGTTGGTCTCTCTAACAGACTTCAGAAGCAGTCGAGCTTTCTTTATATCGTTAATATCTCCACCATAAGTAGGGATCATAGACTGCAAATCTGTCAGATACCCTTTCGGGTCGACCACAGTTTGCCCCGTCACTGAATCCGACACTTGAGACAGTTTTACCGTCATGAGAGTGTTTCTTGCTTGACCAATCTTTCTTAGGTCCAGATCACCTGAAAATATAATAACCTCATTTGCTTAAAAAAAAACCCAACCGCGCAAAAAATGTTTACACAGTGGCACTCATCACACAACAACGAATCTAATGATTTCAAACTCAAATCGGACAAGCCGTTTAGGCTCGTCTCTCTGAATGAATGAATGAAGACGTAGACGGGCGCTATTTCGCACATGATTTTGATTCGAAAAGTTTCGTTATAACCTTAAGAGTATCTCGAGTTTTAAGGCAAGGCTTAAGAAATACCTGCTAAACTGGTAAAAGGAGCAAGAAGATCTGAGACATGACACTAGTGCAATATAGATGTAGATATTATGTGTTTATATGTGTATATACTATATAGAATATTATATCTATGAGTTAGTATATTCTGTATAAACTGTATTATATGTTTAGTATTATAATATAAAACATTAATATGTATATGTTGTGTATTTTTGTATTTATTGAGTATATTATATTTGTGTATTTATTCGTAATCTGTTATTTGTGTCCACTTTTATTTAATTTTATTATTTTGGTTGGGGTGTCAGTAGTCTCAGCAGAATATCAATGCAGGCTTCATAACCTGCATATGCTGAGCTGAGGCCATTTCACAAGATTTAAATGTTCTCATAATATATATTTTTTACTGTTTTAATTTTAAATACTAGTAATAAGGAAGATAGAGCGAAACCAAGGCTCCAAAGTGTTTGCGAGAGAATTATCTATTGGGCAGAGCCAGTTGACGAAGCTGAAGACAGAGGACGGCAGTGTAGCGTCTACCATACCAGAGGTGCTAAGGGAGATTGAGAGGTTCTATGGACAGCTATATACCTCGGTCGCTAAACCTGTTAGATTAGGCAAAGACCCAAGAGCCAAGCTCACCCGACACTATACTGAAGACATCCCGGATATCAGCCTGTACGAGATTAGGACTGCCCTTAAACAACTCAAAAACAACAAAGCGCCGGGGCGACGATGGAATTACAACAGAGCTTCTAAGAGCGGGTGGAACTCCGGTACTGAAGGTCCTCCAAAGGCTCTTCAATTCCGTCCTGCTCGAAGGGGTAACGCCGGAAGCATGGAACAGAAGTGTGGTGGTGCTGTTCTTTAAAAAAGGCGATAAAGCCTTGCTGAAGAACTATAGACCCATCTCGCTTCTGAGCCATGTCTACAAGTTGTTTTCAAGGGTAATCACGAATCGTCTTGCTCGCAGGTTTGATGACTTCCAGCCTCCCGAACAAGCCGGTTTCCGAAAAGGGTTTAGTACCATAGATCATATCCACACGCTACGGCAGATTATACAAAAAACGGAAGAGTATAATCGGCCACTATGCCTAGCGTTCGTGGACTATGAGAAGGCCTTTGATTGATCGAGACATGGGCAGTGTTGCGGTCTCTCCAGCGGTGCCATATTGACCATCGATATATCGAAGTGCTGAAGTGTTTATACAGCAATGCCACCATGTCGGTACGAGTACAGGAGCGGAGCACTGAGCCGATTTCTTTGCAGAGGGGAGTGAGACAAGGAGATGTTATTTCTCCGAAGCTCTTCACCAATGCAGTGGAAGACGCCTTTAAGCTTCTCGAATGGAAAGGACTCGGCATCAATATCAATGGCGAATACATCACTCACCTTCGGTTCGCAGACGACATCGTGGTCATGGCAGAATCGCTGAAGGATCTAAGCACATGCTCGATGGCCTCAATCGAGTCTCCCAACAGGTGGGCCTGAAGATGAACATGGACAAGACGAAGATCATGTCGAACGTCCATGTGCCGCCCACTCCTGTACTGGTTGGGAGCTCGATGCTTGAAGTTGTTGACGAGTATGTTTACCTGGGACAGACGGTCAAACTAGGTAAGTCCAACTTTGAGAAGGAGGTAACTCGGCGAATCCAACTCGGCTGGGCAGCGTTCGGGAAACTACGAAGCTTATTTGTGTCCAAGATACCCCAGTCCTTAAAGACGAAGGTGTTCAACCAGTGCGTGCTGCCGGTGATGACCTACGGTGCCGAGACGTGGTCTCTAACTATGTGCCTCATAAAAAAGCTCAGGATCGCACAGCGAGCGATGGAGAGAGCTATGCTTGGGATCTCTCTGCGTGATCGAATCAGAAATGAGGAGATCCGCAGACGTACAAAGATCACCGACATAGCTGAACGGTCCAGCAAGCTGAAGTGGCAATGGGCAGGGCACATAGCTCGAAGAACTGATGGCCGATGGAGTCGGAAAGTTCTAGAGTGGATACCACGTATCGGCAAGCGCAGCGTGAGAAGGCCACCCGCGAGGTGGACGGATGACCTGGCCAAGGTTGCGGGCGTCGGTTGGATGCAGGCTGCTTCCGACCGGTCGGAATGGAGGTTGTTGGGGGAGGCCTATGTCCAACAGTGGACTTCTCAGGGCTGTAAATGATGATGATGATGAATAAGGAAGTAACTAAGTTATTGTTTGCCTAATGTTGGGAATGAATTTATTTTGATTTGATTTTGATTATATGCAAAACCCCTCGCCTGTCTTCTTTCTCTGGGCGCACATACATACTTATATTTACTGCGACGCAATACACTGCGCAAAGATGCGCTGCGCCTACTAAATAACCAGCAGCACTAATGCAAGTTGTGTGTGACAGTTTTTTAGTGGAAGTACGACATACATATTCAATTATTATTTAAAGTTTATACACAGACCGCCATCTATACCTAGCAGTAAGAAGCTTTAAAAATCCGCACATTAAAACACTAACCTGACGGTGTCAACATCCCCGGAGTCATCACTCCAGGCATCATAGACGCTAAGCCAGAAGACGGATCAATAGAGGCCGAAGACTCCCCACCAAGGTTCCTCGAAAGCACACTATCAGGCAACGGTGTGAACTTCTCCGCCCGAGGATTCCTTTGCTTCCTGTTTCTCGCGTCTCCGACTTCGGGTATAGCCGCCCATTCGTCCTCGCTGACGTCTTTTAGTTCACGCTTAAGGTCCGAGAATTGCTGCTGGATCTTTGGTCTGTAGAAATAGATGGTGGGTGTGGTCTTAAAAAATCGTGTCTAAAGATCAGCATCAGTATCATCATCATCAATATCATATTCATAAATACAAAAATACGTTACTTAATCTCGCCTAAACTACAGAAATGATTTAAATGAAATTATTAAGTTTGTCTATGTACATATTTGAATGGTGAGGATTAAACCTGAGCCTTGTACTCTTAAGTACATTCCTCATTTCGCTATATTCTTGAATGGAAACTTTAACCTTTAATTAAAGCAGTCATATAATCAAGATCACATAAGCAACATTGAAGCCTACCTTTCCTGACGATATCTCTCCAAATCTTCCTTGAGACGTTTTTCTCTGTATTCTTTTCTTTTCTCATCCATTCTCTTGTCAATGGACTCATAAATAGCGTCCGCCTCAGCGTCATCTTTATCATATGGATCCTGGGGACATATTTTAGATTGATTTCATATTATTATAAATAGCGGCCGCTTGGGACTTTGTTCGCAAGAACTTTAAAATTTCGATTATTTCCAGTTCCTGTGGGTATTTCGTGAAAAATGCTAAAAGGCTAAGGTACTGCTCAATACATCAGCTGCCAGTCAATGTCCAACTGTTTCAGAGATTAGCCAGAACAAACAGATAGAAACACAAAAAATAGAAAAAAAAAGTTATTTTGGAATATGTACTATGCATACATCCATATGCATTTAGCAAAAAACTGTTATTTTAATTATATCAACACACACTCCAATTATATTAATCTGTATGGATATGGATAGTGGCTGTAGGTAGCTTAAATCTGAACAGCAAATGTTAATGTTGTCACTAGAATTGACAGGGCCATAGAAAACATGCCCAGGGTAGTGTTAAAACTGGCCTTAGTAAAAAAATTGACAGTTGGAACCCTAAAGCAAAACATCACTGCTTAGGTTTGGGGGCGTTCAAGTATTACGTAACGCAATTTGGGGGGGAGGGGGTCTCGTAAAACGTTACGATGCGTTACAGGGGCGGGAGGGGGTCTTTCTTAAAATATGTTACGCAACATTGTTTCTCTTTTTAAAATATAAAATTAGGGAATGAAAACTCCCAAATTGGCAACCCTTTTCGTTTACGTTTTACAGGGAAACCCTCGATTTTATTAGTCTGGTCGTCATTTTTAATTTGTTCTCGCAAATTGGCAACCTTTACGTTTATACACTTATATTTCACGGGGAATTACGTAACGTTTAGAGAGTGGGAGGGTGGGTATAGAAAAACGTTACGGTGCGTTACAAGTGGGGAGGGGTCCAAAATCTTAAAAAATTGCCTTACGTAATACTTGAACACTCCCTTTACCATAGAAATATATTATAAAATCAAGTAGTATCCAATGACATTTACCTTAGAAAACAAGGAACCACTGTATCCTGAGAATTCATCATAGTTAGAGTCATTAAGGTCCTCATCATCATCTTCTTCTTCATTCTTTTTTCTTTTTCCAGCTGGAGGGGCATGGCGATCATCACTGCATATTAAATATTAAACATCATTGAGTTGTTCACTCACACTCAAAACGATGATTAATTTGGGAATTTAAGGAATCCTATCTTAGTAGACCTTTAAAATTTTCACATTTCTACAATTAGCAGTTACTGTGTGTGTGTACAAATGTAGTAACTTCTTTTTTTATAATATAGATATAGCTACTCTGGGAGTGAAAAAAAAAAGTATAATACTACAGCTGCTTCTCTTACCGGGCATACTGTACAAGTTAGTAGAGGGACAAGAGGGTCTTGATGTTTTGTAGGCGATGGGCTGACCACTCGTCACTACTAACCGAACTTGTACATCTCAACTATACCCTCAAAATTGGTCAGAAGTGGCACCATGTGGTTCTATCAGTCCTTGGTGCTCTGCCTACCCCATAAGGGATAAAGGAGTGATTATATATATATGTAGATATAGGCCTATAGGGATTCAACCCTGGAGTTTTGAGTCTGCAGGCAGAGTTACACAGCCATCTTCTCCAAACATCCTCCTTTATAACAATGATAAGTTGTTTAAAGACATACTGACTAACAAGGAGCAGGAATAATAGAAAGGGAATTTTAATTTTTAACTAATAATTGCTGTACTTACGAAACATCATTTGCATCCCTTGCAGGTCCAATATCAGATCTAGTGGTGAATCCTGTAGCACTGGATAATTATTAATTAATTATTTATATGATTACGAAGTTAAAAACAACATTGAATTTATAGGATAGTAGATGTAATTGTGATAAGTAATAAGAGTATTCCCAGACTTATGAACAATTACATGCAAATCTATATAATATGTACAAGTGCCTTTACAATAAATGCTGATTCATATAGTTTACGCTTTCTACAAGGATCAAATTATAAACAACTCACCCTCTTCCCACTCCTGCCACATAACCTAAGGGTGCTGGAATTCCTAAGAAATGCTTTTTATTCTTATTTACAAATGCCTGCGGAGGAACTGACATTTTTATAGTATTACAATAATGTTTATAAATGCAGTGAAAACAGTTTGAATTTAGTTGATTCTATCTGTTTAATGTTTCCAAAACAGGTTAAAAATCGCCTTCTCTATGTTAAAAATTGTATTGATATTGTAATGACAGTGACAGCAGTAGACACAATTGACAGCCTGCTCCTTAATAGCCTTTACTCTGATAGCTGTGTGGTGAACAGAGTAGTATATTCTTTGGGTGGTTTTTCTGCCACCAGATGGTGCTTCGTAGGTTTTTTTTTTTTTTTTTTTAGTTTATCCCGAAGGAAAGGCAAGGGGAACTAAGCCCATACAGCCTAATCATTGTTTAGTAAAATGTATTCTGAATTTATGATGAATGACAATGATGATGAATGGAAGCGTCGGAAAAATCCTCAAGAACAAGTGTAAAGTTAGTCAAAATGAAAAATTATTGCAGAAACAACTTACATGCACCCATGAATAGATCGTAATCCGTCTAAAGTTTTACTCGGCTTACCTGCGTATAAAACCATGCACACGCACTAGATTCACATCACAAGTAATCAAAATATAACTTATCTATCAGAAAACATCACTTTACGGACACATGCAAGCCATTTACAAATAATTTTTGATTTTCACAAGAAAATTACACCTGCACCCTTCCAGCTTTTCCCACCGAATCCAGTGCTTCGTAGGCACAGGGACCTGGTACTAGTTAGTGATGTGCCGGATCGTCAAACATGTATACGGATGAATACGGATATTTCTATATATATATATACATATATATATATATATATAGGACGGGTAGTCTGTCAAAATGGCCGTGTCGGAGATCAAGATGTCATATCCTACAGTCGGATCTCCAACGCCATCTATTTTCAATCGTTGAAGTTAGAAACGTCAAGTCGACAGCTATCACTGACTGGAGGACAGCTGTCACTTGGGTAAAGACAAGACAGAGTACTGAGAGGGCGCCACTGTAGATTTACAACGACCACCGGATCGTTTGAATTGAGCCGGAGGGTATTCTGTCCTTTTGGTTGCGTCTGGAGCGAAGCACGGGTGCTAATCAGCCTCTGTCTTGTACTTACCACGTTTCTACGTTATCCGCTAGAATCCTAGTAATCTTGTGCGTAGATACAGTGAAAGTGTTTGAGATTCCTAATTAAGCTTGTTTACTACACGCCGCATTCTTTATTTCGGATTTTGGAAGATGTCGGACACACCTAACGGCACGCCACTCGACCCATCTACGTCATCAGAAGTGGGATGCAACCCGGATCACCCACATGAAACACGTGCTTCAAATAGTGACTCGAGCGAAGAAAAATGGCGTCTTCTCTTCGAGCAACAAAATCAAAATTTTCTGGCGTTGGTGCAAGCAATAAAACTACCTGCATCTTCGGACTCTATTCGCCTTCCTGATTTCGACCCAGAGAAAAGAGACATCGACGCCCGAGCTTGGATAACGACCGCGGACATGTGTATCACAGATCGACATCGCCATGGATCTTCTCTGATGATCGCGTTAAGCCACGACTCAAGGGCGAAGCATCATCTTGGCTGTCTTCAATATCGTTTCCTAATATGACGTGGGCCGATTTTAAGGAGCTTTTCGTAGCAAGGTATGACTGTCCTGAAACTGCTGCTTCCTTTCTCATCAGTATGCACGACAAGAAACCGAGAGATAACGAGTGCCTGGCCTCATACGCCGCTACCCTCATAACATCCTTAATGGCAAGGTGGAATGGACTGACTACAGAACAGATAGCAATAGCCACTGTCTTAGCTCATATTTCAAAACAAGAGCCACGTGTTCAGAGGATTGCTATAACGACTGACATCAAGATGCGTAACCATTTACAAAAGGAACTGAAGGCTGTCTCGTTCCTGAAGAGAAGTTATTCATCAAGTATTTATCGTGATGGACCCGACCTAAAAAGAAACCGACCTAATGGATCTGCTGTGACCATCAAGTGCTTTAATTGTGGACAACTAGGCCACAAATCTCTTCAATGTCGCAACAAAGCCAATTCGAAGAAGCAAGATGACCGGTCCAAACACAGGTCCTTTCACGGGGACCATAACTCGACCAACCAACCTACAGGGAGAACCGATCGCATCACCTGCTTCAACTGCCGGGAACAAGGCCACTATGCATCCGACTGCCCGAAGAGGAAAATCAAGGAGGGGAACAACGGTACCGGCGGCGGCACTGGAACTGGTCCAGCTAAGGAAAAGCGAGTAGACGTGTGCATTGTGAATGCGCCTTCGGGTTCTCTGCGTCACTCTGGTGAGTCATTCCCATTTACTTACGACTCAGGTTCAGAGTGTTCCTTAGTTAAAGGATCGATTGCTTTGAAATTTAGTGGTAAGCGAATTTATGACAATGTTTCTATGACTGGTATAGGACAAACTTCTATAGTCTCGACCATGCAAATTTTAACGACAATTGACATTGACAATATTAACTTTGAGATACTCCTTCATGTTTTACCTGACCATTGTTTGCGATACAACATTATGATCGGACGTGAAATTCTAGCTATCGGTTTGACTGTACATATGTCGGTAGATAAAGTACGTTTCGAGAAAATTAACATAGTCGAATCATGTGATGTAGTTGCAAATAATGGTATAGACCTTGACTTGGTAGATACTGACGTTAGTAATGAATACAGACCTAGGTTGATTGAGATTTTAGAACGGTTCAAGCTTAGTTTCATTACCGGTACACCTACTTCTCCTGCTGACACTGAACCTATGCAGATACGGCTCGTAGACCCGCACAAGACGGTAAATCGTCGCCCATACAGGCTGACCCCAGATGAACGTCAGATTGTGAGGGGCAAGATCAACGAGCTGCTTAATGCTAAGGTAATTAGACCTAGTTCTTCACCGTTCGCAAGCCCGATACTTTTGGTTAAAAAAAAGACGGTTCAGATAGAATGTGTGTCGATTATAGGGAGTTGAACGATAACACCGTTGCTGACCGTTTTCCTTTACCACTCATATCTGAACAGATTGCTAGGTTGCACGGAGGACATTTTTTTACAATTTTAGATTTAGCATCGGGATTTCACCAGATCCCTATCGAGTCGGAGTCCATAGAGCGCACAGCATTCGTGACAACTGAAGGTCAGTATGAGTACCTTACTATGCCCTTCGGTTTGAAAAATGCTCCTGCAGTGTTTCAACGTGCTCTCATACATGCTCTAGGCGATCTCGTGAACAAGTACGTTGTAGTGTACATGGATGACGTGCTAGTTGTGGCCAGTAACATCGACGAAGCTTTCGATAGACTAAAGGTAGTATTAGAAGTTCTTTCTGGGAAGGGATTTTCGTTAAATCCTAAAAAGTGCTCATTCCTGAAAGAAAAAGTAGAGTACCTAGGCTTCGAGGTGCGCCGAGGTCAAATTCGTCTGAATCCACGAAAGATAGTTGCACTTACCGCTTTACCACCGACCGGCGCTCTTAATAATCAAGGTAGATTTTATGATTTTCATTTTGATTCGGGTGCTGAGTGTTCACTAATAAAAGAAAGCGTTGCATCAAGTTTCAATGGTAAAAGAATTGCTAAAACTGTCTCTCTAACGGGAATTGGTCAAACCAGTGTATTCAGCACCCAGCAAATACTGTGTAATGTTGAAATTAATGATTATTGTTTAGAACTTTTATTACATGTTTTACCCGATGTGTATATGCGTAGTGATATTATGCTAGGTCGTGAAATATTGAGTCAAGGCTTCGTTATTGACTTGTCAACAAATAATTTTAGCATTTCAAAACAAAATAATTTGACAGTTTTAAATTGTGACGTTTTAACCGATTCTAGTATCAGTAACGACTTTAGTAATGTTGACACAGATATACCCTCTTGTAAAAAGTCAGATCTTTTAACTATTTTAGGTGAATATTCCAGTTATTTTACAACAGGTTTGCCAAAAACTCGTGTAACTACAGGTGAACTCGAAATTCGATTAATTGATCCGAAGTATAGAGGTCCTTTTAGGGTATCGGAGGTACTTGAAGGTAATCGTTATGTTCTTAAAGCCCTTAATTCCAATAGAACCTATAAGTATGCACATGACAGACTTAGGCGAATGCCTGCGAATGACATTACCAATGACATGCTGACATGTGACCGTGATGATAATCTGTGCGAACTTGACGGGGATGGACCGTCATGTTCAAATTAATGTTGAGTTGACTGATTGAGAGTGGTTTACGGATACCGGATAGAGGTATTCAAGAGTCACTGGATGGAAGTGACTAGACTGGTATACGGAAGCTGGATGGAAGTTTCCAAGAGTTGCTAGATTGAGGCAACTAGACTTACTTGACTGACGTTACTCTATATGGATTGTGTATACTGTAGCCTTGTTTTGGAATTATTTACCTTGTGTGTGCCATGCCGTTTGGTTTAAAGAACGCCAGTTCAGTTTATCAGCGGGCTATAGCAAAAGCTTTAGGTGAATTAGCTCATAGTTATATTTTTTCTTACATTGATGACCTGCTGGTATTGTATTCTACAGGAGAGCAGGGGTTGGAACGTCTACGACGTGTCTTAGATGTGTTCATTAAGAATGAAAAACGTAATCAAGTTAAACTAGATCCTAAATTTTAAGGACCGTATAAAATTTAATTGTTAGATGGTGATAGATACCGACTAAAATCTTTGTCTTCAAATCGAACCTACAAATATTCGCACGATCGGGTCCGTAGGGTGCCAGACCATCAAGTTCCTAGTAATTTTGATATCGAAATTAATGTGACCTCAGAGTCTAAATGAATGAATTTTCATATGCGATGTACAAGTTACTGACCGGTTTTTTTAAATTGTGACTTTGACAAACCCTTGACAGACAGTAGTATGTATTTGTGGCAGAACCGAAGGACCGAGTTTCTGCTGTAGCCGATGGACAGTGCTACATGTGTGTGTGTGGGAAACCGAAGGACCGTGTTTCCGTAGTAGGTAGCCGATGGACTGTGCTACATGTGTGTGTTGGAAACCGAAGGACTGTGTTTCCATAGTAGATAGCCGAAGGACTGGCTATATGACTAACTGTTACTGTAATGTTGACCGAAGGAAAGGTCTGACTGATTTAAACGTATGTGCGAGTCTGCTTATCTTTTATTTTTTATGTCTTTACGTAAAGATTTTGGGAACTTGACGGTCGATGAGCGATTTTTGTGATTTCATGAACTATTGTAATAAGAAGTCTTTAAATTTAAGTTAAGTCAGAATAGCCGAGCGCAGATACTTCCTTGAGTTATCTTGTTCACAGATTCATCGGTTCTACCCGAGGACGGGTAGTCTGTCAAAATGGCCGTGTCGGAGATCAAGATGTCATATCCTACAGTCGGATCTCCAACGCCATCTATTTTCAATCGTTGAAGTTAGAAACGTCAAGTCGACAGCTATCACTGACTGGAGGACAGCTGTCACTTGGGTAAAGACAAGACAGAGTACTGAGAGGGCGCCACTGTAGATTTACAACGACCACCGGATCGTTTGAATTGAGCCGGAGGGTATTCTGTCCTTTTGGTTGCGTCTGGAGCGAAGCACGGGTGCTAATCAGCCTCTGTCTTGTACTTACCACGTTTCTACGTTATCCGCTAGAATCCTAGTAATCTTGTGCGTAGATACAGTGAAAGTGTTTGAGATTCCTAATTAAGCTTGTTTACTACACGCCGCATTCTTTATTTCGGATTTTGGAAGATGTCGGACACACCTAACGGCACGCCACTCGACCCATCTACGTCATATATATATATATATAGAAATATCCGAAATATATATATAGAAATATCATTGTATGAAAATTTCTGAGATATTAAAAAATTCTCCATAATATCGGGAAAAATAAACATGTGATTTCGAGTCTCAAATTGTTGAGGGCCCTCTACCCTCGGTGTCTAGACACCACTCTGCCCACAAGCCCCTCACTTGCTGCAGACTGGGTTACAAGCGTGGAGTGTGAAATAATAACGCGATGTGAACGGTTCCAGCGACAGACGAAGACTGGCCAATTTATTTTATTGAACTTATATTTATGCAATACAGACACTACTTATGTGATAGACTATGGTAAGAAGGTATTTTGAATCTATTAACCAATTACAATGCTTAGAACAATTTAGACAACTCACCTGAGGGGTGAGGGGTGTAAGGAAAAAGATGATGCAATATTGACAAGTATTGCGTAATACAGAATTGATACGAAACTGATACAAAACTAAGGTTTTTCTAGTTATTTGAACTCATACTAATTACATTTAGGCTTTTCCAATAAGATTCTAAGTTGCTAATGAAGTTAAATGGTACAATATGATTCTATCACTGAAAGACCGCTAAAATGACCGTTAAATTATATAATTAGCCTGTTTTTCAGGCGACAAGTCCAGGAAAGGTTACACATTAATCCTTACTAACTACAGGATAGGTTTATGCGGATATAGAAAGCTTTTACGATACATAAATTACACATTTTACCTATATTCTTTACACTATGACTCTAAATTAATCCAAAACAATAGGTAATTAACGAACAATGGATACAAACTATTTGTACTTATGTTGAGAAATATATACTTTACAATATAAAATGCTGTTTTACTAATTGGAATACATACATAAGATTTTACGTTAAGTTTCATCAAAATAATTAAGCAAACAGGTTGGTATGTACTCCTACAAACTAATGAAACTAAGGTAAGATTATACAAATGTTATGATGCTTTATGTATTTAAGATACGCATCATTTAGGGCTAAGTTTTATGATTAATTATACAGATATTACTCAATGCTGAAGGCAATTACAAGCTTCTAAGTTATAACTCCAAGTGAATTTACATCAAAGATTATTACAAAATATGCGAAAATACATGCTCAAGTACGGTAAGGTACGAGGTGATAACGGGGCGGCATTTACATTTCTATTTTATGTTACTGAGCTGTGATTGGCTGAGCCAATATGAATGAATCTAAATTAACATAATACAAGATTATTACTAGATTATTACATATTACAAGATTATTAATATACTATTCGCTACAGAAACTATGCTTAATACTAATTTGTTGTCTGGTTTAAGACCAGTGTAAGTGGGAACGTAGAGTTAGTTTGGGGATGTTCAAAAATTGTCAACAGTCCCCCCTCCGTGCGAAGACAGTGTCTGAGTACAGATATCAGGTGGTACGATTTTTGAGCTACTTGTTATCTTTATGAGCCTCGAAGTTGGACGTCTCAGTGTGCCAGCTAAAGTTCTTACGTCTGATGTTCTGACTTTGCCATCTGGACCAGGATAAGTATGTGTTATTACACCTTTGGGCCATACACCTCGCGGTAATGACGAGTCTATAATCAATACAACATCTCCGACATTAGGGTTAGTGAAGCCGGTGTTGCGATCGTACTTAGGCGTGAGAGTTGGTAAGTATTCTCTCACCCAGCGATTCCAAAATTTATCGGTTAATCTCTGAACAGTACGCCACGTAGCTGCGCCGATTAAATCGCTATTACTGAACAGGCCAATTTGAGGTAAGCCGTTCGAACGCCCGATAAGAAAATGGTTTGGCGTTAGACTCTCAGTGTCATCTGGATCTAGGCTGACGTCAGTTAATGGTCTTGAGTTAATCAGATGTTCTGCTTCGAGTAGGAGAGTATGAAGGACTTCCTCGCGGGGCTGTCTTTCCTTGAGAGTAACAGATAGTGCCACTTTGACTGAGCGAACCATTCGTTCCCACGCACCTCCCATATTAGGGGCCCCGGGTGGAATAAACTTCCATTTAATCCCGCGCGACTCTACCTTATCAACGATATCGATCTTTAATTTCTCGAATTCTTCCTTAAGCTCGCGATTCGCGCCAACAAAATTCGTACCGTTATCGCTATAAAGTGTCTTCGGAGACCCGCGCCTAGCTGACATTCGACGCAAAGCTAATATCATACAGTCAGATGACAATGACGATGCTATCTCGAGGTGGATTGCGCGCGTGGTAAGACAGGTGAACAAAGCTATCCAACGCTTCTCGCTCCTACGACCTACTGTTATATGAACCGGACCGAAATAGTCAACACCGGTGCACGTGAACGGCGGCTGAGATTGTTGCAACCGCTCTATAGGTAAATCGCCCAACGGTGCCATTCGTGGGATGTCCTTATGCAATCTACACCAATTACATTCCCGTGCAACGGACTTAACTAATACTCGCAACGATAGTATGTAAAAACGCTGCCTAATTTCGTTCATAATGGTTTGATGATTACCATGTCCGTAATCTAGATGATATTGACGTACGAGCAATCTAACAATCGGATGCTTACCGTCTAAGACTATAGGGTTTTTATACGAGTCCGGCACGCAATCGGCTGCGCTAACTCTCGTGTTAAGCCGCAATAATCCGTCGTTCATAACCAAAGATAAATGTTTTACACGGGAAGACTTAGACAATTTATCGTTATTAACTATGCATTTTCGTTCGTCACTAAATGAATCTAATTGAATGCTTTCCAAAATAATGCGTTCCGCCCGTACTAAATATTCGGTAGGTAAAGTCATCAGCTGAGACTTTACCTCGTCATCGACTAGATGGCGCTGCGCTACCGTCTTACTACCATACTTTCGCCAGCTCCTATCGGATATCCTACGTTTGAGTGCGCTTACCGGTTGCGAATTGTTACCCAACAAAGATTTAAAAGTGTCCGCACACTGTAAGATACGCGCTGTGGTTCGAAGGTATCGTTTGTACGACGAAAACCTTGTCATATCGGGCAATGGTACTCGATTGGTGTTTATTAAAGTAGCTACTGTTACGGTACGCTCCTCTCCTGTGGGAGGCGTTGCTATTAGCTCACTACGGTCTACTGGCCATTGCCTGTCATCGTCGCACAAAATTCCGGACCCTTTAAACCACCGATGGTCTATATTAAAACTTAGTGGGGGAATCCCGCGTCGCGTCATCGGCTACGTAAAGAGTGCTATCTAGCCATCTCCATTCCGATGTTTGTGAATGATCTTCGATTTCCGCGAGCCTATGCGCTACGGCGGGCCTAAAAGAACGCGGGTCAGATTTTATCTAAGCTAATACGGCTCGCTTTATCGAAAACACGACGCATCTTAAACTTTTGAGGATACACTACCGCGAAATGTGGTAGGTACCACGTACGTACCGATGTAGGCGTCGATTTGGCTGGCTCTGCGTAACCATTTTTAAATAAGTTATTTAGCTGCTCTACATATTGATTTTTATAAATCGGGTTTTTATTTAATTTGCGTTCTATTCTTAACAAACGTTGCAACGCGTTATCTCTATTTTTAGGTATTACTTCGTTGTCGTGACGCCATAGTAAACCGCACTCGAAACGCCCGTCAGTTGTTTTCCTAGTGGTCTTATCTAGAATGCTAATAGCGCGTTGTTCTGTATCGTGCGTGGGCCGTTTTGGTTCTATTCCTAACGCGTCTATAGAGAAGTTACGTTTCATTAAACTTTGTATGTTATTTGATGAAATTTGCTCTAAACTATTGTTATTATTATTTGTGTTATTTACGAAATTTACTTTTTTAATAGCATCGCTATTGCACCCGTGCAATACCCATCCGAGACGGGTTAATGAAGCTACCGGTTGGCTTGAAGAGCCCGACTTAAGTTGCCTAGTTACGATAAGATGCCAGTTATCTTGTCCTATCAAAAGTGAAGGTCTCACTTGATCGTATGTGAGCTGATCTGCTATGTCCGCTAAGTGAGTATGATTTGAAAGGTTGCGCTTATACACGCCCTGCGAAGATAAGCTTAATTCGGCTATAGTTAACGCGCATATTGGTTCGTAATTACGCGTGAATCTACCTTTGATCTTTAAATCTAGACGTTGCGACATACTATTAATGCGGTGACCCCCGACTCCCTCTATTGCTAACTTTTCTACCGGACCTACGGCCCCTATTCTATTGGCTATATCGTCGAGCAATAGAGTCCCGGTTGACCCTTCGTCTAACAATGCGATAACGGAGGTGCTGCCCTCTGGCCCTAATAGATCTACTGGTACCATTTTAAGATATGCGCGCGGCTCGGATAAGTGATTAACCGATACTGTAGCCGGCGGCTCCGGTTTCGCCTCCACCGGTGGAGGCAGTTCGCTATGCAGCAACCTATGATGCCTACGTCTACAACCGTCTACATCGCAATGCTTCGACTTGCATTTGTCGCTAATGTGTTTACTGCTCAAACATCGAAAACATACTCTTAAGCGCTTTACTATGTTCCATCGCTCTTTCACATTTACTTTTATAAATTGCGGACATTTTTCTAGAGTATGGTCTCGACCCCGGCAATTTACACATTTCCTATCCCTATCACCGAAAGCTGCCGCAACTACCTGGTGGTCGCTTTCTAACTCGCTTTCGCTGGAATAGCTGTCTGAATAGTGAGATGAATCTGACTCGTCAGAGGTCGTCTCCCGTACTACGGCCGCGTGAACTCTATTTCGCCGCGGCGGTGGCGGCTGAACGTCCCTATGTCTCGTATAACGCCTTTCCGACGCGGGCGTGCTATCGTACGCTTCGAACTGATCCGCTATGATGTTTAGGAAAGCCGATAACGCTATAAGAATAGGTTCTTTTTCGTTGCGCGACCTGTATTCGTACCATCGAAACTTGACTAACATATTCATCTTATCTATTATTCTGTCGGATACGTCGCTAGAGTACAAATATTCGATTCGGTCCATTTGTTTAATTGTGTTTACGCTGTTAGCAACCGCGCTCGCGAACGCCCCTATACCTTTGACGTCTTGCGACATGGGCGGAAGTTTTTGTAAACTTTCAATCTCGCTCTTAATAAGATGGGTCGGACGACCGAATCTACGCTCTAACATGTACATTATCTCCTCGGGGTCGGAATGCGTGTAAAGCATGGACTTTACAGCCTCCCTAGCCTGCCCCTGTATAGCGCGACGTAACCTAGCCATATTCTCTATGTCGCTAAAGAATTCGCGCGTGTCCCTAAAAACCGCACGAAAAGCTATCCACTCGCGTGGGTTGCCATTAAAATTATGTAACTCGTTAATATACCGCGGCGCCTGTCTAGATGACGTTTGACTGGTTGATCGCATGGCCTGTATTAACGCGGAGGCGAGGTTATCTATCTCCGGTTTCGGCGCCTCTATCTCGGGAACTTTACGCGGCGTTACTACTCGCGGTTCAATCGGCTTACTTGCGGTCTTACTTTGCTCGATTGACTTCGTTACCCATTTCGATACGTTATCGCGGTTATCTTCTACCTCGCTTAAACCCGACGTTTCTGCCTCATCCAATTGCGCAAGCTCTAGACGCGACTTAGCTATTGTCCGCGCCGCTTCCGCTTTCTCAAATTCGATACGCGCCTCTAGTAATGCTCGTCGTCGCCGACTCGAACTACTCGACGCTCGTGATCCCGCCGACTTACGCGTTGTTACCGGACAGTTGACAACCGTTCCATCCCGGGATGGCGGATCGACCCTACTACCGGACGCTACCGCGACGTTATCCACCTTACCTTGTAACGAAACCCTATCAGTACGCTCCGTACCCGACGTGTGGTCGGTCGACATCGTGCGCTCAGTCGAAGTGGTCTGCTCTGTACTAACAGTGGCAGACGATTCTCCCGTTCGCTCTGTACTTACGGAGGTTTGTTCGCTACCCTTATTGTGACTTCTTGTTCTAGTCATGTCGAATCCCGATGCTCTGGCCGTAGTTGTAGATGAAGAGACAAGGTCCCTACCTACCTACGGCTACTACCCACGGACCCCTACCTACCTGCAAGCTGTCCCTACCTGCCTACAGGAAACTAAGGAGGGAATGGGTAAAGGACAAGGAACCGCCCGGCAGAGAGTGTACGCTTCAACACAAGTGTAAACTACTGAGAGGAACGCTCAGCAGAAATCGCGTGCCTAAACAATCTCCATGATTGCCAAGCCATGATCCACGTACACCTTACCGACGCCGGCCGAACTAGGTCAGCTGCTAATCAGCCGGGTGGTGCTGTTCGATCACACCACACCCGCTACTATGAGGCGGTTAACCTAGTGCCCACCGTTTGGCACCGTTAGGTGGCAGACACTAGGCCACAGTAAACTGTGTTGGCTTCGAAGGTACCCGTGGCTTGCCCAGCTCTGACCGGGCACCTCACGCTCCACCTCTTCGTGACAATTCCGGTTTCCTTTTCGCAGGTACTTGCGGGCAACATGCACCTGAGCAAACACCTGCACATCTACTTCACAGGTACTCGTGGCTTGGGTTAGCACTGAGCGAGCACCTGCACCTCTGCTTCTTGTACCCGCGGCTAAACAGCCTTGAAACGGGTACTCCAAAGGCTCCTCCCACTTCACAGGTACTCACGGCTATTTATGCTCTGAGTGAGCACCTGCTCATCTACTTCACAGGTACTCGTGGCTTGGGTTAGCACTGAACGAGCACCTGCACATCTGCTTCTTGTACCCGCGGCTATACAGCCTTGAGACGGGTACTCCAAGCTCCGTCCTCCTCACAGGTACTCACAGCCTATTTCTTCGCTGGGTGAGCACCTGCTTTCTGCTTCTTTTTTCGTTGTGTTCGGGCAACAGACCCGACAAAATTTTCTTGAAGCCCGCGGCGAACCAGACACGCACCACACGGACTTCCGCTTCCTCGGGCGACAGACCCGATCTGCAGGCAACAGACCTGACTCGTAGCGTTTCACGGGCCCAGTGCTTCCTTCCGGCACCTCCCCGATCCGGGCTACCAGAGCACTCGCGGCGAACCAGACACGCACCACACGAGCCCCTGATGGAATCTCCGCCTGCCCTGCATCCACTGCGCCTTCTTTCCTTCCCGCTGATATCCGGCTCGAAGGACCAAACTGTTGAGGGCCCTCTACCCTCGGTGTCTAGACACCACTCTGCCCACAAGCCCCTTACTTGCTGCAGACTGGGTTACAAGCGTGGAGTGTGAAATAATAACGCGATGTGAACGGTTCCAGCGACAGACGAAGACTGGCCAATTTATTTTTTATTTTTTTTTTTTTTTTTGAATGATAATCTGATGATAGCCTGAAGGGCTTTGTCATCTTCACCGGGCTACTTGGTGTGCGCTGAAGGCGCACAACCGAATGGTTTAAACCTACGCGACCAGTGCACCCCAGATGCGGCTGGGGCTTTGTCGCTTGGGGGACTAAACAAAGGTTTTTATGACTATTTGTAGGATGGCTGGTAGGGTCGATGCCCAGCAGCGTCCTACTTTTGACTCTACCTACTAAGGGTTCCTGAAAAACCCACCGCTAAAGAACCCTCGGAACAACTGCGGTGGGGCTGTGTTGGCCAAACGAGTCAGATCAGGGCTGCCTACTTTGGTCAGTCACCTGTCTGGTGTGTGTTGAATCTATGAGAGGTTGGCGGCGTCCCCTCCGACGGGGGCGCCGCATAGTGGTTGCGCTTGACGCGGGGGCTGGATTTAAACTGGCCAGATACGCCGTAATGGCGTCGTCGTCGTCCGCGAGTACGTCTCGGGGACGTCGTCTCTGCCCCGTCGAGTGGTAGTGACGGGGTTGGTAGGTAATGGCTTTCACAACCAGCGGGTTGGTGTGATGGGATAAGCGGTCAAAGAAGCGACGTGAAGCGTCCTTCATGTATTTACGGAGGGTCGGTACCTCGAGGTCGCGATGCAGATCCAAGTTCCGGACGTACCACGGGGAACCCGTGGCACGCCTCAGAAATTGGTTCTGGATCACCTGCATTCGGTAGAGAGTGGATCGTGGGATGTGGGCGAAGACTACGCTCGAGTACATGAGTACCGGGCGTATGATCGTCTTGTAGAGAGTAATCTTGTGCCGAAGCCCAAGTTTGCTCTTTTTAGACGTCAACGAGGAGAGGCGGCTTGCGAAGAACCGCGCCCGATTAGACACTATCTTGAGGTGAGCCTTGAACGTAAGTTTACGATCAAGGGTCACACCAAGGTATTTGTACGTCTCTACCCAGGGGATAGAGCGGTCAAATAGCCTAATGTCTGAGACCGACTGGCGTCGGCCCGGGGTGTACGGGTCTGGGCAAGTCCGACCAAAGAGCATTGCTGCGCTTTTGTCGGGGTTGACCTCGATACGCCAACGCCGGAACCATGAGCCTAAGGTGGTGACGGCTTTTTGCAGGGTTTTGCAGATAACCCCATGGTTCCAGTGCGACGTGTAGAGTGCGGTGTCATCCGCAAATAGGGCGAGCTCCACGTTTGGAGTGTGCGGGATGTCGCTCGTGTAGAGCGAGTAGAGGATGGGAGAAAGGACTGAGCCTTGGGGGACGCCGGCCCTGATGGGGCGGGGGGAGGAGAGTTCGCCCTCGATGCGGTACTGAAACGTTCGGTTGACAAGGAAATCTCGCAAGATGAGCACGAGACCGTGTGGCACTCCTAAGTGGATGAGCTTGTAGATCAAGCCTTTGTGCCATACCTTGTCGAACGCTTTAGCCACATCGAAGAAGAGCACTCCTGTGGGGACCTTGTTCTTGAACACGCAGAAGCGGTCCAAGATGTGCTCCGTGAGGCGGTGCACTTGCATGGTGCACGAGTGTTGGCGCCTAAAGCCAAACTGCTCGTCGGGGAGGAGATTGTTGTCGTTGACGACTACGAGGAGCCGTCTGACGACAATTCTCTCATAGAGTTTGGCCATAGTCTTGAGGAGACTAATCGGCCTGTACGAGGACGGGACGTTCGCGGGTTTACCGGGCTTACGGATGCCGATAACGATGGCATTTTTCCAGGCGGCTGGAACAACGAAGTTACTGAGTGCAGCATTGAAGATGCTCACCAGTAGTAGGATGAGGGGGGCAGGGAGGACTTTGAGAGCCTTGTTCGGGATGCCGTCGGCACCCGGGGCTTTCCTAGGTTTAAGATCGCGAATGATCTCCTCGACCTCTTTAGGAGTGGTCGGGGTGAGAGCCTCTGAAGGAGGAGGGAGAGATGGGAGGGAGTCCACTTCACTTTCCACCGTTTGCAGGTGGTCGGGGTCGACCGGGAGGGTGCTCGGGGAGCACTGGGATTCTAGGCTGTCCGCCAGACAGTTGGCCTTCTCGCTATCATCGAAGGCTAGAACTCCGCCGGGAGTGACAAGAGGAGGGACATCGCTCAGGGTTTCACTCCTGAGGGCCCTCGCCAGTTGCCAGTACGCCTGGTGACTGGGAGAGATCTCGCTCATGAAATTATCCCAATTGGTGTCCCTCAGTTCTTGTATTCTGTCTTTGACTTTCCTCTGAAGGAGGTTCCTACGAGCTTTGCGCTCCTGCGTAGGGTACATGTCGCAGCCGCGAACCGCCGCGTTCTTTTCCCTTATCAACTCCTTTATGTCGCCAGGCAGCTGCCAGCGGCGATCGTTCGCCGCTGGCACCCGCTTGGAGCTTTCGCTCATAGCGACCGAAAGGTGGTTGGTGAGGGCGTCGATTGCGACGTTCGCTTCTTCGACAGAGGTAATAGTGTCGGGGACTGATTCTAAGTGCCGAGTAGGGTCGAGTTTGAGGTAGGCCTCAAACTTTTCCCAATCCACTACGGATTTGTCGGGCAGCTCATTGAGATCGTCCGTGCCTATTTTTAGGACTACGGGCCTGTGATCCGAGTGAAGCTCGTGAAACACCTCAATGGATTTAAAACGTAGAGATACGTTCTTGAGTATGGCTATGTCTAGGACATCGGGGGCATGGTCGTTGTCGAGTATGTTGTTAACGGTCGGGTAGCGCGTTGGCTCAAGGGGGGCGATCACGTCAAAGGCGTGATTGAGTTGCAACTCGTTAAGCGCGTTGCCTCTGGTGTTGGTTCTGGCGGAGTTCCAGTAGCGATGTTTGGCGTTTAGGTCCCCGGCCAGTATGACCGAGGGGCCTAGGCCAAGCAGAGCGAGAAGGTCTGCCTCGAGGAGGGCTTTAGACGGGCTGAGGTAGACGGATGCTATTATGACTGGCTGATGGCCGGTCATACTAATTCTACAAATGGAGGCCTCGATGTTGGTGAGGTCCGGGCAGTCGATAGGCATGCAGTGAAAGGACCGCTTGTAATAGATTAGGGTGCCACCTTTCGGGGCGCCCAATCTGTCGTTGCGAACGATGGAGTAGTTCGCTAGGCGCGGGTCTCTATTCGCTGGCTTCAGGAAGGTCTCCTGAAGCAGCATGATATCGATTTGGTGTGTTCGGATGAAGTGGAAGACTTCGTCCTTTTGTTTGGAAAGCCCATCTGCGTTGAAGAACGAGATGGACAGTGAACGCGGTTTTATCCTACTGGTTGTGGAAGCCATTTTATGATAACGAGAGTTTTAGTGTTGAAATGACGTCTCTGTACTTCAGCAGAGTCTGTAAGTACACGGTGGCTTTGCCAGACCGACTGGCAATTTCGAGTGCCTCCGCTGCTTCGAGTAGCAGCGGGAGGTTTTCGAAGGTGGCGTCCAGCAGAGTGCTGAAGTCGCCTGCGTTAGGCGCAGCGGCGGGAGGATTGCCTGAAGGGCGAATCCTCGGATCGCGGCTCGAGATAGCAGCGATCCTAGGTGCGGCTGAGGGCCGGCTTGTGGCGGCGGCGGGCTCGGCCTCTGTCACAGGAGTGACTGAGGCCGGGGGCGCCGCCGTGGAGGGCGCGGAGGGCTTTTGGGTCAAGCTCAGGGGCTTGGCCCACGCGTTTGGCACAGCGGAGGGAATGGGAGCAGTGGTGGGCTGCGGAGGAGCGACTCGACCGGGGTTAGCGGCCTTATCTGAGTCCGCGCTCGTCCTAGCGGGGACTGTGTCCGGGAAGCGCCTCCTGGAGCGCTTCTTTGCCTTTCTGGCCTTAGGGGCCTTCGGGCACCCGCGGTAGTTAGCGGGATGACCGGTCTGGCCACAATTTGTGCAGCTGACCGGGACAACTGACTTGTCTCTGGGACAGTCCTTGCTAGGATGTGCGCCCTGAGCGCAGCCCACGCACTGAGGTAGTGCAAAGCAGAAACGGCTGCTATGACCATACTTCTGGCAGTTATGGCACTGCGCGGGTATCCCCTTCTTGTGGGGGACCTCAATCCTGATGCCGGAGAGACCGCATATCGACTTGATGTCGAAGATGCCTTTCC
This sequence comes from Carposina sasakii, assembly GCA_014607495.2. NCBI lineage: Eukaryota > Metazoa > Arthropoda > Insecta > Lepidoptera > Carposinidae > Carposina > Carposina sasakii. Next base: position 4,526,018 of record CP053164.1, read on the forward strand.
CCGGCTCGGACCGTTCCAAGGTGACAAGTACCATGTCGTACTTGGACTTGGTTCGGGAGTTGATCATTCGGTATACCGAATGAACCGGCAGGCCTTGTGCCTTGAGGTCATCGAGCACCTCGGGTTCCGAGATCTGACTCGGTATACCCCGTACTACCGCGCGGAGCTGGCGCTCCTCCGGCAGCGCGTATGTGTGATAATGAAGCTTCTCATTGGTGAGAAGCTTCGTTAGTGCACGATGGTCCGTGCACGTGACAGGGCATATTCGAATGCCCTGTTCGGTGTTGGTGGCCCTGCTGTATTTTATAGCGAGCGCGTTTAGCTTCCCGCTAAGGGAGGTCCACCTGTCTTTATCCCGAAGGAAGACAGGTGGGGGAGTAGCGGCTTTGGGAGCCGCAGGAAGGTTATCCTGCGATAACACAGGGGCGCGAGGTCGCCCAGACGCGGGCCTCGGCGTCTTAGCAGGCGGGGACGATGCCCCGCTGCTGTTAGGAGAGGTGCGACCTCTCTTTCTCTCGACCATGGTCCACTCCTCCTCCATAGGGGAGTCGGGACGGGCCGGGGAGGAGCTCCTCGAGGATGAGGATGAGGATGATGCCTCGCTCGAGGACTCAGCGACCTCCATAGAGGCTACCGAGGCCTGCGAGCAGGGCATCGGTGAGGATGGTGGAGATGTAAGGATCTCCGCTGTGCCATTTGAAGGGCCTGAAGGGCCGGGGATGGTTTGCCCTGAAGGGGCGGCTTCGCTGGCTCGAAAGCGTTCGAGCAGCGCTGGTTCTTGAGATACAAGGTATCTCAGGAATCGCGACATTTCGTGGTCCTCGAGAGGACCCGCGGACGACGGCGGAATAGTAGGTGAAGCCATCGGGCTGAAGGCCCGGTGACACCCCTCCTAGTGAGAATTGCAAGTCTCCCTGCCTAGGAGCGGCAGGGAGGTGATCCTAACGCGTGCCGACCCCGCTGGGAAAAGCGGGGGCGGGTGACCTAAGTGATGTATGTGAGCCCCTGAGAATCTTGTGCTCAGGGGATGTGTGCTGCCCGCGATGGACGCTGAAAATAAGAAAATCTCACCAACGGCGAGACGACACGGAGGCGGGAGCGCAGCTGGAGCAGCGCGTCCGAGCGCGGCAGTGGCGCGTGGCGCACTGCGGTGCGCTGCCTGACTCCCCGGGAGGGGGAGCGAGCCGAGCGGACGACACTACACTGCACTGCACTACACTGCAATCCGGGGGGCGGGTGCCCGAAACTGTCCGTGACGCACTGGCTGATCGCCCCAGGGTGGGGGATCGGATCGACGGCCGGGCGGCGGCACCACACTGCACGAGCGGAGTGGGACGTCCGAGCGGAACGACTGCGCGAGCGCGACTGCTGGCCAATTTATTTTATTGAACTTATATTTATGCAATACAGACACTACTTATGTGATAGACTATGGTAAGAAGGTATTTTGAATCTATTAACCAATTACAATGCTTAGAACAATTTAGACAACTCACCTGAGGGGTGAGGGGTGTAAGGAAAAAGATGATGCAATATTGACAAGTATTGCGTAATACAGAATTGATACGAAACTGATACAAAACTAAGGTTTTTCTAGTTATTTGAACTCATACTAATTACATTTAGGCTTTTCCAATAAGATTCTAAGTTGCTAATGAAGTTAAATGGTACAATATGATTCTATCACTGAAAGACCGCTAAAATGACCGTTAAATTATATAATTAGCCTGTTTTTCAGGCGACAAGTCCAGGAAAGGTTACACATTAATCCTTACTAACTACAGGATAGGTTTATGCGGATATAGAAAGCTTTTACGATACATAAATTACACATTTTACCTATATTCTTTACACTATGACTCTAAATTAATCCAAAACAATAGGTAATTAACGAACAATGGATACAAACTATTTGTACTTATGTTGAGAAATATATACTTTACAATATAAAATGCTGTTTTACTAATTGGAATACATACATAAGATTTTACGTTAAGTTTCATCAAAATAATTAAGCAAACAGGTTGGTATGTACTCCTACAAACTAATGAAACTAAGGTAAGATTATACAAATGTTATGATGCTTTATGTATTTAAGATACGCATCATTTAGGGCTAAGTTTTATGATTAATTATACAGATATTACTCAATGCTGAAGGCAATTACAAGCTTCTAAGTTATAACTCCAAGTGAATTTACATCAAAGATTATTACAAAATATGCGAAAATACATGCTCAAGTACGGTAAGGTACGAGGTGATAACGGGGCGGCATTTACATTTCTATTTTATGTTACTGAGCTGTGATTGGCTGAGCCAATATGAATGAATCTAAATTAACATAATACAAGATTATTACTAGATTATTACATATTACAAGATTATTAATATACTATTCGCTACAGAAACTATGCTTAATACTAATTTGTTGTCTGGTTTAAGACCAGTGTAAGTGGGAACGTAGAGTTAGTTTGGGGATGTTCAAAAATTGTCAACACAAATTTTGTAGATAGGTTCTCTATAGTGGGCTATTTACGTAGCTTTTCGCTTAACATACCCTTTTTGTTACACCCTGTATATATATATGAATAGTATTCATTTCATAATAATATTATAGAATTCTAGACCACCGGGCATCTAAGTTCTTGTTTTTATTCTTTTCAGTTTTTTTATTATGTACATTATTTAGTTCTTTTTTAAGAAGTCTGGTTTTTGGATTTTTTAAATTATGTTTTTTATTATTATTATATGTATACTTAGATAGAAGATAGAAAGCAATAATTTTTATATAAATGGTAAAAATAAACAAGGTGTTTGTGTTTTTAACATAGTTATGTTCAAAGACTACGATGTCGCAACATGTCTGGCCAAAGAGTTCGTCCTGTCGCGAATCATCATCGCGACACAAAATGTACTTCGCGCCAATGTCGGTAAATTGCCGCACATGAAAGTGTTTTATCGCGACAAAGTTCGTGTAGTTGGCCACACTTTGCGCGCTTGAGTAGAGATGGGTCGGATTAGGTAAAAATCGTATCTGTTCCACCCAATACTAATATTTAAAAAAACCTGTTCCTAATATTTATGCAGTATGGCCGTTCTATTACTATTAAGTGATCCATTACGATACGTAGAATATTTATTCAGTGAATATTTAGTATCGGTTTTCGGTGACTGATTCATTACCTAATAAATAACCTACGTAGAAAGAATAGTTGTGGAAAAAAAATATCTTGAAAATAGCGAAATGCGCTTTTTATATCTAGGTCAAATTTTAAATATTAAGTTAAATTGTTTTTATTTTGTGTCACATATTTTGTATAAATAAAGTATTTTAATTTTGTAAAAAAAAAGGAAAAAAGTCGGTCTGAACCCGGATTCGAACCAGGAATATTTGGTTTCGAGTTCGTCCGATTTGCCATCTGATCTATTATAAATTTGTTAGAGGTGGCGAAATTTACCTTCGTATTCTAATGATATTATAGTATATTGTAGTAAGTATGTATTTTTGCTAAATAATAAAATTGAAACTTATAGTTTAAGCCTTACGGTTGATTTCTCTAAATGAGATGATATTATATGGGATACCTAATACTCGATACGTTATATTAGGTACCGACTAGTATTGAATAATACCTAATCCACATACCTATTCCAATATTTATGCCTCACCTCTATGGTTCGAGGTTGTCGCGACAACGCGAAGTTTTTATAAAGTGAACAAGCGCTTCGTTGTAAAGTCGAACACGAAGTTTTATCGCGACAACGCAACACGAATCTTGTCACGACAATGTGGCCGGAGCACGACAAAATAACAACTTTGAAAGAATTGTATATAATAATTCTTACCTCTTTAGTAAAATAAATTCAGTATACTAAAATAATTATACTAAACTTATTTATGTATTTTTGATTGATTAAGGAAGTCCTTGAAATTGTGCTTAATTTTTGATATTTAAGTAGGCTAGATGTTTATCTGATGTAAAACATTTATCAATTAAGCCAACAATTTAAAGTTTTTTTTTGTGGTGCAAAAATATTTTCAAAAATATGTCGAGTGGCGGCGCTAGTAGTAGGATCTTTATGACGGGCTTCAGTTTTCGTATGATGCGTCCCTATTGAAGTTTTTAACCTGTGAAAATGTTGCCATTATTAGGCTACCCATGTTTTTTTTTTTAATAAAGAGAGCTGTGGACCGAAAAATACGGTTATTATTCATAGTCAAAGTTTATTATAGAAGAGAACTGGTGGAATGTCAAAATTGTGGGCAGTTGACAAGTGTTTGCCTGTTGCTTAGCAACTAACTATTGTGTTTGTAATAAAATGGGAAACGTTGAAGTACATATCAATTTTAGTTTTATTTGTACATTTATTAATTATTGGAGGTAAGAAATAAAATAGACTGGATAAACATAGCACAATGGCGCAGAAAAATAATGAACATACATCGACTGAAAATAGTTTATCCACTAAAGAATTTTTGAACATTGAGAAGTCTTGCGAAGCCTTCAAGGACAGTGACGACGAAATAAAGATGATATTCAATGAAATCAATAAGTTGACTGGTTTAGACCACAAGGATATTGGTCTAGAAGGTGATATAGACGACGTAGAACTTATATTAAAAAGAGCAGAGGATATTTCACAAGAAACGGAGGCTCTAATAAGAAGTTGCCCAGTTCCCCGAAGTAATTCGGTTGACTCGGGAAATATTCCGGAAATAAAAGTATCTAAACCAACAGATACAGAAGTTAATGATAGTCCAGATAAATATCTGGGGAGTTCTAAGGTATGTAACAAGATTTTCCTTATGTATCGACTGATTAGCTTAGTTGGGATTGGTAGTGACCTTAGTGTGGGACTAGGTTAATATGTTGTAAAGTGTGTGATTCTTTAGTTTTAAAGTGTGTTGTAAATTGTTGTGTTGTAAAGTGTGTGATTATTTAGTGTTATTACAAAAGAATTTAAAACATTATTTAAGCTAATTGTGCCCTGGCAAATATGCCATACATTTTGCTGTCACATGTCATTTAAATTGGGTCTAATTTTAGGCGAAAATCTTGTGTAATAACACTGTTAATGTAATGTAAATACCTGTTAACCAGGACCACAGATTTTATACCAAGGACAGGAAAATTTTATTATGCACCATCATTTGCCTGTCCTGTTCCCATTCATTTGGGGTTGGAGCAATATGGACTCTTCTTCTTTTATGCACCATGATAGCAATATAATTAAAACAATTTCTTATATGAAAGGTTTATTTTCTTAAAAATAAATTAAAATAAATATAATATAAGACTTACAGGATACATTATAGACTTGATTCTAATCTGGCCATAACCAAACTAAACCATGTACATAATTAGCTAAACTATGGCCTATATTGTTTGATCAGTAGGCAAGCTTACTATTAGTCAAAAAAATCACTCAATCTATTTTACTGATTAAACAATAGGCTATTTGACATTTTTTATTTGATCATCAAAATGTATTTTATATTATTGCCTCTCTAGAGGCTTAAAAACCCAGTAATAGTTATAGTTTCAATTTCTGGTACATATTTACTGAATAATATCAAATAAATATTTAATATTTAAATAGAGCACCAAGACGCTTCTTTCAACTTTTTAAAATATGGCATCGGTGACATCACTTGCGTGTATCTGTCACTTTGACATATGTCATCCATATACATGTTAGTGTAAACAAAAAATAATGTTTACAAGCAGGGGACATCATAATAAGCCTGACGAATTATGAGCGTTTTGTGTCACATGTCAAAAGTTTAAAATGATGCATTATTATTTACAGATTTTTAAGTAAATCAATTATTATTTTCAACTTACGTTAGTAAATAACCATTTTTAAACTCATAATATATACTGATAACAATAATTGACAATTAATTTTTTGCATTGTCAAATAATTTTAGAGATTTAACAGCTACTGTTGAAATATGTCTAATATTTATGGCATAGTTATATTTTGGTTCAAAACCTCACCACACTCTAACACCAAAATTAAATAGAGAAGAATATGTTTGTTCATCTTTAGTCAGTTCTTCTAATACCTAACTTTTATAAATATGATGTATAATTTAAGGGCACCAATATTTGTGCATCAAATTTTTGTATTCAAAGTTAATATGTAAGCCCTAAACAGTCTTTAAACAATAATATTATTTACCAGTGTGATCTGCTGAACAACAGAGATGGGTGTATTATTATGTTCTTCCATATTTTCCATCCTATATATATTCGAGAGTAGATTTAGCTGTAAACTTTCATCCTTAAAAACTGTTAACCTGTCTGGCCAACACTCGTAAACCTGCCAATGACTCCTTAGCTACTGGCTCTATGAAACTTGTTGGAAGTACAAAACCATAACGTCCCTTATCAGACAACTCAACAGTGTAGGAGTACTTTATCCCTTGAGCCTTAGCCCAGTCGTCAGAACCTCCTGCCGCAGGGTACAATAAAATGCTGGAAGATCCCACCGAATAATCTGATCCACCAGTGCTTTGTATGGCCTGGAATTAAAATGGTTAAGTATCAATATCCTGTCAAGCTGCAAGTTATATAAGCTGACAAGCTGCTGTTTTAAATCTTTAAGCTAATGTTACCTGACGTGACGCCCTAAACGTGACGCTCAGAACCAAACGGGATGGCGGACATCTGTGGAGGCCCTCTGCCCCAGCTAGGGGACACAGGAATCAAGAAGTCAAGCTAATGTTACCTGCGCCATTTTCTTTCCAAGAGCTTCCAGGTCTTGGTAATCTGGGGGTACTGCATTGTCGTAGCCCCAAGGGAACAGGATGTACTGTCCGTAGCTGTGATACGACAAATATGCCGTGAAGTTAGTAGCGGACGATTTGATGAATTGCTGTAATTAAAACATCGTCGTTTTATTTTTGTCAGGCTTTTTACTTATCCTGTTGATATTTTGTTCACTCCAAGTAGATACTTACAGATACGGCTTTAGATTCTGGTTCGGAGAATCGATTCGTGCCACGATATATTTCACTGCATCGATTGTTTGAAGTGCCCTTCCCTCCCCATCGATATCTGGAAAAAGTAACGTAAAACAAGGTTGTCTTTCTTCTACCTTATTTATCATCTCAAGGAATTGTTACCTAATTTAAATTTCGATAATCTTACCCAAAGTTCCGGTTAAGATCAGTTCCTCCGCACGGACCAACAACCCCTTTCCTATTCTTCCTCCATAAACGATCTCCTGTGTGGGTGTATTCGTAACCATCTGGATTCAGTACGGGGAGGAAGTACCTGTCGGAAAATTAGATCTTTATCCTCTGTTAATTAAATCGTCATGATTATAGATCAGATTTTGCAAGTTATCTTACCAATCAATATTCTTAACGTCATCAGATTCTACGTCAAAGTTTTCAGCAAATTGGTTCATGAAGAATGTTACAGTGGCAGGACTGATCCATTCACGAGCATGGATTCCACCGTCAATGAAGATAGCTTTATTTGTTGGTTTACCATCCGATATCCGTAAAATCTGGAATGAATGAAGCGTTCTCTTAGAGAAAAGAAAACAGCAATATACAAGTAAAGTTTAATCGAATATCCAAGGTTTAGGTACCTTTAAGTCCCGCCCTTCATGTGATTTGCCTATAGAATTGACGCTGATGATAGATGGGTAAGTTTTCGCTAAATAATCCATCCATCCATGAATGTCCTCCAGTCTGTGATACTGTTTCCATGTCATACGATGTCCTGAAAATTTAAATAGTCGTCAGAAAAATATTTTCATGTGTAAGAGTATGAACTTTTTTTTACTCCGTAACGCTATCGACTCGCGAGCTAAATTATGTACAAGGATTAAAACACTGTCATTCTTTTGCGTTCCAGATTCTTCAAATGCCATGCATAGCTTTAATAATCTGGCCGTATGTATGTATCCGTTAATTACGTCAATTCTACGGAAAATTGATCGCAATCTCCATTAAGCAGAAAGAAAACTTACCTACTAGATTTCTAGCTCTAATTTACACATTTAGAGAGTTCTATTTTAGTTACGATAGTATTCAGTCATCAAACATGTTCCGTGCAGTTAGATACATTGAATTTATAATTTTTACAAGGTGTTGTGAGGTAAAGTCATCAACATGTGTTAAAGGAAACAAAGTAACGGTTTTCAATAAGAATTGAACACCATTGAAATTCAAACCAGATAATTCGGTCATTAGTGAATACATAAATTCGTGCAAATGCTGTGCCGAATAACAAACACGAACCCCAATTTGCATGTGGCCAATACTCCATGGGCAGATTCAAACTATTGTAGCCCATGTATGCTCCTATTAAACCTACCCGCCGATTCGAGGCCCTGTAACGCCAAAAAGTGTAAGCTCTTGCTGCAACAAAATGATATAAACTCTCGAAATGTGCACGTATCTGCCTACTTTGTTTTGATTCTACATGGATAGGTAAATCAATGTATGCCAAAAACAATAATATATAGTAGACTGTCATACCATTGTTTATTCAAAGAAATTACGTAGAAATACAAACCTCGTCTGTCTTGGAGTCCGATCTCATTTTCGTCTAGTGGAGGGTTTTCATCATTGATTCTAGTTTGAAGATCAGTGATTATTACACTATATGGGATATTTTCTCTTTTGAATGCACGCGTAACGTTTTCTACAGCATTTGGTTTTACAAGAATATCGATAGTGGTTTTGTTACCACCCCATGTCGAAATTACTGTAAATAAATTGTATCAAATTAGTTATGTCTTTGTTAATGACAAAGAATAATTAATAAAGGGAAAGTTGCTATAAAAAATCTTACGGTTCCTTCGGCGCAGTCTAAAAATCACCTGTCGAACATTGTTATTGACAGTCAAGATCTTCCAAACTTGAGCGCCAGTATAGTCTACTTTCTCAGTTGTATCTTTTGTGAAACCATCTTTAAGTGTGATATTTGATTGTTCAGAAATGACATCTTGTGGTAAACTGTCGTCTGGTACAGTATCTTCTTTTTGTTCAGTATCCAATACGCCCTCTACCTTAGGTATAGTTTCATCATCTTTTGCTAAAGCTACAGGTATTGGGTCTTCTTCTTTTATTTGATTTCCCTTTGACTCACCAAAGTCATTTTCTTGGTTGACTTTAGCCTCTGATTCTTCTATTATAAAATGAGACGGTTGCTTAATAGATTCTCTAAGGGGCCATTCTGAAATATAAATTACAATTAGTTAAAATCTATAGTTACGTAACTTATGTAGCTTCAGCTTAATATATTTTTTGTAATACATGATCTAAATCTTAGTTATTTCTATAGTCATCATCATCAGCCTATTGCTAGACGCAGGCCTCCCCCAGGGCACGCAACAAGACTGCCATGGGGGGTATTTGCCCATAGTCACCACGCTGGGCAGACGGGTTGGTGACCGCAGTTTGTATTTTGGACTATGTTGTCAACACGGGAGACTGCTGCCCACCTCCCGGAAACCCTTAATCGCCTCTTACGATACCTACGGGCAGACATGGGGTGGTACGAATTCTACTCTGCCGGTACCACGCGGCCGACTCTATAGTATTTATGTATAATGTATGATACACCTCATACACCGTACAGAAGCACGATTATTAAACCTTGACACACAAGTCTCATCACGAGTTCACGCCTTTTGGGTCATTATGTTATTAAGGCGTATCTGCACCAAGTGCCTATAACTCGGATAATTTTTCCCTTATGTTAGAAAACACGCCGTGAGTGAACTTAATGAAAGGACATAACAATAACATACTTATAAATCCTGTAGGTAACATTTTATAATGGAAATAGAAGAGATTTCATTATGTTTGCAAAACCGAAGTATCTAAGGAACTCGGGCATTCTCTCAGGCGATAAGCTAGCAACTTGTCACTGATCATTAACACCTGACCCAGTGGCATAGTGAGTGATGCTAAGCGTGACTGTAGAATCTCCTTTATGATCCTGCAGTTCGGGAACTCGGCCGTCTGTATACCTAACCTACACATTGTATATGTAAGTCTACTATAAGTAATTTGATAGTAGGGTACCTAACCCACGTACCTAATATTCTGATAGATGTGTACCAAAAAACCGGGCGTGTGACATTGAATTGTTAATAATGACCGCATCATCAAAATGCGAGGCTCGTACTCTTGCGGCAGGTATAATGACTTTCTCTGACCGTCCACTGGTTTCTAGTTCGTCTTCTTCCTATCTGTTGTTTGTTACTTTCGAATAACCTCATTTAATTTAAAAAAAAAACCCGACTGCGTTAAGAATTTGACCCAGTGTCACTCTTGCGACTAAGACGAATCTAATGATACCTCTCAAGTTCAAATACAACAAAGCTGTTTAGGCTCCTAGAGAGTGCCAGAGAAATATAGACACACAAAAACTTACATACCAACCTTATTTATACCAATGTGGTACCGATACTTTCCCTCTTACTAAATTTCGTCCAGATCTTTCTAGCCGCTTCGAAAAGGTACTCATATAACATTCTCATTATTTTATAATATTAAAATAGATATGATAATATTCTGCATGACCTATCCAACTCATTATTTTAATCACAGCATATATCTGTCGATTCTATCAAAACCAAGTGCCAGGTACCTATGACTTCTAGAGTGCACCGTAAAGTTCCGATGGATGATGGCGCACGTTTTTATGGCGCTAGTTAAAAAATGTTAGTTCCAAAATCAGGCATAGGAACTGTTCTATAAAATGGACAATACAACCGATCTGAGTTCGAGAAACTGAACCTAATTGTAGCAAAATGTCCATGCGCATTGCCCATATGTTTATGGAGCCAAGGGCTTCCGCGTTTGGCCGCGATGTACCATTTCGCTCACGTCCGAACGCGGACATCTCGAACAATGCCTGTCACGAACTGCGTTTGGGTGACAAAACAATGTAGCTTTAGACATCTTAAGGGAAAATATTAAACACCGCTCCTCATTCTTTAAAATAAGATTTATTTGGACAGTGTGCGTTCGTTATAGAGTGGGCAAGTGCAAATTTTGGGTGAATAATATTTTTATTTCGTACGTGTCTGCGTCAAATACCGGAAGCCACAAATAACTTCTTTTTCAAATGATATTTACCATGAAATAGTATTGAATCACAAAAATAAATATTATATCCATCCACATCAAACAAAATATAAGTACCTAAGACTTACAACTACTAAAGATCAAAGAGAATCTCGAATTTTAAATTCCTAATTTAAAATTTAGTAGGTATGTAAACATAATTGAACATTAAAATCTGAAATTTCTCTTGATCGGTTATTAAAATTGGCTGTTAAACTCTGTACCTATACATGTATTGATGTACCTTTCCTAAAAGGGCCATCATTTGCCGCCAATGTGTGACCGACAATCCCTACTAAATTAAAAGAGCGAAAGTGACTGTTTTGCTTTCCTTTCGCGACAAAATGTCTGACTGGATCATTTGAATCCTTTATTATGACTGTATGACTGTTGGAAGTCATTATTTTCTGTGCCTACTTGTATCAAATTGATGACTTAACGAACCCCTTTAGGCCTAAGATAAAGAGTATCTAGCAATCAATTTACTCAGTTAAAATTACAATATTAACTGTTACCTAACTTCGATTCTTGCTTAGCCTATATTTAATTGAGTTTAGTGAGAGTAAACTTTTATACAATTTCCCAATTCGCTAGTAAATTATCTAGTCTAAACCGCAAGAATAAACCGAGAAAACTTGTTACACGTAAAAATAAATAAATAAAAAACAAAAGTACCTTGTCCGGGTTGCAAGTCGTTGACGAAAGGCGTACTCCTCACGGCCGTGGCTGCAGCTAGGAGTAATACGACCACCTTGGTCAAAGGCTCCATGGCTACTGAAGAGCGGGCAGGCCAAACACCAGTATATACCGTGTATGGGACTGCACCAGAGCGTTGCATAGTCCTGCAGCACGTGTCATCGTGAGATACAAAATGCGCTAACATATTTTAAATTTGACCTCAGGCCTATAGGTAATATGTTTACAGATGAGGGAAGTCCGTCTTAATGAAATTGTAATATTATTATAATATCAACATCATAAAATTATCAGATAGAAAACTGATCTGAGTCTAATTTATTGATCTGTTTTCTTTCTTTTATTTGAGTATTTGCTGTATAAAAAAGTTAGGAGCTTAAATACGTGAATTGTAGAACAAAAAAGCGTATTTCGGACAGGATTTAATTTCTTAGAGGTTAGTTTAATATGACAATAATGCCAAATTTATTGTATTACTTATTATTGTATAATTTATTGTATCGATTGATCAATATCTTGAGACTAGTCTACTGAACCATTGGGTTTAATTTAGTCAGGCAGGACGATAAAGTGCTCTGTTTTCCTGTGCCTGAGTGTTTTGTTTACACAAGGGGTCTGAGCTGCGGTCAAAATACGCGATAAATATTAGCAATGTTCTTTCTCCTTGCATACATTAGGTAAGTGTGCCATATCACATCGTACATGTTTCTCAGAGTTGACTGATCGGCGAAGACTGAACTGCTGCCTAAACTCTGTCACTACATATGAGACATTACTTATTATTATAAATTTTGAAATACATATACATATGTTGATCTTTGCCATCAATTATTAATTATATTTAACTTACCACTGTTCCAATTGCTGCAAATTTAAAGCTTGGTGTTTTGGGTTCTATCCTTGCATTATTTTATTCGTAAGCAAACCGCTCACCAAATCCGGATATTTTGACTATATTTATTTTGAAACCTGAATATCAACTCCTTGGTGTTAGTAGCACCACGCCCGCCTCTCGGTCATTGCCTCCGATGTGCAGTTACAAACCGATGGTATAGCTTATTTGAGTAAATAGTTTTTAATGACATATTTATCAGTCTCATTATCCTGCCTGTACTTTGGGACTGATTCTTTTGAGGCCATTGTGTGCCTATTTGGAGATTAAGTTATTATCTGTATCTAGGCGTTAAGTACCTACTTATTTTGAGCCCTTTAAATTTAATTTGTACCCAATTCCTAAAGACTTCTAATACAAGTAATATGTATATCTAATACAAGTAATTATACACACTGGAAATTACTTTTCTACAGGTCAACCATGTGCCAAAACTAAGCGGTAAAGAAAACAATGAATCACGCCGTAAACCCAAATCTCGACCTTTCTCTGCAGGGGTTATAGATTCCAAGAAAAGAGAGTCCGCAAAATTAGCGAGACTATCAAACTCACCGAAAAAGTTGACTGCAAAGCAAGAAAGCATTCTGGAAGAATTTAAAGATACCAAAGAACGTGCCAGAACTCTTGAACTTCAAAACGTTCAATTAATAGACGACAATAAACTATTGCGCAGACAGTTCGATCAGACAAACGAGGAAAAACATTTAGCCGAATTGAAATTAGTTGAATGTGAAAAATTTGTTAGTAGGCTCGGTAAAGAATACGAAAATCGAAATGCAGAACTAAAAGCTGCGAAAGAAAATGAGAGTAAAGTGTTGGCGGAGTTGCACAAGGAGCGCAATGAACGAAAAAATTTAACTATCAGACATGATAAAGACGCAGGAGTGATTCAAGATCTTCAGCGCCAAGTTAAGGAAATGGAAATGATATTACGAAGAAAGCATCCAGATTCAGTATCTGCTTTAATAGGTAAAATATTTATTTGATAATCAATAATTTACTTATACATTATAATGTAGAAAAACAATATACCTACACCATATTGACTTATTGAATTATCATACTTTACAACCAATTTTTTTCTAGTGGCATCTAAATCATCGACAGTTGAAGATAACAAGAAAAAACTTTTGGAAGAAAGAATTTCTCGTTTGGAGCAAGAGCTAAAGGATAAAGAAAGCCATTTCCAGGGCATATTGATGACACTACAAGAGAAGTTCGGTGACATGAAACAGAAATATGAACATCATATCATTGATGTGGAACGTCAGTTGATGGATGATCGCAAAGTTAATACCGAACTTAGGAATAAGATAAATAGAACCCATATGCTCGATGTTTCCGTACAAACAGTTTCTAGGTCACAAAGCACAATCGGAAGTCAAACCTTTTTGAAACCGGATCGTGCATCTTCAGCGGTCAGTCGTCTTTCACAAAATTCGGCATTGATTTTGAATAGACTCAAAGAAGACAGTTATCTCGTAGCAACGATTAAAGGATTGCAATCAGAGTTGACCGGTAAACAGCGCACTATCGCTAAAATAAACAGAGAAACTGAAGAACTCAAGAAGAATTTGCGTAACTTGCAGAAAGAGAAAGAAGGTAGGCCGAAATTATACTGTTATAATTAAATTAAATTGTTCATGTTGTATGTATTATAAGATAGATAAATTATGTCATAATTTGGTTGTAGTGCTCTTAAACCTGAATCCCCAAAAAAGAGTTGCATCTAAGCAGACCAAGTCGACTGAAAACATCTTAGCCAGAATAAACACGGAGATGGAGGCCGAACTGTCCGAGACTCGCAAACAGAAAGACGCGTTGATGCTGGAACGAGATAGCCTGCTGGACTCTCTGAAACGGACCAATGAGGAGTTTATATTGTTGAAAAAGAAACGGATACAGGATGTATGTAATATTTTCTTTATTTCAGATTCTTCCTTGTTTGACCACAAAATTCGATCGCAGCAACTTTATGCTAGCAGAATTTTACTATGGTGGTCACTTAGAGCATCCTTAGCTCTTATAATGCTAGTCGATATATTCTTTTGTATTCTCGATAACGTCTATGCGAAAGCTAATCAAATAAATTATCCGGTTTTAGAAGTTTTTAATGTTATAGTAGGTACATAAAACGACTTAATTTTTTACTTTATTTTCTGCAGCTGCATACCTTACAACTGGCTCACGAAAAAGAGTTGATGCAGATGAACATGCAGATATATCCTTTGCAAGAAGAGATCAAGCTGCTCAACCGTACAGTGGAGATCCTTCAGGATAGAGTCCGGAGTTCCGAAGACAAACTCCTAAAATACCAAGGGACGGTGAAAGAAGACTATCTTGCGGGTGGCGACCACGCTTTCCGGGGAAACGGTAAAAAAGTTGGTCGCTAAATTTTTGTTGTTGATTATGCGGAATCGGGATTATTTATTGCGTATGCGCTAAAATTGTCACAGTATGAATAATCAAGTTTTCAAAGGATAGTTTGAAAGAATAATTTTTTGGATAGAGGTTATTAAAGTCGAGATAGTAAGATGATATGACTGAATAAAGTGTGCTGTGTGATTTTAAAAGAGAGTAAATTATGGCTATTTTGGGAAGCTATTTTTAGACAGTGACATTGTTGTATAAGGTACCTAAGGTTTATCTGAATAGTTTAACTTATTTGCATTTAATTCTTACTCAGTATTGAATGTATTAATAGGTATAGGTAAGTACTTTTGGGTAATTGTAGGACAATAAAATTTTTGTGTGTCAATATTAGTAAGATTTGTCAAGAATCGAGATTTTAATCCTGAATGAAATTTCCTGAGAGGGATTTTCTGACAACTATTAAATAAAAGTAATAAAAATAGCACAAATCACCTGGATAGATGGCGTCACCATCCCGAAATTCTGTTTTGTCATTGGACACCGTACACTGTAGAGGGGGAGCAGTTAGGGAGGTTGATGCGCTCACGCCATCTATTTTTGACAGTTACTATTTTAACTTGTCACTGAGGGAAGTGATTTGTTTTTTTTATTTAACACTGGTAGGATAAATGTTGTTTTTTAACATTACTAGGCATGGAAATGGCATCGTAGCCTCTAAAGAGCTTATTTTGAATTGTTATTTATCTGCCCTTTACAGAGTATTAATATTAGTACCTTATCGTCCTAAATCTAAAATGCCTAAATCTAAAATGGCACACGTCTTAAGCTGCCTTTCCATCAGGCATACTATGCTTTGTGCTATCGATCGTTGAATATCCAGCAAACAAATTATATTCTTTCTTTATTCGTTATTGTACACATAACATTTATCTTAGACAGTAAATAGTAAAAGAAATAGTACAACGGTGAGCTTATTTCTAAAAGAAATCTAAATTCATTGACATTTTTACCTACGAATGATGGGTATCACACGGAACCGTAGTATCGTATCAAAGCACATCTTCTTCACAAAGATTCAATCCAAGCTCTCTGAAATATTATAACCTATGTCAGCTTAGGCTTCATGAAAAAAGTAGTGTCAAAAGTAATTTCCGTGATATGTAGATAATAAATAACTATGGCATAATGTATGGTAATTGATAACTTATTATAACTATCTATTTGATATCTTGTAAGACTCACGTGTTCGGTTTGAAGAGGGGTTTTTGATAGTGGGACCATTTTACCTGTAAGTTGAAAAGTGTTCTAGAGAGTGCCTATATCGGTAAAAAAATTTATAAGTGTATATTGATAGTTAAGTTTTGGTATTTTCTAATGGCACAAAATATGCTATGGTACTCAGAGATAAGTGCAAAGAACGAAAATGTATCTAGTCATAACATAAACCTGTGCAATTGATAATGCTTTCCGTACTGATGTTATTGTGGTGCCTTAAATAAATAAACAAATGTATTTCTGTATAACAGTAATTAATTGATTTTCCCATCTCTCATACCTACTTGTATTGGAGAAATTTGAATTTATGTCCCTTTCTAAAGATAAAGCGGTCGTTTGAGTCGTTTCTCTGGTTTAGTTTAACGATACAACTGGTTTCTCGGACCTACTGCTTCATATTTTATACTATACGTAAAATTACTATTAATACCGGCGTCAGTTTGCTTGGAGAGTTCCATTTGTATCGTCAGCAGCAAAATGTCGATTGTTAGATTTTGATTTGAGTCCTACATAGGTAGGTAGATGCTTTTCATATCTATGTACTTAGTAGATATCTTTAGGTAGTAGAGAAGCAATTGAAAATAGAATAATTATTTTTTCATACAAAGCAGCGAGCTAATAGATATAATAGTAAGAAAAAATATACTTCCTACAATGCACCTAGTTATCTACTTTTATTTTACAGACTGTACGTAGATATGAAAATATCTATAGTTCCTGACTACCCCATTTTGGGAACAAAGACGTGTCTATGTATAGAAAAATCATATTAGATAAATCTCTTGAGCTTATTTTATTTTAGTCCATAATACAAATTACAACAGGTTACGAAGACTCCGGTCCCATAACCTCGCTGATATACTTGGCAGCGCTGTACATCTCTTTTCCAGCTTCTTCGATACTGTCTTCGCCCACAAGGAATCCCTCTGCCCCGGTGTCCCTGGTCTCAATTGCGTATACATATTCTGCTCCCAAAGAGTACACCCAATCGATGGCCGATCCTGAGGCAGGGTACATTTTGTCGTACGCGTTGCCGTAAGTGTATTGTGACCGAGACGTTTTGTATATACTCTAAAATAAGAAGAAAATTTATAAGTATTATGTTTTTAAGTTCATGAATTCCCTCCAAACCATAGGAAGGTACATATAAGTAAGTACTCCATTATTGGATATGGGGTTTCCATGGAGTTATTTATCGTAGATTGCAGAATATCCGGTCCGAATGACTATTTCTGGTTGCAAAGAAAGTTATTAATTTTAAATAGATAATTTTTGAGTTTAATCCACGGGATGCCACGCACTGGCGGACTAAGACTTTTTGAGGCCCGGGGCGGTCTTTAATTTTAGGGCCCCTTGGCGCCCGCCCTCCAGATTTACTGAATTAAACAAATGCAGATATCTTCCGGATATCTTATCCGCCAGATATGTGTGATGCCGTCTCTTTCGGTTCGTACTAACAAGAGGGAAATGTCAATAGAGATATCTGTCAGATAATTATATCGGGCACTTATCAGTAAGTGTTGAAACAGGCCCTATGAATGCGTTATGAACAGAGGTCGGAATTAGGTAGTCATTTATGTACTTGCACTGATTTCATACAGCGAAAGAATAAAGTGGATATGCCTCAAATTACAAACTAATAAACATTTTATGTTAATTATCTTTGTTTTATTTGTCTATCTCTGAGGGTTTTATTATTATTTATTTGTAATATTGTTGGCCACACGGGATTGTCCATTAGAAATCCTGGGAAGGTCCACATTAATATCAACATTTCGATGCAAGTACATAAATGACTCTACCTAATTCCGACCTCTGGTTATGAATCTTATGAACTTAGATGAATTAGGTACCTACACCGTTTACTTATTATGGTAAATGATCGGAAGAATGGTTTAATTACAGCAGATTATGTTAAAATAACATTGTCTGAGTAGACAAGGAATATTTTTTTTTAAATATGCCTTTCCGAGGCCCCTCAGTTATGGGGCCCGGGGCGGACCGCCCCCACCGCCCCCCTGTTAGTCCGCCAGTGATGCCACGGGTGTTGGTGAAACATATGTCGATTAACATAATTAATGCTAGGTGCTTGGATCTGGTTTCTCGTCGCAACTGTAGGTACTCGTAGTAGTTTGTGTTCGTGATCATGAGTCGGCAGATCCGAAGGTCAGCGGAGGGTGTAGGGCCCGGTGGTGGGCGAACCCTTGATGGAAATTTGATCTTCCGAATAGTAGGTAACGCCTGATACAATTAAATATTCAAGTTCAGATGGTTTAGGCAAGGCAACGGACAGAGGTTCCTCATCGAAACATTTGCTCCAATAGGAAGCATTCATTCATTCATGACGTGATGAAGTCTAACCGCTATTGGTGGGAATGTTACGATAACGAACGTTAATGCGTGGAATGCTAAACGATATTACAACGCACCACGTTTAGGTAACATAACTACATTCGGCATTAATTTCGTAGGCACTATTCATAAGTAGCTTATAGTTTTCAAACCCACCTTACTCATCCCGTGAGCAGTAGCATCGAGTGAGCGTGAGTTTTCGCTGTGGTCACCAGAGCCGGCCCAAGGGTACAGGATCAGCTGCCCATATGAATGCAAGTCGAGAAATGCGCTGGATTTTTTGATAACTTTCTGCAGAAAATCCTGTTGAGATTTGGTTCAATTTGTTACCACAATAAAGTTTGTTACCACTTCACGCTTTATTTACTGAACCAATCTCCTGGAAATTTTGCATACATATAGTTGGCAGTACGCAGAATAACATAAATAGGCTAGATTCCATCTGACCAAGTCGTGGGGAACAGCTACCTAGTTATCCATAATGGATAAGGGGATGCACTCTTGACTACGTTCTTACTTACTTATCAGAAGGGCTTATAAATAGGTAGGTACCTACTTACCTGCATCAATCATACTTACTCTTAGAGCTTTAGTTTCAGGCTCAGAATAAGGATGGTTTCCGCAGAAGATGGAGCTGCAGGGTTTGTGTTCCGTAGTGCCTTTGAGCTCCCAAAATTTACTAGAATAAACGGGCTAATGTCCAATTACGTACCTACATAAGCTACCTCGAAATTTTCTTGTTCGTTATCGTTGGTAGAATTTACAATATGGATAGCGAGCAAGGAAATACTGGTAGGTAGGCGGGATAGGTAGGTACAAAGTGTTATAGGTACGAATGACTTGGTTTTTATTCGATAGTTTGGAAATATTTCTAAACCTTACATGCCTACTCAGCAAAGTTCATACAAATTTGAAAAACAATCTTTCATACAATTTTGAGTCTTCAATTTGGCTATTTCCACATTTCGCTTACATAATATACCTACCTCTTCTATAACATGACCAGGTACCTGTACCTACATGTATTTAAAAATGTTGAAAGTCAGAAGCGTAGCGTGCCTTGGGGCCCCGTATAAAAATTTGTTTGGGGGCCCTTAGAAAAATTTCTCACAAAAGAAAAAGAATGTATAAAATTGAAATAAATACTTATTTATCGCAGGTAATTATGATCTATCTGTTACTTTCCAAATTTTTTACAAATAATTCAAATTAAATATATACTCTCTTTACCTTTTTTTCGGCGAACTGATTTATTAAATCATTCATAGCTAGGGCTGCCAACTCTTATACACAGATCTGCGGGACGGCGGGGTTAAAAATGCGGGACTAGAGCAAGAAAAACGGGACACACTTACAAATTGCCAATTTTTTTTTCATTTTTTTATAGAAAAATAAATATTTTGTGATATTCTATTGGAAACGAAGGTCTTATTTTACTGTAACCAGTGGCGCTTCAGATATATATTTGTATTTACCCAGCCGATAGTATACCTACTTTGTTAGGTATTTACTCATAGTCTTTTAGAATAAACATTAAAACGCGAGCCGAGCGAACGCGAAATTTTTGCACTTTTTTTTATAACAAATTTTTGATTTTTTTTTAGAATACCTAAAACTCTAATTATAAAATAAATATCTTCTTCATATAATATTCTCCGTTTTGTGGTAGAAGTATAATAACGCGAGCGGAGCGAGCGCGAAATTTTTTCACTTTATTCCAATAACAGGGACGCGTTATTTAGGCTCTGACCCTATTTATAGCTGATGATGAATTTAGTTTTTCTAAAGTTTCTGCCTCTATGGACAATAGTGACAAGTCTGACAGGCGTTCCTGTCCCAACGAAGCTCTTAATTTTGAAAAAACGTCTTTCAGCAGTTGCGGTTGTAACTGGAAGGGTCAAGAATAATTTGAATTATGTACATCGATTTTTGTGGGATTCATCCGTTGCAGTAAATGACTTAAACGGGGAAATTCTGCATCCCGCGATAACAGATTTACGGTGTTGCCAAATTTTTTAACGCACGCTTTACGAGGGAAAAAAAGAAATCGCTTTTTTTGTCTTTTATTATTTGTGAAATCAAAAAAAAAATCGAAGGAGTTTATTAATTTTTTCATACGCACTTTGGGGGCCCCGTATAATTGATACGGCAGATACGGCGGTAGCTACGCCCCTGTTGAAATTCATGGTTGTACGAGTGTTATGAAGTCCAGGTACCTATCTTTGACTAAACTTTCAGTGCCTCTCACCCAAAATTCCTGTTAATGTCAGTTCCAAAACACCGACCATATTGCACTCTATTCTTCCTCCAAAGACGATCAACACTATGTGTGTATGTAAATCCATCTGGGTTAGTCACTGGAATGAAATACCTACAAAGAAACTTTTAAGAAGAATAATTATTATTGCTTTGGTACGGTCACGGAATTTCAATTGATGATTTTGCCATGAGCGATATGTTTGTTGTTACGAAATGTAGGTATGAATAGTTTCGAAGGGGCTTAACATTTCACACCTAAATAATTCCGCGATCCTACGATACATAAATAAGTAGGTATTACCTACCTATAATAGGTAGGTACTTAATTTCATTAAACAAGCTACTGCATTACGCGTTTCCCTGATCTTACGAGTAGGAGTTAGTGACAAAAAGACAATGCACAATGGTTCCAACTCATATTTGACTTCTACCCAGGTTAAATGAAATGTTTTCCAGATATTTTTTGATGACGATGTACCTACTAAATAGGCATAGGTACTAGGATAATAGGAACATTTACATCTAAGATTAATGATAGGTCTTCGCTCAGAGCGGAGCGAATCATTATCCTAAGATTTACATACTTATCTAGAACTAAGGTAGGTATAGGTACTACCAACTTACTGCCAATGCCTTACCAATCTTTATTCGTAACGTATGCCGGTTGCGTGTCGTATTTGGTGACAATTTCATTCAAGATGTACAAAGCCGATGTGATAGAGATCCATTCCCGGGCGTGCATTCCAGCTACTACTACAAACGCCTTATTATTTGCATTCCCGTTAGATACTTTCATCATCTAAAATAGTTTGTATACCTAATTAAATATCATCCGGCTCGAAGGACAAACTTTTTAGATAACCAAACATTTTATTACCAATATTGGGCGATCTTGATAAGAGTGTCCAATTGTACTCAAAGTGCATTTCTTTGGATGTGACGCTGATAATTGCTTCATATATTCTTCAATGACCGTAAAAGTGGGATAGCTGTCAAAGCTCAATCGGTGCCCTGACGACAGCAATGTAAGGAAACAAACATAATGTGTACCTAATTTTAATTAGGTTATTGATAAAATGGCTGAGTGCTGAAGACAAACCAACGTAGGTATGTTCCTGGTGCTCATTATGTTAGCCTAGCTAGACTATAAATACCTATTCTTAATAAATTCTATTTGCTTGTCAAGTTAGCATTAGCATTTTTTGGAAATCTGACTTAATGATGGTAGATACAGCTTTGAGAAGACTGAATACTGTGAGGATTATCCTTTAAGGTGTTAAATTATCACCTTAAATAAAGTAGACCAGATGAAGGATTAAGTAACAAATCTTAATAAGGACTTACCAAGCCGTAATGTAGTCTCATTCCATTCCGGAGTCTTTGCATGGTGTGAATCAATGTTTTCTTGCACATTCTTCATTATAACTTCATGCGTAAGATTCTTTGTTCTCAAAACATTCTGAATTTTCGTCAAATCCTCAGGCATCACCAAAAATTCCGCGGCATTGCGATCAATCTTCCACATAGATATATCTGTAGCATATTGACGAATTATTCAGAGTTCTATATTACGTTGATGGATTATTGCTGACTAGGACTATTAGGTGGGCACGTTGCTTGCTGTAGGCACACAGGCGGTGTACTAACCATGTCAGTACCTACATTATGGAGGAAGAGGAATTTCTCTATGTTTGCAAAACTGTCTAGTCAAAAAAAGGGTGGCGCCACCCCTTCGTAGCCGTAAAGGAGTAGGGGTCATCCATAAATTACGTCACACGAAATTCATGATTTTTTGCCCCTCCCCCCCTCGTCACAGCTGGTCACATTTGTGAGACCCCCCTCTCTAGTATGACGTTACATTTAGCTTTTTTTGCAAATTTATATTTACAGATTATTGAATGAAAATGTGACGTCACGAAATTTAGGACCCCTCCCACCCCCTTGTCACACAATGTCACAGTTTGACGACCCCCTTAACCTGTGACGTAATATATGGATGGCCCCGTTTGACCTCTTTCCTAAGGCCTATAGGAGCCACTAGCAATAGAGGAAAGTTTTAATACCTAGGTCTGCTCCAAAAATTACCTTATTCACTTACCAAAGTTTATTGCGTAACCTCTTGCTACACTAGCGCCACTAGTGAAGATGATTTCTCTTTACCTCAATGGATATCCAATGCTATACTGAGGTACACCGTCATAGAAAATACTAACAGTAGGTATAGGTACAATGTCCATCTACCTACCAAATTATATAAACAAACCTTTTCCATCATCAAGTGCCTGTAAGAAGTCTTGATCCTTTTCATTTTGCAGTGTGGTCCTCCATACTTGGCCGTCATTATATTTGATCAACGGCGGCTGGGTAACACTTGCCAAGGATTGTAATGCAGCATGGGGAACTGAAAATGGTTCAGTATTTTTATTGACACCTAGTCGCCCACGAGTTCGTCCGACCGCGTTAACTTTTGGATTTCCTGTGGGAGTTTTGGGGAATTCTCTCTTGGAACATAGATGGCAGAGTTCAGTTTCCCCGTCCGCAAGTTTAATTGACATAGATGGTGATAAAAAAATATTAATTTTACCTAGCCAGAGCAGAAGTGAATATGTGAACCCAGTATCCATCGAAAGGCAAGTTTTATGGTTGAAATCAATTTTACGCCACATAAAATTTCTAATTTACGAGCAAAAAAGTCGTCACAATGATAATGAATTTATGTAAGTAGTTAAGTAACCCAAAGGCGCGATTCGAAGTATTTGGTAGTGCCGAACTGCAGTTGATTTATATTTATGTTAAACATTTTAATGTGAAATACTTAATCCAAATGTTATTAACACATAATTCACGATTTATTATTTTATTTATGGCAATAGACGTTTAAGGCAGTAGACGTTAGAGTAATAAATATTACAGAATAATGATTGGTGCCAGGCAGGCAGTCAGAAAGTCGCAGCAAGCATGATACGACCCGGCACTATTTTTTTAGCAGTTCAAACATTGAAACTATTCCATTTCCTCTAAAACTTAACTATACTTACAAGCTATTCAATATGTCAACTAAACTGTGTGAATGATACCAAGACATTTATGTTGGCAATATATGTTTATTAACATAGTTCTATATACATTCATTGTAATTTGAAAATAGAAACATTTAATGTAGAAACTCAGATAAATTTCATAAAACTGGAATCATTTAGTTCACAATTGGTGTTCCACACTAAGACGAATGGACTCTGACCTCCGACTTCGGCGTTCAAAATAAATGCCATTAAACAATAAACTTTAGCAACGCAGACCGAATGTTAATGCTAATATATTATTGGATTTCTCTAATACAATATCACAATTAATGCACTTATCATAAATAAATTATAAAATTGTCAACTGAGTGTCTGTCTTAATATTCATCATAAGTATAAAAAACAATGTCAAAAACGATTCACTATTAAAATCTGATCACATGGTCCACTGTTGTGCATAAAACGCAAAATTATATTACCAAATGTTTTCTTAGTCTCCTTTTCACAATCGACACATCTCATCACCAATTCATAGTCAATGTAAATGACGCAAAATCGTCTATAATTATATTGTCTTCTAATGAAAGTACATAGACAAAGTATACACTTCAATACATGCTAATACATTCGTTCTAAAGCGTTCACATGTTTTCTAAATGAGTGACTGACACCAGCGTTGCACTGTGACAAAATGGCTAAGACCACTCACAATTCATTGAAATAATTTTGGGTCAACGAAATAAGTCGATACATAGATACGCGAGTTCACTATGGGCGGCCGCTAGATGTCGCTAGTCGGCGTCGCCGTTGGCCACCGTGAGCGGCTCCTCGTCCTCGTTGTAGTCGAGCGACAGCACGGAGGCGCGCCGGCGCTTGCCCACGGGCGTGTCGCTGCCTTCACTGCCGGAGTACGTGCGCTTCTCGGGCGGCGACGGCGGCCGGTTCCCGTTGACCGTCGCGTGCGACGCGCGCAGCTCCTGCTGTAAAAACAGCACCGTACTCTGCATCCCCTCCACGTCTTCGTCCAACTCCTGAAGGAACTCATCCAGTTCTGAAACATCAAATCACGTATTATTCTTTGCAACTGTGACGACAGATGTGCAACGAACTTAGATTTTCCACACACCTGACTGAGATTTCTTGCATTCCTCGCTGAAGCCCTTTTGCAAGGCCAGGTCGCCTTCTAACTTCGCTATCCGACCGCTGGACGTCATTCGTCCCAGTTCCTCGTTCTCTTGATGCAGTAGTCTGCATTTCGCCATCAGCTTCTTGCCGGTATTGGAGTCGGGCGTGAATTTCCAAGCGGAAAGTTCATTTTGCGTCTCTTCCAATCTAGCCTTAGTCGTAGTCAATTCTTGCTTTAATCGTAGGATAAGTACATTTACAGCAGGATCTAAGAGGGTAGGTCGTCCATTCAGGCTTGCATGTGACGATTTTAATTCCGTTATTTGACTCTGAAAACATAAAACAATCTACTTATATATTTTCTTTATTATGTACTAACATTTTTCTATTAAACATTCCTTCATTATGACTCAAGAATGTAGGTATATCTGATGAAAGATTTTGGGGGGTAGTTATAAATAAAACATAGTAACAAAAAAGTCCTTGTATGCTATATATTCTTTTAGGAAAATGCAAAATCCTGTTGAATAAACATTGACCCTTAGGCTTTCTAGATACATATTACATGCAGAAAGATAACAGGTCTCTGCACTTACTACATAATCTTGTATTTCCTGTTCCTTAGCTGCTAGCCTTCTAACTAAAACCTTTTCTCTATGTTGTGACTCAGCATATTGTTGCTTTATTCTATCCTCTACCTCTTTCGTCTTTTCCAAGTTAGCTGCAAGGAAAACATAACATTTATTTTCTTATTAACAAAAACATCCATGTTTAAAGATAGGACTTTTTCATAACTTAATGTGCATGAAATATGTATGTTAATTTTTAGCACAGTTGTAAAATTTGTCTTCCTGATTCAAATATTCAATAGAAACTTATACTACAAAGCAATTATATTTCCTACCACCTTAATGTAAAGGATACTAAATATCTTAACATAATCGACAATACCTTAACTAAATACATATCTACATAAATGACAACAATGATTGTAGTAGACAATAAATGTCCTATAGTAATTAATTCAGTTCACTAAAAGTACACAACTTATCATAAATTCAATGTAATTTAAAGTACAAACCATTTAAAAAAGGCATCACCAAAAACAGCTAGATAATTACTGTCCGTTTCGTAGAATAGTTCTGATAAAGGATGGTGCTAGGTGTGTCACTGCATACATAATATGTTAGTTACGAAGTCAGGTATAGGAATTATTATATGAATGAAATTGTATTAGGCGTTACAATTCGGAAGTTCAAACATTCACTATGTTTTTCTCGTGGCCATTGTAGTTAGTGCAAGTGCCTGTTGTCGCAATTATGAGTTATCAGATCCGAGGGTCAGTGGAGGGTGTAGGGCCCGGTGGTGGGCGCACCCATAGTGAATTATTCTATGAAACGGACTCTACAAAGAGCAATATTGTAAATTGTTGCTCACATAGAAAAATATACATAATAATATGACCATTTTATACTACTTCTAAACAATAGAAGTTATTTTAATTAAATGCCATATTTGAAGAAAAGAATTATCTTATAAGCTGAGCAGGAAATATTAAAAGTACATAAAAATATAAAGCAATTCTGACCATCACATTTAAGCATAAACTTAAAATTAGTTATGTATGTCTGTGCTTAAAAAAATTTAGTCTATGTTTAAGTGTAGAGGTCAGAATATAACACAGTATGGTGTAATAAAGTAAATAAAGAACCATTTATAAAAACTATACAGAACTAGTGACACACCACCAGTTCAATGAGTTTTTTTGGTTTGTTACCAGTGTAATAGTGACTTAAACTTTAATTTACTAAGCAGTTTGTCAGCCAGCCCCCTGATAACATAAAAGCAATAGCAAAGCTGAAGCAAAGCGATAGCGAAAATTGTACAATATTCTCTTTGAAATGTCAAAGTAATACGAATTTGACAAACAATCAGCGATTTTTGTACAATTTTCGCTATCGCTTGGCTTTTGCTAGTTAGGTAATAAGGGGGCAGGTTCTCAAAGTAAAGGATCAACCCCCAATTCCAGTAAATGTTCCAGCTGATACAGAAACACAATGTAAACCGATAGGTACTTGTCAGTTAAGTAATAATAGGAATAATTCATTGCACAGCAATTATTGCTTGGCGCTGCATTTCTACAACAGCTCCTTTTTGGCTGTGCTTAGTTGTAAACTTTAAGAGAATTGGAGAACTGTGTAATATACTGACTGACTCACACAATATTTAAAGTTAATAAAAAGTATAACTATAATAAATCTTTAAAGCTAGAGTGAATAGGCACTTTCTAAGCAAACAGGTACCACCTTAGGCCGCATCTTGCTTAACATCAGGCACAATGGCGGTCAAACATTTGCCTAGCTAACTGTAAAAAAAAATCTAACAGCATAATGTCTAATAGCACTATTAACTCACTAAGTTGATGCCACCACAATTGCTCCTGTTTTCAAGAGTATATGAGTACTTATTGCTATTTGCTAATCAGCTACGACTGGATGACCACTAACCAACTGACCATTTGGTCATTTCTAAGATGACACTATATTAGAGCATAATTAGTTTGCAGCTTACATAAGTACACCTCAAAGAAGAAAATATTAATGGAAGATGTGAAGAGATAGCATATAAAAGCCTTTAATTGCAATAAATTTTAATAGTTATGGAAAACCAATGGTTATAGAAAGACTTGAATATTAAGGAAACCTAGTTTTCTATAACTGTGTCTAGTATTAAATAATAGCAACAAAATATTTTATGTTATGGAGGTAATAATTATTTCAAAAACTAAAATAGGTTTGTGTTAGTAACTTATCAGCATAATAATAAAATATTGCCTTTAGATATTTACAGCTCATATAGGAACTACATAACTGATAATATTGTAGTTTTAATAATTCCAAAGAGGGTTTCTGTAACTTTAATAATTCTAGAAAGCCACTTACTGAAAAGTGATATTTTTAAAAGATCCCACAATGATGTACTTAATATTAATTTAAAACAGATTATGAGGAGCTCAGTGGGGTTCAAAAACATCCGTCTATATTTCATGAAAATACTAAATTGCTACATTAAACCATGTGGAGCATCAATGCTCCATGTGTTTCAACCTTATCCAATAACCTTCAGACTTGAAATATTTCCGATTAGTCTTCTCTTACACTTAGTTGATTGGTTAATACAAGATTAAGACATGTACCTTACATTCATTAGGAAGAATAAGTTATTAATCACCCCTTCATCCTTAGCTATGTAACCCAAATTGTAATCATCATCATCTATCTGCCCTTATGCCATTATAAAGAGGGTCAGCTAAGTGACATTATTTTTTAGGAAATCTGTACATGAAATAAACTCAGCGGTACCGGCCCGTGACTGGGATTAAACTTACATCCCTTGTTGAAAGGTGCATGGTTTAACCAATGGCTATCACCACTTATGTAACCTATATTGTATTCAACAAAATATTATTTGGTATTGCAGGTAATATTACTTGCAGAATTAAAAATACTTGTATCTAAGTATGTTTGTGATATTTCTAAATATGATATTCATAAAGTGAATTTTTGAGGAAATGATGTTATATATATAAAATACATGGCATTAAAAACAATGCATAATATCAAATACAATATTAAAATATAGAATAATTATCAGATAGCAAACCTTCAAACTAATAAGTGTAGGTACATTTACATAATAACTTATATCTATAATGATTGACGACAAGTAAACTTAGGCATAGCATTTATTTAGGACTTAGGTAATTATAGATGTTGAAATTCACTTTCCTTGGATTTTGAACCACCAGCTACATAATAATGGCTCACTCAGGGGTAGCCAAAAACTCTTAAAGCAATACTGTTGACATTGTGGAACCAAGACCCATCACTTTATGAAGTATAAAATTTTGCTTTCACTGTGGTAATCCCGCTCTTAAGAGTTTTTGGTATCCCTCCTGGAGGCCACTATTTATTTTGTAGATGTTTGTGGTCTTCTTGGGACTCACAACAAAATAAAGTGACCTGTAGGTTTTAGAAGTGACTCATTTGCCAGAACTATGAATCAGAAACTATGTATTGGGAGACATAGATTAGTACACAAAGAAATACTTAAGAATACTGAAATAATAAAAACATATTTACTCTTTTGTATAACTGTGACAAAACTGCACCAGCTTCATTGGAGAAAAAAGCACAGAATAAGGCCCTTTTCCTCATTTTTGAAATGCTCATTGGGCAATGGCTTTGCACTTCCACTGATCACTCCACTTCACAGTTCTCACACCAGCAATCACAGTTTTTTGATTGAATTACCAACTTACACACCTAATTTACACATCACATTTTTAACTAATACTTCTGACACAGTAAATTTAACATTAGTTTTGTAACAGTATCACTAACGTAGTTAAAGCATTGTCGATATATAATGTAAAACATTGTTTGCACGTAAACAATTCGCGAGTACACCGACCAACCTCAGATCACTAATAAGCCGAAACTTTTTCGTAAATACCTTCCAGTTGTTTATTCAATGTTTCTAGGTGATCAATATATAAGTCCTGAGTTCTCCATGCGGCACGAAGAGAGTCCGCGTTGGCGGCGTCTATCTGATGCGGGGTCAACAACACACGCACCAAATTCGTGCCACCGCCGCCTGCACCACCGTCAGACGCAGAATCACCATGTCCATTCTCTTCGGACATTGCACTCCCACTAAAGAGGTGAAAGAGTTAGTTCCATTTGCATTTGGCCACTGCAATGTCACGCAAACTTACATACTTTCAGTTCGAGTTCAAATTGTATTTTTTATCACAAGAAAGGAAACTGTCCTACCTGATTGAAAGTGTTCATTTGCATTTGGCTGACACTACCGAAACCGAAAAAGCCGCCGTCAGCTGATTTTCACATGGGTAATGCGTACAAATGGCGCGAAAATTTGTGTGTTACAAAAGTTTTACAAAAATAAAATGGCTCCAAATTATCAGTCAATTTTTGTAAAAAGACTTACATACTTACACGAAAATTAACATCGTACACACGCTGGTATCAATATAAATTATGAAACTCGCAATCATGCAACCTAGAATGATGCGCTGATCGTACCACGTAAAATTATTACCTGACTTTGAACGACTAAAAAAAACGTTAATTATTAATAAAAATAGATATTATTACGAACTTTATTGCGCTCAGCCTCTCGTCATGTCCTTTTCGAATTTATGATTTTCACTGGGTATTGCGTACAAATGGCCGAAAATTTGTGTGTTTCAAAGTTTTACAAAATAAAATGGCTCAAGTTGATCAGTCGATTATTATTTTTCATGAACACATAAAATGACAAAATATGTAATATTCACGAGATATATATTTATATATTTCTTATCTATAATGAGGAAACTATGAAATCCATTACAACGAAATTATCTACATTTGTGTACGATAATGACGCAATCGTACATCGTACGCTGGTATCAAATTATCCTGCATGTACGATAATTATCGTACGGTTGCCAACACTGCGTGCAATGAACGAATATCTCTCCAAACGAACGTATCAAAATATAGTTACGTTAGTGCAATGATTATGTATCTAAAAATTCATTAGAAATGAGGGAAATTAACAAATATAAAAAGTTATATATAATATATAATCTAATTAAATTTTAAAATAGGATAAGAACTGACTGAGTAAATTTTAATATTATTATAAAGAAAGTAAAACCTCTGTAGATAATTTACGAATACAACAGTCACGTAGTACTAAAATAACCACCACATCCCTAACCGAAATAATGTTACCATGTGAAAATATTATTTAAGGTTGGCATTCACGCTCCGGTTACTTTGAATCGGTCGGCTTAAGGGCTTGGTTCCAGGCCAGTAACATTTAATTTAAAAAAAAAAAAATTACTTTGAATCGGTAAAATCGATATTAATGTTTGATTACAATTAAAAACCGGTATTTCCAGGAATTTTTCAGATTTTTGTTATTTTTCCAGGAAAGAAATAGTATGGTTCATTTAGTAAGCCTTAAATAATTTAAAGATTTGGCTAGTGTATCGGGATGAAAAAATTACCTATCTATACATGTAATAAAAATGTAACGGATCGCTGTCTGTACATGGAAGATATATGAGAAAAAATATTATAGGAGACCTTTATCAACGCAATAGAACCCAAAACGATGATTTTTGGAATTTTTGTCTGTTTGTTTGTTTGTCGGTTTGTCTGTTTATCGGTGCGTTTGTGCACGCTAATCTCAGAAACGGCTGAACCGATTTCGATGTAGTTTTCATGAATATATTGTGACAGGTCCCACTTAACATATAGGCTACTTTTTATCCCGGGAAAATGTTTTTATCCGGGATAATTTCGACATTTTGTTTTTTCTGTGGTACACAAGGACGGAGTCGCGGGCGTCCACTAGTGTAAGAACAAAAGTTTAAAGGAGATGGTCAAATTCGTCATCCGGTAGCTCAGTTGGTTAGAGCACAGCACGGAATGCAGAGGTCGTGGGTTCGATTCCCACCCGGGTGAGGAATTTTTTCCATTTCTTTATTAATAATTTTATAGATATTTATACTTAAATAATGGCTTAAAAACCATCTTAAAAACAAAATTTTAACCAAAAGATGATTTTGAAAAAAAAAAGTTCAAATCACTGATCAACCAGGATCAACCCGATTAACCCCTGATGCAAAGTCAGAAGTGATTCAAAAAACAAATATATCAATATCACACAATAATCAATAATAAACATTAATTTGGCACATGATCGCCCGATACAATTGGCGCGGAAAGCAAACTTTACGGATAATCAAATTAATAAAAAAAGCGGCTAAGTACGAGTCGGACTCGCCCATGAAGGGTTCCGTATGAAAGGTAAATTGCAGTTTACGATTTGACGTATTAAAAAAAACTACTTACTAGATCTTGTTAAAACCAATTTTCGTTGGTAGTTTGCATGGTAATATACATAATATATTTTTTTAGCTTTATCATTATCAAATTTTAGAAGTTACAGGGGGGGACACATTTTACATTTTTTGGGAAAAAAACCGGCCAATTGCGAATCGGACTCGCGCACTGAGGGTTCCGTACAAACCTATTCTATTATATGACGTGACTAAAAATTTACGGTTTTCGCAATTTTTCCTTTATCTGTGCTATGTATATGACGTTGCGTCGTACCAAATTTCAAGATTCTGGTTTCACGGGAAGTACCCTGTAGGTTTTGATTCCCTTGCGAGTATCGACAATTTGCGAAAATTTTCGACATAAACGGCTGTATTTTTTGATTGCATTGACTTAGAAGTTTGATTTTTTCACAGCTCCTAGGGGCAGTAGACCTGACTATTTGATTGGATATAAATTTCAGCTTGATACCTCCACGCGTTCCTGAGAAAAAGAGTCTTAACAGACAGACAGGCAGACGGACGGACTGACGGACGGACGGATGGACAACAAAGTGATCCTATAAGGGTTCTGTTTTTACCTTTCGAGGTACGGAACCCTAAAAATGATGTTAGAAACCTCAATATCATTTTTGAAGCCCTATCCATAGATACCCCACACGTATGAGTTAGATGAAAAAAAAAAATTGAGTTTCGAGTTCGAAGTATGGGGAACCCCTAATTTTTTTTCTAATTTTGTGTAAAAATCTTTATGCGGTTCATCTATTTACAAAGTTTCAACAGAATACATCTTATAGTTTCGGAGAAAAGTGGCTGTGACATACGGACGGACAGACAGACAGACATGTTGAAACTATAAGGGTTCCGTTTTTTGCCATTTGGCTACGGAACCCTAAAATGCATTTCTTGCGAGTAATACCACTGTCATATAACTGAACACAATGGTACTGATTCAGCATTTCAGGATTTGCCTGGCTGTCACTCACACCCTGTACCTTATTATAAATTACTAGCGGCTGCCCACGGCTTCGCCCGCGTGAGATTTCATTACTCCCGGGCGAAGCCTTGGCGGGTCCCTAGTCATACTCGTACATTATAAACCTTCCTTGTGAATCACTCTATCTGTTAAAAAAAAACCGCATCAAAATCCGTTCCCAGACAGCAGTAAGCGACTTTGTTTTATAATATGTAGGTACCTAGTGATATCTTTATAATAGGAGGCGATGAGTTTATTGGCGGAGTGGATGGAAGGTTTTACCAAAGTTTTACTAAGTATTATTCCGCCCGCTAACTTGAGCCAGGTATAAATCATACCGAGTTCATCGAAATGTGAACCAAGTGTGCGCTGATGATACAAAGCGTAGGCGAAATTGGTGGCTGTCACGCACGAACTGGCGGACTGGCGGCTCTGCTTGGCTGTCAGTGCGCGCTTGGGCTAAGTACCTAGGACCACCGTTGTCAACATAGTTGCCTAAGTTTGTTTAGATTTAATCATGGCGGTTTCCTCTATAGTTATTCTTCTCTATGTCGGCTCCCATTGCCTCAGATGAGTGTGGTGTACAGAGTAGAATGGCACCAACATGTCTGCCCATAGGAATCGCAAGAGTTTCAGGGAGGTGGGTAGTAGCGCCTTCCGTGTTGACAACATAGTCTGAAAATCACACTGTGGGCACCAAACCTATCTTTTCGTATATTGGTGGTATGGGCAATACCCCCTCATGGCAGTAACCTTGTGGCGTGCCCTACGAGGGGCCTAAGTCCAGCAGTGGACTGCAATAAGCCGATGTGACCCATTTAGTTTGAATAATGGGAGGCTCAGGATGTTAGGTAGGTAAGTAGCTAAGTAAAATATGCCTTTGGAACTCTAGCACACTAGTACGTTGGTGTGTGGATAGGTACATAACTACTTGTATAGTGGTTTATTTTCCAATAGACTAATAGAATATCTGAAGAATACTGTCTCTATTTTATTCAAGTTTTAGAAAAGACAGAAGCAAAATTAACCACCATTAAAGTCGTCCCTCAACAAAATAAATAGCGACTAGTTTTCATTTAAATTATGTATTATTATTCTGTATATTCATTAACACTTAACTATGCTAAATAGGTACCTACTCTTAATTAATGTTTAACATTAATTAAATATTAAATTATCTATACATTATCCGAGGAATTATAACAGACTTGTATATCACAATATGTACAATGGAATGCGGCTTCTCGTTAGGAGAGAGAGCGTGGTGTCAATAGGGTCTCCATACCGACTCCTGGTTACTCGACGCGTACAGATGTTTAACTTCTTCGCTTTGTTCACATGACTGTCCAAGACCGGTCCCATCGCCAGCACCCTGCAGCTCAGTAGTAATCGAGATGCCTCCATCGATATCGTGGATTTTTATCTCACTAGGGATGTACTGCTCGAGGTTTTTGTCCGCCGAGCTGTGTAGGTGGACGTGTATTTGGTTCTGGTTGACGGTGGAGTATAGATTCGGCAGGATCATTTGCGTGTTCGGATTTATGTACGGCGTATGCGACTGGAGGCAAGTCGGGTTGTTGTTTATGTTATTGTACTGGTAGTTATTGTAGTTGTAGGTGTTGGCCTGCCAGTTGTAGTAGTTGGGGTCGTATCTTTGGGACGCCATCTGTGCGTTGAGATCTGTGAGGCCTGTGGTGGGTCCAGGGCTTCCTTTCACGTAGCTGGTGGTGCCGGTTTGGAAGCCGCCGTAGTCGGCGTGGCCGA
The DNA here is from genome assembly GCA_014607495.2 of Carposina sasakii. Lineage (NCBI taxonomy): Eukaryota > Metazoa > Arthropoda > Insecta > Lepidoptera > Carposinidae > Carposina > Carposina sasakii. Next base: position 4,560,770 of record CP053164.1, read on the forward strand.
GAGGGATTTCAGGTAAAACTGTAAAACAACACATTAAATTAGATGTTTAATACATACATATTACCTACTTCAAAGTGGCAGCTTAAATAGGGAATCATGAACCTGACTAGATCGCATAGGTAACAAAGTGATCATGTCGGGTTAGTAGTCGATTCGCACGAACGTGCCAAACGTCCCCTTTAACATAGAGAAATAAGATGTCATAGAGTGCTAATGTCATACTAACTGTTTCGATGCACCATTTTTCGGTGATTCACAATTCCAGCCCTTGACACTTAGATTCTAGTTTTTTCTTAGACAGATATTAATTATTTCTAATGAAAAAATCTTATTACACGCGTCAATGTGCATTTATGCAGAAAATCGCATTCTATTTACTCAACTTTGGACCCTAATATTTTGGAAACCAGACACTTCCCAGGTATGCTACCATGGAGAAAAATGATGGTGATGATGAGGAGATTCTGTAGTTTTCGAGAACGTTGACGACAAAAAATCATCCTGTATAGGTATAGGTAGTATAGTATAGATTTCCCTCAAACCTTGTAGGTAAGTCATCTACATACCTGTAGGTATATGCAGAGCCGGGTCCTTGTAGTACGGCTGCTGCAGGTAGGGGTACACCGGCGTGCTGGACGAATAGCCCGTGTTCCACTCACTCGCTCCCAGGATGTTCCCGCTGGCGTCTGCTGACAAATAAATTAATAGATAGACAAATATATTTATTTGGACTACTATTACAGTAAGGTGCATCAAAATTTAATTGAAATATGCTAAACGTAATAGTAGGATCCTCGATTCAGCATTTCTGGTTACCCATTTTTGGGAGCACAGCCGTATGTAAGTACTTATAGTATGTGTAGGTTAAAGTACGTTCCTTTTAACACGAGACTAGGGTATCATTGGAATTCGTGTTTCGAGGAATTCTAGTTTCAAGTGCTTGAGAGCAATCAATCAAGATGTCACATAATTAATACACCACATGATAGCATATTTTGTTATACAGATAATGTTCACCGCTTTATTACGGCCGCTATATGACGACATCGCTATGCTAGAAATCCAAAGTTTACTCTACATCTCCGCTTGCATTGTGATTGATCTTTACAGGCCCTACTTTACTCTTTAGTATTTTACCTATTAAGTAATACGAGTATGTCATCGTCAGCCTATTGCAGTCCACCGCTTGAAGTAGGCCTCCCCTAGAGTACGACACATGACTGGATCTCCCGTTTTTGCCATCCAGTCACTACCAGACGTCCTCTTTAAGTCATCGGCCCATCTGGCCGAAGTAATATGTACCAAACTCAAATATTTTGGTAAGGATTTATTTATTTACTTATATTAATTCTCCGAAAACCTATAACAGTTCAGAACAAACCTGTTTGTTACTTACAAACACAAATATCCAATGTTAGGTGACCATTGATGGAGTATAATTTACGAGTACTTTAATAGGATTAGAGGAACATTAATAAGTATTGTATTCGTGACATAAATATTATGCTATAAATATGTAATCCGTGCTTTACTTATTTATTAAAAAAACCTTGTAAAATATCTTTTGGTATAATAGAAAGGGATGCTAAGCGCAATGTAACGAATGTTATATATTATCGGTGTCGGGCCTTAGACTTCTCGATCGAATCGATAGAGCTTCGTCATTTGCACGTTTGTTCCAACAGGCCTTCATTTTCGTTTGTCAAGTCACGTGAAGGAGTCATTGGGAGCGTTGCAACAACGAACGTCAATGCATAATGATGTTATATCGTCTAATCGCCCTCGTCCATATATCAAGTTTATTATAATCATAGGCCGGTCTGATTTTAGGCCTAGTAGATACAATCCTGTACTCGTATTTATGGCTACCCCATTTTTGGCACAGCTGTATATTGTGTATGTAGGTAGGTAGGTAAGTAAGTATTTATATCAAAGGGTACTTCACAAGTACCATCGAAAACCCAAACCAAAACTTTAGTCAATGACATTGCGTTACGTATGTACTGGTTAGGTGTTAGCATTGAAGTCACGCACAAGGAACTGCGCGTACGCAGGCCGGGATTGCCGGCTGATTCACACCTCCAAATTCACGAAGGACGGACACCGAGGAGATGCCATAATCAATCATTTTACTAATATTATCTAATCTGTGCTGCAACAGCCAATGCAGCCTAGGCAGTATAATATGAACTAATCAGCTGCTAACATTTGCCTTTACTTATTTTCATAGTCTGCCTGACACCCGCGCAACTGCGACTAGATATGATTATTTTATGATCATACCAGTAATGTTCCGTATCACAACATAAAAAACCAATTAAGTATTGTCGAAGATAATGTACAAAGTACAAATACAAGCTTACTTATCTCTATTAGAAATTTATTTCAGCAAATCACTCATTAGGTACATGAGAAAAGAAAACATTAGCATTGTTAGACCATTTCCACTTTCTGCTTCCTTCATGTTTATATCCAACTGGGGTCATCAAGAATACAATCGAATTGTAATTATGCATGAGTAATTTCTCGTGAATTTGGTGAAAGTAAGTATTTATTTTTTAATATTAATGCTTTGGCCTTGGCATAGAAACCTACTAAGGTTATGTTTACCTTGTTTTGAAACATATTTTACGAGAATGGTTAGAATCCGGGTAGAGCAATGAAGTTCATTAGCTCTATCCTTTTGTGCCCTACCCTTTGGCAAAATAAGCGAAGCCAAATATCTTCGCTGATCATCATCGGCCTGCCCTTAGGGACAAATGTGGTTCATTTGAAAAGTTATGATGGCGTAATTACCTCTACGAATCTGGATTAGAGATAGATTTGCAATAATTTAGACTAAACCTACCTATCTAGCAGGGATGGTCAGCGTCCATTCGACACCGGTAATGTTCTATGTCACTAATACGTTGGATCCATAAAAAAAGGATTAAAGAGGTGATAAACCAACGGTTCTTAAAGTTTGTGCGGATTTAGGGAGACGGGATACGGAGGCACATTTTCCCTAGACGGATTTTTGTGTGCCTAGCCTTCTGTGGAGGAAATTCCACCACAGCACCTACCCTACCTATTACAGCCAAATCTGCCTTATGTGCTCCCACCCAGAAAAAATACTGTATCCGCCCTTGGTAGTAATGGTTCATAATCTTATTCTTATTCTTTATTGCACATACACAAAAAGAAATATGGCATACAACATTAAAGAAGAGATGCATGTACAATGGCAAGCTTATCTCTACCAGAGATCTCTTCCAGCAAGCCAAGCAAGTAAAGAGAAATTGTTAACAACAGGGTAACATGTGCAATTAAACAAATTCTAAGAAACTACAAAACTACATTAAGAAAAAAGGAGAGAAACAAATAACAGCATATTTAAATAATGGACAGATTTTCTTTTTTCAGCTTTTCCCAAAATGTGCCAACAGTGCCACAATCTCTAACCGTGTGGGGTAATTCATTCCAGAGCTTGCTTAACCGCCCGAACCGAGAAAGAATACCCAAAAGCCCCAGAATTAAATCGGGGAGTTTGTAGCAGTGATGCCGTATTGGATCCGAGAGGCCGATCTCTTGAAAAGAGATATTTAAAGCGCTCACTGAGATATAACGGAGAAAGGCGATAATTTAAATTTTTAAAAAGGAGTGTTAATAAATGAGTATTCCGGCGAAATAGAATCGGGAGCCATTTTAACTCTTTACGAAAGTGAGATACGTGATCAAATTTACGTAGTCCGTATATAAATCGGATACCTAAATTCTGTAGACGTTCGAGTTTATTAAGCAGCTCCTCATTGGCGTCGAGATAGTAAACATCCGCATAATCAATAAGAGGGAAATAAGTCTAATCTATCTCGATAAGTCTACATTGACTATTACATCTCCTTCTTGCCCTTTCTACGTGGTTGGAACCCAATGAATGACTGTCTAGTAAGAACCGATTCCGAATTTTTAACCAATGATGACGAGCTGCGACTCGATTGTCTCAATCTTTGTTTGTGAAATGGGACATTGTGGTTAATTCAGTTGGAATTTAACGACTTATTATGCTAATTTATTTCATCGTAAAGTTAGTAGGAATTACCTACTCTTTGTATGAATGTTTAGTACACGTTGACAGTCACGTATACCTCGATGGAGGTACTGACTTCATTTTATTACTAAAATTTCTGGTAGATAAAGGTAGGTACTGAAAGACTAACAAATGAGGAAAAATTGCATCAGTTGCACAAACTTTTTATATTTTTGATGCTTGCTTGGCTTACTTACAGATTTTAGGTATGGTGAGGTTTTCAATTCTTAACTTTAAACGTACAGCATCTTTTCTTTTAAAAAAGTTGGAAGTTCAATATTAGGTATCTGTCGTAGTTCACAATAGTTATTAGTTCATAAACAGAACTATTGTAAAAGTATTGATTATCTGTACTTGTCAAATAAATTGAGTTCTATTTAAAATGGCCTTTGATTTAGATCTCAAACCACTACAGTATCAATAATTTTGATCACCTAGGTACCTACTGTAGCTGCGACCTGCAATTTTCATAATTTTTATTCTCCCATAAGGGCAATCCCGATTATTCTGCTAACCATCAATACAATAATACCTACTTCATTATAAATAGTTTGTACATGTAGGTAGCTATAACAAATAATAGGTACCCAATGGAATTTTCCTACTTATAAAGATTAGTTCTTTAGCATCGGTAAATATTTTGTCAATAAATAATTATTATTCACTTGCATTTAAATGAACTGCGGGTCATTTTATTGTCTTGTTAGATGCAAGAAAAAATTATTAACACACTTAATCCGATATACAGGATGTAGAAAAAAGGAGCACTAATACTTAAGGGTCTTATAGACCTAGTGATGTGTAATCTATCCACAAAATTTGGGACTCCATAAATTTATTTTTCAAGATTGTATGAACATTCCTGTGTTATTTAGGTATTTCTCCATATAATCTGGAAAAATAAACATGAGATTTCAAGTCTTAAATTTTGTAGATAGATTACCCATCACTAGGGCTATAACTATAAGACACTTAAGTATTAGTGATCCTTTTTTCTACGCCCTGTATTTCAACAGAACTCTTTCCGGAAAAGTGTTAAAAAATTAATCTTCACATTATCGACTCGTCTCCAAGGATCTGTCACAATATCTACCTATCCCATGTAGCTAATTTTATGCTCGATTTTTCACAGATTTTAAAGTACTACAGCTGAAAGCCAAAAAGTTCATCCGGTAATGATTTTCAGCAGGCCGAGGGACACTAGACTCCGCTGTCCCACTTCATTTTGCGGTCCGATCGCTGTTCCTAATTTAGTGCGCTCGCACATGAAATTAAAATCAGGTTAATGTAGCCATCAATGATAGATGCACTTAATTAATAATTAGGTATCTGATTAAACGAGGTACTGAAAACTGAACCAGTGTACATGCAATTGATGTAAAATTATCAACACAAAACCGAGTTTGTAGGATTTGTAAATTGTATTCAACTTAAATCGTCATTATTTCAGCCATAGGAAGTGTGCTGAACATGAGCCTGAAAATAGGCCCCCACTTAGATACCTAATAATTGTAATAATTATATGAATGCAATGTTTTTTATTCCGGGACAGATTTCACAATTACAGCTTCTGTTTTCATATACATAAGTAAAAATTAATCATACTCGTAGAGACACATTTTGATCTCTAGCATTGAAATTGTCCGTTAGTCTAATTTAATGTTTGCCTTACAGACCTTACATCGCGCTTTTGGTGTAGTCCTATCTTTTTTAATACGGTTTAAAATCATCATCTCGATCAATACGGTCGATTGGGATTAGTTAGGTACTGTCTTCTTCACCATACGACACGGAGTCTATTAAACAAACAAAAAAAAAACAGTATTATAGTTAGAACCCATCATTTTCTGCTAAATAATAATTTTATTGGGACTGCAAAAAAAAACAACTACAATAGTGGTACTTAAGTCAGCTTAACAAGAGTAACCATTTGCATGATAAAACGTTTAATAATATAACGTCCCATCACAATTTGTTCATTATATTATTTTCTCTGAAAGCACAATCAAGCACAGCTTAACATTTGCACCGTCGCAGCCAGAGCAGGAACCTAGGCCTGCCGGTGACATGGGGATAATTACCGCCCGCCCCCAGCCCCCCAGCATAATGTCACATTAACACCCTTACCTCGCCGAACAGAACTGTCAAAACATAGTACCTACCACTTAAACGTGGACTATGAAAATGCGTCCGATTTTAATTGTTCATTTCGATCGCTGGATTTTTGTTTAACTAGTTGTTTCCTGCGACTGTATTTAAATTAAAATGTATTTATAAGATGTTATAAAGTTAAGTTCTGTTATTTAGCCATAATTATCATCGTAGCAAAGTTATTTATGGCAGTTTTATGCAAAATATAAATTGATTTGTAGGCTAAAGTGCAATAAATTTTCTTACAGGTAATTGGGTAGTAACTAGGGTTGCCACCCGTACTTTATAATAAAGTATTGTACGTTATTTCAGGTAATTGTACTCTATACTTTATGAGAAAAAAAAAGTACGTGAAAATACTTTATTTCGTATGATTTAATTTCTTTGGGATTTTGAAAAGCTGAGTCTTAAATAGGGCTGCCATCCGCCCGGGTTTCCCCGGATTAGTCCTAGTTTGGAGGGCGTCCGTGGATTTTTATGCCAGGGAAAATCTGATTAACTTGATAGAATGGAATGTTTTTCAATAAATAACGCCATTTCATAGTAAAAAATAAAAAAACGCTCGAATAGCGAATATGTTTCTAAATATAATAATAAAGAAAAGTAAATTATAGGTACTTTATTTTGATGCTATGTACTTTTTTTTCTTACCTATAACAGCCAATGTACTTTAAATGCAAAAAGAAAAGGTGGCAACCCTAGTAGTAACTATCCTAAAGAAGATAATAAACTTTTGAATCTTTTGAAAAGTTAGGAAAATTCCTGTTGTGATGTCTATCATTTTGTCATGTGTCATTTTGTTTAAGGGCTGATTATTGTAATAGTCAGATAACCTATCTCAGGATTAGGTGGATGGTGTTCTTCTTCTTGATCAAGTTTTAAAGACTGACAGCATCAAATATATTCTTTAGATAGGCTATCTTACCACTGAAAAAAATCGGCTCTAAGGGATTTTTGTTTGTAGTTCACTTAATTCTGTACTTTTATTTCACTAACCTTACCTAATTACAAGATCTAACATAATTGGCATTCACAATAGACCGACAAGTGTGCAAATACGCCAATCAGCAGCCCTGATTAGTGGAGGGGAAGGGGGGGGGGTAATTAGTCCCTTTTGATCTCGCCGGCGTTCTTGTTGCGTGACGTCACTGCTCACACGTCACAATCGCTTTCGTAATTAACTGCTTTGGTTTTGTATGTATGTACGTACTCGTATGTATATTGTATAATATGCCTAGGAGGTAGGCGAAGCAATAAGTTTAGGATTGAAATATAGTACAAAAATATGTATTGCGATTGTATGCTTTATACCTAGAATAAAAATCCATGTGTGATAAAGTTGAGAGGTGCTCCTAATGTTTAAGAGAACGTGAGTAGTCTTACAATTTATTCAGCAACTCTTATAATTATATGAAAAATATCGCAGGAATGTACTAAACTTAGCATAAAAGCTCATAATATTCCAGACTAAAACGAACAATTTTATTAACAGAAATGCCGCCATTAAAACTGCGTGAAATTCAGTTAATTTCAGTTTCGTACAACCAATCAAACAACTGGACTGCAATAAGCTGATGATGATGATGATGAATCAAACAATACACACACGACTGTATTCCCGACCGAAATGGGGTAACTAAATCGTAAAGGAGATCTCGCAATTATAATTATTTATGAAATAACTCGCAAGCAAGTGATTTTATTTTCCCATCGACTTAAATAACCCGAGGCATACTGGAGCGAAGCTTTATAACTCCCATTAACATCTCGTCTCACCCTCGGCCAGTTTTCTGGTTGTTTTATTAAACTTTTTGTTCTGTTCCTGATCACTTACACCTACACCGTAAGATCGTGTAATTCGATACATCCTGCGCTGGGGCAGGGGCGAAATGATGTAAACTACGGATTTTCGAATTTAGGTAATAATAATAAAACTTATGAATAACTGTTGTATTTCTATTCCTATTCGAAACAATGATATTTTATCTTCAATGTAGAATGCAAAATGTTATTGAGGCTCTTATGCGTAGACGGCAATCAAATTGTGTTGGAAATCAAAGTGCGATTAGCATGTAAAAATTGTATAGTGTTAGGTATACTTATATTAGCACTAGGCGTTTGGGTGAAGTGAAACAAAATTACATTAGCAGTACAAAAAAGCAGCGATTCCTTTACTATATTCCGGATACGTATCAAATCTATCGAATGAAACCACCATTCTGATAAGTTTACCCGATCGGTTAATGGCCGATACCACATATTTGACTAAAAAATCCATACAATTACAATGCGGTTGTACAAATTAGAGATTGGAGTGACCGCGTCCACAGATCGGTGGTTAGAAGCCTGTGGTGAGACTCCATTGGTATTCTCAGTCGTATATTTTCTCTTACGGCCGCCATCTCCCGAAGAAAAATTTACCTACTTGGTCCGGGAGAACAATTTTTATATCTGGGATCGAATTATAGATTTTTAGTTTATTAAAAATGTTGAAGTGTTATGATTATAAATCTACCTAATCATATCACAGGGAAAACTGATTAGCTATAGAAACGTTAAAATTTTCATCAAAATTGATTCACCCCAAGTTTCATACATAACACTCAAAATACTTTTTAGTCGACCTTGTTTCTAAGCAGTTTTTTATCTAGTAAAATATTAAATAGGTAATAATAAATAAATAATAGGTAATAAATAAATAAATATTCACACACTACACAACACATTGACCTAGTCCCACACTAAGATCCCTGAGGTCTTGTGTCGTGCGTGCTAAGCAACGGTATATAAATATATAGATAATACATATAAATATCCATGACTCGGAAACAAACATCAATATTCATCACATCAATGTTTGCACCTACCGGGATTCGAACCCAGGACCTATGGCGTTGCAGGCAGGGCCACTACCAACTACACCAATCGGCCGTCAAAAATCCGTCGTAAATAGCTCCTTTTGAACCAAAAAATATCACTATATCCAATATGCTTCTATCTAATACTTATCAATATGCACATTATTTTTTCAGATTTTGATTATGACGATTTCTTTTTAAAACAACTTAGTATTAAAACGTGATTTCGGACAAACGGGCCCTTAAGAACACCGTCCTTCGAATTGTACTTTCCGTCTTTTGCATAAAGTGTTACTCGTATTTTTCAATGGTTGAGGGGGACTGGAGTTTGAGTATGCGACTAATGATATAGATGTTAGTTAAAATGAACTCGCTTACAGGAAACTGATGTCTGACTCTGAAACAACTTCCTCCTATTTTGCATTTTAATAATATAAATTTATAGATATTATTATTATGCTACTTTCCTACTAATAGGATTAATTAAAAATTTGTTTGCGTATGTTTTATCTTATCTAACATTACTAATTAATAAAACTACAACATCTTGTCTAGCAGGTACTTATTTTCAAATTACTATATTGAGGGATCGCCCGCCACCGGGCCCTATACCCTCCGCTGACCCTCGGATCTGCCTACTCATGATCACGAACACAAGACACTACAGTCGCAACGAGAAGCCAGATCCAAGCACCTAGCATTTGAACTTCCGAATAGTGACGCCTGATACAATTCAATATTATTTTCAAATTAGTTTAGGACTGGCGTAACGTTTCAAAGTACTCCTGCGCCGCCGATGCGAGGCTTCAATAGAATATGTCAACTGCATCTCCTTCCGTGCGTATCGCGAGAGTCGACTAAGGAACTCAGGGGCATTCCTTCAGCCGACGAGCTAGCAACTTGTCACTGATCTTTACATCTGGACCCGCTATGATAACCGTGGCTTTAGGATAGAATTGGATCTCTTTAATGATCCTGCAGATCTACAGGCTACAGGAAATATTTTCGAAGCACAGCCGTATTTTTTACATACCATAATTTTTTATACACAATTTTTTTTCTATATAATATGTCTCTATTTGTGTATAAAAAACAATATACCCACTTGAGTATAAATATACTTACAGTTAACTTAAGTTAACTGTAAAAAACAACAGGAACGAATTGCATTCGCATCTCAATCCGAGTCACGTAGAATATTACAGAGTGAGTGTGAATACCCACTTGGGGAGCCTTTCTGGATACATATGGGGGTAAATTCTGCAACATGATATGCAAAACGATGTTGCAAAACAACTCATCTACAGCGTAAAAGAGTATCGAGGACTGTGTTTGGGACATTTCGCTGCACATACTTGGTGAGCCTTTCTGGATACATAAGGGGGTTAATTCTGTAGCATAACATGCAAAATAATGTTGCAAAACAACAGAACTCATCAACAGCGTAAAAGAGTATCGAGGACTGGGACATTTCGTTGTACATACTATGCACTTGCTCTCACAGTGGAAGCAAACAATAGGTAAGTATGTCCCATGTCAAGTAAAATTTTGCGTGACACTGGATTTAGAGAAATAATTTTTTTTAAACGAAAAACCGACTTCCTCCCAAAACTCGATAAAGTAAAATTTTACTAAAGGGAAAATATATATTGCGTTAAGCCGTGTACGACGTTTAGAAGGCATAATATTGTTTTATATGCCTATATTGTTATATATATATATATATTAGATTTATATGCCAGCAAATGATTAAATAGGCCACATGACAAAAGAGAGAAATGACTAGGCTTCGAAACTTTACGTCTGACAATATATAAGCAACATATAATTACACTCCTTCTTATGTTATTACTAATAACACTGTAATTTACCATAGCCTACTGCCTTGCCTTTATGTATGCTATGTATTTTTACCTATGTATGCTAGTACCTCCTATAACCGAGTTTATCCGATCATACGTGATATGATACATTGGAACACTATTCTTCTTTTTACTCAGTTCAATGAATTTTAATTCTTAAGACATTGCTACAGTATGTAACGTAAGTTGCTGAGATTACGTATGTGGGCCATGAAACGAGCGAGTTTACCATTAATCCTCTATGCATGTACCTATTTGGGTATGGTTTTTTTATACACTTCTGCACAACTTTTTTGATGAATACTAGATGTGAATATAGTATGAAGATAATATGTACCTATATTTAGTTAATACTTTTCGAGAGAACCTACTTGGTAGGTACTACAAAAGTTCATCGACGCGGAGAGAAGGATAATTAAGTTTACTCAATATTTGCATGACGTCTTCACGATTACGACTCAGACACAGTTGAGATTATCGATTTTTACAAGATTAGAATTATTCCAGCACATGCTGAGCTACAAAGTTTACCTACAGTTTTAGCCAGCAATTATGATGATTTTGCAATAAGAGCATGACTGGAATTAGTAACATACCGATAAGTAGGCAACCAAGTATTAGGCACACATTTTCGTGGGTATATTTGGATCTATTCCGGTCCAATTCCTTAAACTAATCCCTTTTTCATTTAAATCCACAACAAATTCCGGTCTGATACCAAAAAAAAAATTAGATTCCAGTCTGACCCCGTGGAGTTCTTTTTGAATTTGTAAGGTCAGAAAGTAAAATAGGAAAGAATGAAAATTCTACAAGTTGTTTAATTGAAGAACGACAAAGTTAAGAAAAATAAAATAAGAATTAGTAAAATAGTCTCGATCTCTTAGTCAAAATCAACAATCATTCGAAAAACAATATTGTATGTGTCTACTGTTTTACTTGCTAACAGTACTAAAAAATCATTGAGAAGAAACACGGGATCAGAACAGAATACAAAATAAATGAAATATTCATCTGATCCCGCGACGGGATCGCATAGGAATAAAATTATAAAATTAAATAAAACGGATCCTTTGCGGGATCACTTGCTGGGATCGGAACGGAATAGGTCTATATTTGTGATCTTGCAGTTCTGGCTACCTCATTTTCACAGCCGTATGTATGTTCTTATGTATATTTGTGCAGAATAATACCACACGCTGTCCACAGTACTTAAAATCGCTCTACAACCCGCTCCTCCTATCATCCCGCTGATTGCTTAGCCGCACCAAAGGTATTGTTACACTTATTCGATCTGGGCGATTGACTATCATTGATCCAGCCGTGCGCGTAACACTACCCGCAGCATATACGATACAGCGGATAACGTTACCTGCTTGGTACATAACTGGTGCCACTTACAGACGTTTTATTGGTGCATTAATAACTGTTGGTGTGGAACGGTATAGAACTGTAGTCGATCTAATGATATGTGGTTCGCGTTTCATAGAATTCTGTGCACTAGATTTGTGTACAAATATGTTTTAGGTAACAGTCTTCATCATAATTGGCTATATGCTATGAGGCCCGAAGCGGACATAGCTTTTACTGTGGGGAAGCAGTTCTTTTTAAATTTCAATAGAGTATAAAAATCTGTACGCCTGTGTACGCCACATTTAATGCCCTACCAATGCTGGGTATCTTTCTTGGAAAATCTAACTTAAAAACTCTTGTCAGAGTAAGGTCACAACTGTGGGGACAACCAATATTACGAGTACATATTATTATAGACGAATTTACAAATAAAATTAGAAATAAACAACTTTTCCATTCTAGAATATTCGAAGGCTACAAATCAGAGATTTAAATAATGACTGGCTTCTAAACAAGAGTACTAGTTCACTAAAGGACACACTTCACAGCCCGCTTGCCTCTTCAGCGGGATAATCAAATCACTTCCACGTCACAGCTCACCACTGCATTCAGTTGCATTTTAACTATTATTTATTACAAATGTTGCTTAGCTATTCATATAAATATGAGTAGGTACCATATGTTCTTAGACACTACACATAACACGAATAACTTTTGTTAAACTTTAGATTAATAAAAGAAATGTTGTAGGCATGGTTGATGGCCGATAGTGACCCTGCCTGTGGCGCGGTTCGAATCTCGAAAACATTGATGATGAATATCGTTGATGGTTTCCGAGTCATGGATGTTTCTATCATTATTATCTATATGTATGTGTATACCGTTGTTTAGTACTTGCGATAGAAGACATAGGGATCTTAGCGTGGAACTAGGTTAATGTGTTGTAAAGTGTGTGATTATTTATTAATTAATGTACCTAAAAGTACCCACACCGTAAAAAGTACCATAAAATAAAAAATATTCATGTTTCAAAATAAGACATATCATTGTATTATAGATGTGTGTGAAGTGGAAGATGTAAGGAACCGAATTATCATTATAGCTAAAGCTAGCCTTCTTCAGTCTATCCCAGAAATATTACAACATATTACAAGCGTAGCCAGAGCCTCTTATTACGCTTTGTTCAAGACATTATAAACGATGTACTGCAAATTACATGATTCATAATTTTTAACATAATATTTTTTACCCTTAAACACATTACCGACAGGAGGTAGCCGTGCAACACGTAGAACAATAATTGATTGTTTTGAGCACCTCAAAAATGTATCGAAATACTAAAGAATTACTCCTCTTGCATCCCTGTTTCACCTCAGATGGAAGAGGAGGAAAGCCGATCGCGGTGCTATCCGATACGCGTTTTCCTTCGAAGGATACGAGTACGTGATTCTGTATGGTTTTTTTTTGGCTGGAATTATTTGTAAGGTTTCGTTATGTGTTGCTCATTACGGTACAAGAGCGTATCCTGCGGCCTGACCGCAAATGCAGGACATTACTGCACCTGACCCGCTCATACGTGAGCGATTTAGCCACTTCAGACGCATCCATTGTAATTGTAACGTTTTATAGAAAAAATGCGGTACACCGGGTCATGCGCTATAAAATGTTTTATTTCGATGTTTTTTGATTAACTCAAGCGTATTTTACATTGTGTACCTCCCTTGGTTAAAAAACAGTAGCCAAAGTCAAGATTTAAAGACTCTTCAATGCTTAGCGCTTATAACTAGATTTGATAACAATAGTGTATTGTAAATGCAGGCTATCGAGATATTTTACGACAGTTTATTTTAAGATGACGTTACTAAGGTATGTTCTAAAATAATCTTAGAGAAGTAGTCAAATAGTTTATTTGACTTAACCTATGATTAAGAACTAGGTACTCACGCATGAAACAAACTGCTTGGTCTAAGCTAATATGTGTACGGTATCCTCGAATTAACTTATTAAAGATTCTCGGAGAGCTTTTTCTATAAGATTTCACGCAAAGTTCGGCAACCTTAATTCGGTTAAAAGATGGTTAAATTGCCAGACGTTGGTAACTTTGCGGTTTCAACGTTCACCACGCGCTTGCGAATTTATTGCGTTTTCCAGAAAATTCGGCATCGAAAATAGTGGACGAATCTAATGAGGGGGAAATGCGAAAATAGCGGAATGAACTGAATAATGAACGTGGATTGGACTATACAAGTATGCGGCAGTTAATGCGATGTTCTTTGGTTTGTTTTGTTGGATGGTCCATGCTCGTGACAGCAACCTACGAGCTAAGGCAAAAAAATAAGTATTCATTGTATGTAGTAATACCTAAAAACATTTCGCGAAATCTATATTTAGCCATAAATTGTTTGAGAACGTTTTGATAAATTTGTATGTATTTGTATGTACTAATAATCTTGAATCTTGAACAGTTTGTGAACCCCTGGAAAATCGCGGATGTATTAATCAATAATCGCTTCCGCGTATATCGATACATTGACGGACGAACGTACCATCCTAATCGTCAAGATCCAGGAGCTGTGGTTTGCGGCTTCACCAAGACCCGCCCTTCATACGTTTTAATAGTTTTAATGCCCCAAGAAATCGTCAGGAGCTATTCGATTCTCGACCATCGATTACGGCGCATCGATTCTACTAAAACGCTCGATAATCTAGTTCTTGTCCTCTATAATTATGAAATCTATTTTTGTGATAGAAATGTTACGACATCGATGGACGTGCCCAATTTTGTGAAGACAAAGAAGATTTCTTCACTGATTAATGAAACTACTTACTATCTAAAATGTACAAGTAAAATCATTGAGATTTTTTGTTATACCTACCAGCTCCTACAAGTGTTAGTTGCAAAACATAACGGTCTGTAGAATAGAACAGCATATACAAATTGTCATAGACCATAACTATAATTTGTAGTTTAACTAGTCTGACTACCTAAGCTGCTAATAATACAGTAACACTCAATCGAACCTGGGACAATTAGGTTACAACCCGCCTACATGCAAATGGGTCTGCAAATCGGAAGTTATGACGGAATACTGAAATCGTCCTCTACCTAGGTAGGTACAATGGCTGTACGTAAATGTAGCGTTTGCTCGAGGTGCGAAGCGGCTAAGCCCCGGCTTACCCTAGTCGGTTATTACATCCACAGTAGCACACGGCCCAAACCGCAGCGATTGCCCCTCGATTTCTGCACATCGATCTGTTTCGTTATCAAATTTTCACACGGGCCTGCACAAGATTGACTTTATTTGAGCAAGTCAGACCGCAGAGCTACGCGCACCAACAAATTGATCACAAAACAAAACCCATCTCCAATTCTCGAATCAATTCTCTAGTGTAATGATGCATGTATCGAGAACCAGGTGAAGATATTGTAGCGACGGTAGGAGGTTCGGTAGCCAATCAGTGTTCGAGATATTGATCATGGAAATTGTTCAATCATTTCGAAAATATTGTACCGGAAATAGAATTATAAATTATTATATGTTATGGTCTTCGCTCAATTGAAGTGTTTTTGGGTTTTTCGAAAGTAAAACGAGTTAGTTTTGGAAAGGTGTGAAGTTAATTGAGTTATTATAATATTGTATTAGTTGAAAATAGGGTTGTTATTGTATTCAAACTTTTAAACAATTCTGTGTTTTTATAAAATAAAAATTTCAACGAAATGCCCCGTTGATTTCTTTGGATTCAAACAGTGATAGACAAGCAAAGAATGTGGGATTATGCAGATACTAGACATGCCCCAAATGTCAGTGTGCATTTAAAAAATAATATATATCCAAATAAGCAACAGTTAACTAGAAATAGAAAAGTAATCATGCAATTGTTCTTGTTAAGAACTTTTGTATCAAGAAGGTAGAAGGACATATCTTGAATGTTTACAATTAGATGATGATGCAAGTAAAGCTAGCAAATATAATATAATCAACCTAGTTAATTGATTATAAATGTACGAAAGTCATTTTGTAAGCTTATCTCATCCTGGTTTTGATTAAAACAAAATGTTTTCATAGGGTTTCCCAAAATTAGTCAACAGGAATAGGTAATTATCATAGTAATAGATACGGAAAAATAACGAAGCCTGTAGTTAATTCTAAAAATAAATAGTAAAATTTTCTAATTCAGAAAACAGGACAGATAAATAAGTTGTAAACACATTTTCATATTGTGGGCTCGATAAAAATATTATAATAGTTCTTCTACAAATTTTAGTTCTTAGGTCTGTGGATCACGAAGTTACTCGCCGTAATGACACTGTGCCGGGTTTTTTCTTCATCGCATTTGATGTTATTGTTACTTCTCTCGTAGAACATCGTTAGGTCAGTTACCTCTTAAGAATGTTATATATAATAACATAAAACTATATGGTAGCGATTCCTTCTGTGTATGACTTAGAAAATGCTTTAGCACTTTCATCAACTTTATCCTTAAAATAGGTTATCTGATCATAGGAAAAATAGACTCGAAATCTGAATTTACGCATTTACTGCAAGTGGGCCTTCATGTTTTCTTCAAAAAGAAATGTCTACTTACCAATCAGTGGTGATGGTTAAAATATATTATTAAACAAGAAAAGTACATACAATTATTACCAAACCTGGATATTCATTTAATAAATAGCTTTTAACCAGTTTTCAGATGGAAAATAATGTGGTCTCAATATCCATATCAATTCGCACAGTTTATAGAGAAATATATATATATACGCACTCACATTTATAATAACTGAATGTTTTGTTAGTTTTATCTATTATTTCAGTTTCGAGTGTACTTAATGAGGATTTTCAATATAGATGATGGTAATTATTTGGTGAAATTACAATCGAGTTTATTTAATGATGTGGGTTGATAAACTAGGTGGTTTTGCTTTATTATTGTTAATATTAGCAGATTTACATTTTAGATGTGTCGTGTGAAAAGAACTGAACTTAAGATTCTAAGCTAAGTCAGACCGTCAAGAATGTAGTCTTTAAAATTATTGGAACTTAGAATAAAATAAGACCAAGTAAGTATATAATTAAGCTGGATCAAAAACTGCCTAACCGCTAATGTTATTACATTATTAAGATGTAATAAGAAAAATAAAGTGGCAATGCTAATTAATGACACATCTAACAAAAAATCAGATGACCGAAATCTCACTATTTTCTTACATCAAAATAGACCCCTCTATGCAATACTCGAACTAGCAACGGCATTGGTTGACGCGGCTCTGACTGAACGCACATAATGACGTGCGTCATTAGTGCGCCCGCGCAGATTGCGAGATGAAAGCGCCGAGGATTGCCTTGTAAACGCCTCAAACATTTGCAGTGAGCTAAGATTGTTGTAGACATGGCTATTTATTTATGTACCTACCTAATGTCTACTTATTCTTTTATTTATCATAGTTATAAATATTTTTGCTAAAGGCCTATATGTACTACCAACCTACGTCTTAACAAAAGTTTTGGAGAAACCTTCTAGAAGTAGTTTTAAAATTGGTGGAAAATTTATCTATAACTACTTATTTGTGAATGAAGTTGAAAGTAAAAAAAGCCCATCCTCCAACGCAACATACTGTAACGATGAAAGATAAAAAATAACATGATATTGTGATTCACTAACCAGTTTAAGATACTCTCGCGGAAACTAGATAAAAAAATACATAGAGAAATCGAAATATTTTACATAATCATTTACTTCAGAGATAAGCAGCTTATACTCGTATTAGCTCTGAGAGCTGTTGTCTTCCACCTCAGACATTCCTCACACCATCCCGGAAAAAATATCAAGATAAAAAATTGTAATTTGTCTCATCACACTTGTTACCTTACAAACCAGAGTAAGAAATGCCACATATCTCATTCAAGTTTTTCCATTCTACAGTGGCATGTCTAAAACATTGTGAAGTCAGTTTTTCGTCAGCAAATAAGCCGGCAGTCAGTTAGAGGCTCGTGATTCCGTGTAATGGTAATGAGCGGTGATATTAATAAATTTAGCAGCGAACCTGCGCGGGACACTTTACAGTTATTTAGGACATAATTGCATTTGAAATTAGTTATGCATAGGGTTGTTGATTGTTATATTATATATTATTTAGCCTAATCAAGAGTCGTCATTATAATAATCGGTTTATTTTCAATACGCTCACAATTGCATTGTGGTATTTCTTTTTATATATTTTTTTTACTTTTAACCAGTAGGTATTTAAGGATCTTCTAATACACTTTGCGTCAGTACCTATTTATTCTGTTTCTTAAAATCTGAACACTTGGAGTATCCCAACTCCAAGATAAGTTAAGAAACCCCGGAAACTCCAAGAGGTGGCAGCCCTAGCCAAGCTACGCTCCACGGTTGTCATTTATGGTGTAATCTTGAAGAATTATGCGCTTTGACGATTACGCGCCGGATGATGGATTTGATTGTTGGTGCTATGTTTTTTTGTTTCATCTTCTTAGTTATTGTATTGGAGCTCACTGTTGATATTGTCTGTTGGATTGTTGAGTCTACTTGAACTTTAATATTCATAATCTGTTGTTTGAGCTAAGTTTTGAAATGTTATGTACCTATAAGTCTATGTAAAGATTTTCGTCAAACTTCATGATTACGTCGTACTTAACAATTTACTACATTAATCCCCTTGATGTTGATCATTGTTTTGTTTCAGTGCAAGTTTTTGGATTAGATGTTCCTGTATTTTGGAGGACCCCTCCCTTATATAAGACGTAACCTAAAGTTAGGATAAACATCTTTTATCTGCCCACTACAGTACCAGAGTAGGGCAGGAGTTGGAGATTCTTTTTTGTCTATGGAATGAAAATTTCGAGAAATTCGTTTCGTAAAATTTGTTTTTTTTTTTTTATAAAGACATATGCTCTTAATTAACGTTATTGTTATTTGTTTGAAGATACATAGTTTAGATTTGAGGTACTTATTAAACATTGAAAAAGGCAGGTCTTATAGCTTATACATTTTTTGACACAATCTACATGAACGCATTCGAAAAAAAAGTTAGAGTACTTAGAAGAGATTCAGAGCCAATTTATTATACTTCTGACTCACCTCCAGAGGCCAAGGTAGCATTGGTCTTGTACTCCCTGTCCTCATGAGAGAGTGACCGCAGAGTCCGTGCTGAGGACTTGAGCTCCATGTCCCTTAGTGCTATAGCGCCATCTATGAACGGCCGCTGGAACCCGAGTGATCTGATCTGATGCGGTGATACGTTTGTACCTGGTGAAGATGAAGATGGAAGATATTTTATTATTGCTGCAAGTTTAGTGTATTGAGGACCTGTTATAATTCATAATAAATTTTAATTGGACGCCTTCAAATTACCTACATGTTGAAGAGATATTCTTCGATGTCTATGTTATCCCTAGTTTGTAAATTATCCTATGTTGATGTAGGGCTACACATAACATTGCAACATGCTCTGCGGCGCGGGCCAACAAGTGGTCTCCCTTGGGATAAGGGAGACGGTGGTGGGCTCTCCGGGCTGCGCACCGGAGTGCCCACGGTGAGGGCTCGGGTGGCAGTTTCGGGGCAGGTTGTCACCCATTGCACGGGTCCTCAAGTCGAACGGCGCGTGCTTGTCGTCCCACGCGCCGCGAGATGATAGGGTGCCAGAGGCGCCCTGGGGCGCTCGCAGAGTGTCCCGAGGAGGGTCCGCTCAGGTGGGGCGGACAGGCCGCAGCACGGGGTCTGAGGTAGAATGCTTCGGTAGTCCCACGACCCCGTGCAAGGCGGCGAAGAGGATACCGTGGGGGTTTAGTGGGTATTCTCCGGCCATTTTCCATCTTTTCGGCCGGAAGTGAGTCCCACATAACCCGCTGGCAGCCCCAGCGCCCTTCTCAGGGCGTGCCGTATCCGTAAACGGATTCCCCCACGTAAAAAAAAGGGCTACACATAACATGTAACATTATAAATATACAGGGTGTAAAAAGACAACTTTTTTCTTTTAATACCTCATATTCTTTGTAACATCACGATCATTTTTTTTTATGGAAGCTCCCCTGGGAAACCACCGGTTTCCAAGATATTGAGGTCCAAAGTTACATTAATATTATAATTTTTTTACATAAATCCATCTCATATCGGTAAACAAACATTTTTTTAAAAAGATAGTATGTCAAAATGATATAATTTAGGTTTGTTTGTAGGTACATTTTGTACTTTGCACATCAAATGAAATTGCTTGCAATAAAATGACCGTATTTTTTCATAATTTTTTCGTCGTTTCCCAGGGTTGGTTCCATAGAAGAAAATGATCGTTACCTTACAAAGAATACGAGGTATTAAAAAAACGTTGTTGTCTTTTTAGACTCTGTATAACATTAGCTGCATTTCTTTTCGTGCATGTCGTAAGTAGAGAACAGTTGACTCAGGTGATAAGCAAGCTACTTGTCACTGATCCTTTACCCCGCTATGTTAAACATGGTTTTTTGATCTCCTTTATGATCCTGCAGTTTTGTCTACCCTATTTCGGAAACACAGTCGTGTGTATTATGTATGTACCTATACTATGGATTTATAGTCAAGTGATCGCTTTTACGGAAATGTAAGTCCAATTCTTTTGTTTATATTTTGTACCCATTTCATACATTTCATTATAGACAAGGCGTTACTTCGTCGGATGTAATAGATTATCGGGCCACCTATAATTTTTCCATTATTATCTATCTAATTAGTTTCTTTAAGTTCACAAAGGCAGAGTTAGGCCAATTTCATGTTAAATAACAACGTGTCAATCACCTTATTAAGGGTGGTCGTTTTTTGTGTAGACCCTAAATTGGCCTCTGTCCGGTTCCTATTTTGTAAAGGTACCGCAATTTAGGATTTGCAGCAAAAAATCGGGCAAACATGACGCCACGTTTCCTTCGAAGTTCCGTAAGATATTGGTCTAGTCTTAAATAAATATAAATAAATAAATTCGTCACTGTTATGTATAAACTGTTGTGTGATGTAAATATGAGGTTTGCGGAAGCTGTACGAAGCGGTGAAATTCGAGTTGGAAACTTCCGAATAGTAATTAAGTATATGATTATATTATATCTTAATACCTTCACTAACAATAAAAATATTTCAAGCTTTACCATCTTCCTTGCCATACATCAAACTTTATACTTTAAACATTTTTTTTGTAAGGCCAAACCAAAGGCGCGAATGAGGGGCGTTTGAGCTATACTGTCAGCAAAATGTCCTAAATCGCGGTTAGTTTACGCAATCATTATGACGAAAGGTTTTGCTAAACCCTATATAACTTTTAACACTACATAAGTTAAAGCATGTCAGAATCTACTCGGGACTTTGTGCCACCTTTATGTCGGAGGCATAACCGCTAATTTTGAACTGCAAATGGTTATCTTGGCCTGCTGTTGACCGTACGTACTCGTATGAAATTTTTGATCAAATTTTGTCGCGTCGGGGGACCGCTCTAATTTATTAGCCTAACGTTAGAAGCACACATTAAGAAGTCCTCAATCCCATTGTTATACAAATATAATTGTTATAGCTTACTTCACTTTAATTCTGAATACCTACTTACTTTAAAACATTATTTTTGTTTAGATAGGTGTTTTTTTATACGAATGTTGTGATTAGGTAGGAATCATTTGATTTAGGTAAGTATTTTTGAACGTAAAAAGCGGTCCCCCGACGGGACAAAAATTAATCAAAAATTTCATACGTACGGTTAACAGCAGGCTAAGATAACTATTTGCAGTTCAAAATTAGCGGTTATGTCTCCGACATAAAGGTGGCACAAAGTCCCGAGTAGATAGTCTGAAATACTTTACTTGGTACTTATGTAGTGTTAAAAGTTATTTTTTGCTTTTTATAGGGTTAAGCATTTTAAACCTTTTGTCATAATGATTGCGTACTTTTTTTGGGTCGGGGTTTTTTTTTAATTTTAATTTCATGCTTTTTGAAGGAGCTCCTTAATTTTTCATTCTATTATTTAATTTCTTTTATTTTTCGCCGCGTAAAAAGTTTAGAGAGGGTCGTTATATGCGATTTCGACCAAAGGAAGCTGTTTAACAATCCTCATGACAAACTGGCTCTGGGAGAATTGCAGAGATTAAGAAACAATATAGATTAAACTTTGGTCATTCTAGATTTTCAGCAAAAATATAAATCGGTTCATCCGTTTCATTCCGGCATTCCAGGGTTTCATCCGCCACATCCCATTTCCAGCATCAGGTCCTCGTCAATTAGAAACATGAAGAGAACCAGTCAAGACAAATTCAACGAGCCCAAACTCGATGGGTTTACTAAAAGGTAGACCAGGGTTACGTCTCCTACCTTCGAACCCTATCATCAGACCAGCTCAGAGGTTCCAGATTTCCAGCATCAGGTCCTCGTCAATTAAAAACATGAAGAGAACCAGTCAAGACAAATTCAACGAGCCCAAACTCGATGGGTTTACTAAAAGGTAGACCAGGGTTACGTCTCCTATCTTCGAGCCCTAACAGCGGACCAGCTCAGTGGTTCCAGAAGACATTAGTGTTTCAAATGTCAGATCCCACATATGCTTGCAAGCAAACTGAGCGTGTAACATTCCTATAATACCTAACAAACGACCTGATGACCTTGAAGACCTGAACCGATTTCCACCAAACATAGCTAAGAACACTCTCGACTGAACATACATACGAGGATCAAGTGCCGTCGTTAATGGTTTGTTATCATTACCATTTTAAGTAAAAGTAAGGTTACGGAACCCTAAAATGCACATAATTAGTTTATGAGTTTACAAAATACAACTGAACGTATCGATACCGCAATTATGTCGTGAAATGGACACAAACAAACGCACTTCATATTATTTTTAATACACACAGGCTGCTCTCTAGTGAAGAACCATACTTTATCGATACTATTTTAATGAAGAAAGCAAAATATAAAAAAATTAAGGTAGGTAGTACTGCTGTGCGATGAGAGGCGGAATATAATTATTATTTTTTAAATAATTATTTATTAAATTCCGCAAGATTCATAAAATAAACAAGACTGGCTTTCTGTCATTAAATCTGAAGATTTCTGTCATCATCTTTCTCTCCCGTTACTATTTATTTGGGGTTAACTATTTATTTTAATCACTAGATTTTCTCTAATTTGTTTATTTCATTTCAGTGTCACTGCGCAAAACATACATTCCTTTACAAGAGTTGTTATGGCTGTAGGTACATCTTTGTTGAAAGAGTCCACATTTTATCGATATCGATAGTCCTTCCACCCGTTAATTATACAACTCAAATCGGCAGGGTCACTGGAAGCGGCTTACCGAGCACCTACAAATTAAGACCATTAAATGCAAACTTTTAAGTCCCTTGCCACGCGAGATCTTCCTTTCTTGTACCGCTGAGTTAGGGCTTAGCGTAAGTACTCTTTGTGCCTTTATGTTCGCTGCTAGCTTTATTTCGGGATTTCAATGTTAATGAATGGGCTGCATTGTTTTTGAGGTTTAAGGTTTTTTGTTGTGATAACAGAACTCTTTATATTAGGCTAAGAGCAGATTGCAAATTTGCAGGATAAATTTTTGCGCGATGCTAGTTCTTAGTGCTTATAGGTAATTAATAATTTACCTATAGAAAATTAGGCAGGGAAGCATTTTTGATATGGTGATATGTAGGTACCTTGTAAATGTGTATTAGATGGGCAGAACTACATAGTTGCATCTAAACCCGAACCGTGCGGTGAAGCTTACTAAAGGGGAGTTCTGTGGTGTGTAGTTGTGGTAGCGGGTTACCTTATAGGGAAATTATTAGTATCGGCGTTATTTTATCTAAAAAAATATGACACCGTTTTTACTAATTTTGATACTAGCATTGAATCAAATTCTCCAGTTTTTTTAAAGAACTTTAGATGCTACTTTACAATTATTGAGGCCGGTGTTCATCAATGTAATCGCTCGGTTAGCAGATTTTAAAGGTTTATTTATGACAACTAATGTTTAAGATTGTTAATGTAAAATTATTAACAAAAAATAAATATTTGTTAACAGCATTATTCATTATGAAAAAAAACTCAATAAACATCCTTTCAAAAACGTAAATCGGACATTTTGCTTAATCGAACGTTGATGAATATGGGCCTTATTCTGATAATGATAATGAATAATACAGTATTAATTATTCAAGATTTATTAAGATTCACATATTATTTTCTGCAATTTTTACTTAACAGTAAACAGATGAAATTATGACGAATAAAAAAAAAAACAAATTGCAAATTATAATCAAAGAATATGTAGCATGTACTTAACTTACTTAATTTAACCTACGTTAAAAAGTATGTAAGTATATGCTTTTTGTTAATATATCGATGTGATATTACAATTACATAATTTTATGGTGAGCATGCTTTTATTGTATTAAAGTCAATAATATTTTTCGAACAGCCAATAATTCAATTGTGGTTTTTCATCGAATTATAGCTACATTGTCATTAAATAAAGCTTTATCTACTAAATGATTTTATTAATTTTAATTAAGCGTAAAATTCCATTTTGGTGTTGAACGTGGTAATTTCGATCTTAGTTCATAAATAATTTGCACCTGTTTCTAGAGGTTTCTGGCATATTGTGCTATTACGATCTCGTCATAATCGCTTTGTAAAGCTTCCCAACTATGTTTGATGCTGCTATTTGCAAACTGCGTAAATGGCGTCTTTATGTAGTCGATTATGTTAGCATACTACTACTACTACTACAGGATGTAACAAAAGGGGTTTGTTAAGCTAAATGCTACGGGACTAGCAAAATGTTTATTTTTCAAGACTGTATGAACATTCCTGGGGAATCGAGAAGAATCTTCATACTACCAAAAAAAGAAACATGGCGTGATTTCGAGCCTCTCTCAAATTTTGTGGTAAGTTCATTATCATTTAACTTAGGTACTTAACATAGGTACCCATTTTGTTTCGCCCTATATATTTAAGTGTTAGTCGACTTCTTGAGACATTTGTATAACTAGATAAGCAGCCTATTCAGTGGCTAAAACCAAAAAGGATTTAACTTAATACTCAAGGCTTTCGCACAAAGGTGATCCGTAGCAGTTGCATGTGCGTGAGGCGAACTTATTACACATATAATTTCACTATTGTCTGCCCTCGGGTCTGGCACTCCATATGGCGTAACGTGTATTTTTAAATTTTTTCTGTGTCCCTGTCAATTTCATCGATAGCCTCTTTTGAGACTTTCGTGACTGGCGGAGGATGGCGGAAGACAGTCTTTTGTTTATTATTATTAAAACTCTTTTTTTTGCGAGCATAGGAATGTTATACAGCCAATTTCTATAACTAATCTTGAGAGATTTTTTGCATATCTCAGATTTGATCTTAAATTGTTTTCATACAAAATTTCAAGATAGGAATAGAAAAATCCGAGATTCTTTTTGATCTCTCGTATTGAAATTGGCCGTTAATCTTAGAGCAAAGCGGCTTCCTACGGCCTAGTTGCTCTAAGGTTTTAATAGTTCACCTCAATTAGGTTTTTGGGGGGTGCCTAGTCGTCTATAAATGCACCTCAGAAATACGCATACTATATATTGTTTAATATACCAAACACCGAACTGTAACGATGAATATGGCAGAAGAGTCTGGACGCACAGCCTACCCTGTGTGCTCAACAAACTACCAAATTATATTTTAGAAAAAATTTCTAACAAAAATAAAAAACAAATTAAAACACCCTAAAAATATATTATACAGAGCTGAGTGACTGAGTAAACAAGGAAATCTACATGTGTTTTAATGAAAATAAAAGAATGTAATGTAAGTAATTCTAGGGTTAGATTTAAGAAAGGTTAAAACTAAAGCTAAAAGAAAGCTTTGAATAAATCCCCTTATTCTTACTTTCTTTTAAGCATTTTTACCCGACTGCCAAAGAGGGAGGGTAATGTTGAGGGAGTGTATGTAAGTATGTATGTATGTCTGTTCCTTTGTGATCTTAAACAAGGAAGACATAATAATATTTTTTCTAAATCTACAAAAATATGTATGTATCATTGTTTTAATGAAAATAAATAGTTTCAAAATTCCCACGGGAACAAATAAAAAAATCTAGCAAGCAAAAAGAAGGGCGTGGCCTTGCGGCGCGCGGCGCGGTGCGGAGGGGGAACTGCAGAATGCGGGCACACGCGACACACGATAGGTTTTGACGCGAAACTTATAAAGTATTAACTCGTTCTTTTTTAGCTGCGCGCCGCAAAGGAGTGGTATTGTCTTTAACAGCTATGTATGTATGTATGTTTGTATGTTTTACATACACGAACCAATCTTGAGAATGTCTTAGGGTTAGATTTAAGAAAGGTTAAAATCGAACTTATTAGTTGGAGCTGCTATCAGGTTCTAGTACTAGCTATATTAACTGTATAAAATAAATAAAAACATAATTTAAAAAATCCAAAAAAGTGAACCAAACTATGTATATAATAATAATAAAAAAACTGAAGTAGCTGACGGGAATTCTATAATATTATTTGAATTAATAATAATTGGAAAATAAAATATTGGTAATATAACAATTCCCTAAAAGCTATTAATATTTCAAAGCTTTGAATAAATCCAATTATTATTAATTCCATAATAATATTTATTCTTACTCTCTTTTATGCATTTTTTTTCCAATTAACGACTTTATCCCTATCATAAAAATCGGCCCTTATACAAATAAATATTTCGATTTGAAGCACAGGCGGGTAGTTAGTTAGTATTGATAAACACTGTGAAATATCTAATATAGATCCTTCCGGTCCATGAATATTTCTGTGGGAAATTAGTAGAGTACCTAAAGTAATTTTAATCTTTGGTGGGAACTGAGAAGTTATCTTTACACTTGTCCGCTATATAGAGGTTTGGATTTAGAATCCTGGCTGACATAATATTTGTAGAAAAGGTAATATCTTTTACGTTATATATCTATATTATAATTATATTTTCGTATGTATGTATGTACTGATTTCTGTTTATAAGTAGGTATAATGGCATCACTCTATTTGCGTATTTCGCCAGTGTCAACTGTCAAATATAAATTTTATCAAGTTTTTATCTCAGATCTTGAATGTTAAGTAACAAGTAATATTCTAGTATAGGATCATGAATGTATAATGTTTAATTATTTATCTATCGATGACTTGCAAAACCTATTTATTTAATACTATAGGCATATAGTAATTGATGATAAAACAACTATAACAATTGATAGCAACAATCGCAGTACCCGTGGGAACACTGAAAACCACTGTTATCGGTAGCTGATAGCAGACCGCGGCACTGTCGCATCGAAAATATTGTGATAACTACTAAACAAGTTATTTAATACTTGCAGACACCCGCAACTTTGGTTGCATCAAATGAAAACCAGGAAACATATTTTTATTAATCATGACTTCTTTCACCTATACTTAATAGCCTTGCCTTTTGGAGCTTTATAGTAGTCCATTAGTCCTTGATTAGTTTACAGTCGAGATCCAGGCCATAGGTATATATAAAAAAATCAATAAACATGATTATTTGGGAGCTTTAACTATTTTAGTAGTTAAAGCTTACTACAAAATAATAATGGCCTGCTCTAAGATAGTATTAATACAAGGGGTCTCCTGGGAGTTTTATAACAAATACCTGTGTATGCCTATGTATGAAATTTGAAAGGTACTTACCTAAGTATATAAAATTTAATGCTAAGGAAAATCTCAATAATTGGACAAATTGTCAAAATGTGTATTAATATATTAAAAACATAGTTTTTCAATTTAGTATTTTTCCAACTACCTACCAATTTTACCGTCCGCTGCGTAATAATGATTATTAAAATAAAATAGGTAAAACTAGGCAATTTAATTGTTTGCATCGTTCGTGTGGTTTGTGACAGTATTGCATAACGTCACCCGCCGGTGACATGGCCAATCAATTATGTTTAATTTTAGTTTTAAATTAAGTGGTTTTATTACCTACTCGATGATAATTTTGTGATTGGTGACAATGTAGCTGTTGATTTGAATTATTTTGATATGCAGGAGCCACCCAATCATGAAATATTTGGCAATGAGGTACCATTGGGCCGAGATCAAGTCATTGTAATTATAAAATTATTAATAATTAAATATATATATTATATATATATTATATATAAAAACTATAAAACTGAAAATATCATCAAACGGTTAAAAATCACCTAGTTACCGAGATTCAACCAGGTGTTATAATTTGAAAATCAATATTATATGTTGGTATAGTTAAATATAAGCCTATATTAATTTAAATACTGCGTGATTTTTAAATACTAATAATCAGGTTCTAAACCAATTACTACGGAATAATTCGACTTTAGCTCCCGGTTTATAAATAAAAATAAGAAGATTACAACCCCTACAACCAAATATCTTGTACCGCGCCCCTTGAGACCTAACTAAATAGGCCAAAAGGACGTTTCCCTAATGAAATGTCATGTGTTAATTTCACACTTTACTCCTTATTCTAGGGTCCGTTTGATAGAATAACTCCTATGTCTGATTTCGATGCTTACATTTTAGCGCCATGATTGAAAGTATATATTTGATAATAACCTCATTAATTTAAAGACAATACCTAAAACCCGAATGGGTAAAAATTTTAGTTCAATGTCACTCTCACGATACCTATCAAGCTCAAATGCAACAGGCCGTTTAAACTCTAGAGCGTATCCAAGAAATATTATGCATACATACGTTAGAACTAACTTGAAAAACTAATCCTGATGATGCCAAGGGTGTTGACACATCAATTAACAATTTAATTGATTTTCGGATTAGCAGCTATGTATTTATGGTTGCATGCTAGGTGCTTGGGTTCGGCTTCTCGTTGCGACTGTAGTCTTGTATTCGTGACCATGAGTCGGCACATCCGAGGGTCAGCGGAGGGTATAGGACCCGGTGGTGGGCAAACCCTAAATGGAAACTCTACTGGAGTTGTCACGAACAGAGTTCCAATAGGCTGGATTAGGACTGAAATAAATGAACACTTACTAGTTTTGGAGCGAGGTTCTCTCGGGCCGTCCACTGTGACTTTAATGGCTTTTTGGTAGGTGAAGACTTCGGGAGGATCCGTCGATATTGAGATAGTGAGCGTAAAGCTCTTACCTAAAACAAACAGTAAAAACCTCTTTTTATATACTGAAGTAAATTGAGAGTAAATGTATATAAATTGTTTACTCAACTCATTAATATATTACGACACTAGAAATATTTGCAGAAGCTAAAGAAATAAAATATAGCAAAAGAGTGAGAGATAAAATTGACATAAAAAACAAATTAAATGGACATGAAAATAAAATACAACAAGAAAATGTGTAACTTATGTTATGGTCGTCCCAAAAAGCTTTTCTGTGGTATGGCAAATGGCGGGTTATTCAAATTGTCTACTCATTACAGAAATAACCAACTACTGATCTATACTATAATAAAAAATAACAGTGTTTTCTGGAAACTTTTAAACTAAGGATATTTAAACTTGTTAAGGAAGCTCTTTACAAAAAAAAATTACAAAATGTTTAAATTTTGTATAGCTAGCAAAAAATAGATAAACATAATAGATACAGCACATTTGCACAAAACTAGTCTCTCCCGAGTGTGCCGGGCCAAGCAGATTACGGACCTGGAAAATAGCGGGCTTTTTGGACGCCCGATTTGCGGTCGCCAGTAATGAATGCACCGATAAATACAGAATAAAATTACAGTTAAAATGAGTGGATTAACATGTCTAATGCAGATAATTCGTGTTGCGAGCGAGCACTCGATTTTGTACAAATGATTGATTCGGCTCGGTTTACGCCCGTTTTCGGCCAGTGCCGGCGATTCCATCGAATATTCCCTTTAACTTGTCCGTGTTTTGGTGGCGGGACTTACGATTTTGCGATAATGTTATCGACGAATTACACGATTCATTAGGACTGGTTAAGACTTGTTTTGGATTTTATCTGCACTGTTTGCCATGATTTGTTGAATAGGCATATAAAATTAGTTTATTATATGTATAGGTACATACAGTGGAGTATACGGCTCGTGACTACAATGTATCAAACAGACCTACCTACATCATCATTTTAGTGAAGTCTCAATACATCGGTGTCACTTTCCCATCTCAAAGCGAGTCGTTCAATACGGAAACAAATCATCATAAAACATTGGTCGCTAAACACTAAAAGGCGTGCCCGAACGATGTGAAATATCGCTTTTAAAATCGCTATTAAACTTAATGCACTCGGCATGATCACTCATCAACAGTTTAGGACCTAACACAATATGCGCGAAGCTGTAAAACATAACATTGTATGGAAACGACCGTCTTCTGGAGGTGTTGAGAGAGACGCGTGAAATATTCAATTATATGCGCAGGCGCAAGTGGGCGGCGGGACGCGGGGAGAGCGGCCGTCATGATTTACGATCAAGTGTAAACGTAAATCCTCAGTGACATTTGTGAGTAAAGACCACTCAGACCGACATTTCTCAAGGTATTTTGAGGATTTTTTTGCGGTTGCACATAAACTGCTGCTCCAATAGGGGCATACGAAGTTGGCCCAACCGATATACAGTCAACGGAGGTAGAGATTATATTCGATTTCGTTTCAGGCGGGACGATCATGGCGTCTTTACAATTACTGCAATGTCGGAACGCCCAGTGGACATAAACATCATACATAATGTTCGTTTCAAGACGTGCGGTGCTAGTATGTCATGTTACATGTATTATATGACGTAGGTATACCATAAATGCAGGTATTTCTTTATTTGCATCAATGCGATTTATTCTGCAGAATTTTTCTAAAACAAGTTAACTCTTCAGTTAGAGTCAGTATCCTCTGTTCTTTTGCTAATATTTTCTGAATATTAATAGGTTTATTAGCTGAGCTAAAATCAGCTAAAAACCTACCTAGCAGGTAGATAAAATCAAGTGCTTAGATAGCAAAATTTCCAGTGACTTCCTGTACGTGGTTCATATTTTGTAAGAAGATTTTATTTTCCTTCACTGGTCAAGAAAAATTTGACGAAGTATCTATAAATAAGAAATGCGACGGCCATGGCCAGTGAAAATACTTGCACAATGACCATTGAAATCAGAAGTTTTGCGAGGCACTTCGGTAACATTTTTTGGATTAAAAATTCTGAAATGAATGTCTCTTGTAAATTTCTCGAAGACGTTAACCAACGAACAAAATGATGATAATGACTTCATCACAAATGGCTTGGCCACACTGCTCATTTGTCGACACTGCCGTTATTATGTCGAACCTACTTAGAAAGAGCATTACAGTAATAGTGATTCATTTAGCAGCAGAGTTGCTTATATAAGCTGACAATCTTTTTAAGACGAATATAATGCAATTCATGCATTGTAAAATTTGAGTTGATGTCTAAATGAATTAGTCCGATATGTTTTTTGAAATTTTAGAAGGTCACAATATCTGGAATACGACATTTACGTCTTCCTTAGGTGCCTACTTTACTATCCTAATATCTCTAGCAGCCTTATACATAAATGCATGAATTGGTGTGAACATAATCTATAATAGAAAACGAAATAAGTGTACTCGTATATTTTTGACATTATTTTCGACAGTATATGTAGGCTGATGAAAACTTGGGAAAGTGATGTATCATTTCAGCGTAATGTAAATGTAATTATGCTTAAAAATTCTAGATGCGCTTGTCAAAATACCACACAGATAGAGAAGAATTCAAAAAAGGATACTTCAGTTTTTCTTGAGGCCACCCGAATCATTCAACTAGTCTCCAAGTCTAACATATTCAAATACAACCAGTTATCACAAGAGTCAGTGTCACGTATAAGTCCGTCATGTAGGATATCAATATCACTTATGGAGCACGCCACCGGAGCCCGGCTTGTCGCCTCCCATCTCGTCAAGAGCTGTGTTGATGGGGCTGTCAGTTCTGACTAGTGTTGGGTTACCTGACCAGTGTTTTTTTTACCTGAAGCTAATTTGGGAAAGTAAATCTTGATTTTGATAGGGAAAGCGATGTTTGTCTTAATTTTATGTAAGGCCATGGACCGTCGCGCGTCTCTTTTGTTATTATAGAGTCCTGATAGTGTCGTATAATTTAATTTGATACCAACTTAGAAAAGACACTGCAAGTACATTGTTTGTATTCTTAGGTGCTAGTATTTCCTGTATTTTTCTTGAGGGCCCTCGGATGAGAGTGTTTAGCGCTATCTATATTCAATAGTTGAGTGTGGTAGAAGTCTGAGCTAACGATTAATGATACCTAATTGTATGAGGGTAATTCTTTAATATTTTTTACGAGGATGTTATTTTAAAATCTTTCGACTTGCATCACATAGATGTGGGCCGCATTATGGCACACCGGCGCAGGCGCAACAATGGCGCTGTAAACTGCGAGTTTACTGCCTGCGGTTTAGAAATTAAAATACGTACATTTTGATCCGATGAGATGGTGTGAAAGCGTACAAAATGGAATTTTATCTAATAGGCTTGGAGATAGTTGTATACTTTTGGTAACCATCACAGGAAAGCTGAGGTATGTGACTGTAATTTATGGGACAACCTTTTTATTATTAGGTTTTCCAAGGCAATGAATGACGGTTTTTGGTTCTGTTAATTGTAATTTTTTTAGGTTTGATTTTTCCAATGATCAGCCATAGTTATCTGACCATTGGAAAAATTGGCCCTTATTCGAATATATTCAATCTAGTAACATTTAAAATTCCGTATTTTACAATAGTGACGACGTGTTTACTAGACGCAAGGCAATATAATAAAGTGTGACTTATCCGTATAGACACTGTGCTCCCGAAAAGGAATCATAATGGAAATTCCACAGTCATGTTCAGTACGGCATAGATGTAAATGATTGATCAGCGACTAGTTGCTAGCTTATCGCCCAAGAGAAGGCGAAAGCCCGTTCCTTAGTAGTAGAGACATTACACTTACCTAGTACAGAATCAGCGATGTTTAGCAAAAGTGCAGCTAGCTCTTAGAGTAAAAGTTGTACGTCTATTAGGTAAAATTCATTCCATTTTGCATGTTTTCTTGCACGACGGGAAAGGGCTGATTTGACTACTATAGTTAAGTATCTTCATTTACAATATCTACAATAGGTACACAAAAATCCGTGCCCCTTCCCCCTAAATCTGCCTTATAAGCGTATATCCAATCCCTATATCCTAACACAAACGCTAATGCGGACCGCATTAGGCACTACTGTTAACTATTACAGGCATAGTAATTGGTTAATCTGAGCGCGAGTGGGTGAGTTGTGCGCCG
This sequence comes from Carposina sasakii, assembly GCA_014607495.2. NCBI lineage: Eukaryota > Metazoa > Arthropoda > Insecta > Lepidoptera > Carposinidae > Carposina > Carposina sasakii. The sequence continues at coordinate 4,594,367 of CP053164.1, forward strand.
AGCCTAATAACTGGACCTTTATGTTGTTGATTGCTGCACTGTTGAATGTGTTTTGAAGTTACGTGGCTGAGTTGGACACAAATTACTATGGTCGATTCTGACCGTCACATTTAAACCTAAACTTATAATAATTAGTCCTACCTGCCCCTTTCTGTCTCAGCCATTTATGTTAACAATGGAGACGAATAGACCTGACTAATTTTAGTTTACGTTTCAGAATTGGCTATGTTGTCAAAATGAATTAGGACTCTTACGTGAAATCGTTTTCGAAGTTAGTAAGGTACCTACTATTAGTTAGAAACATATTTTGTTTACTTTCAGAATGTCTAGTCATCTAAAATAATATGTTTCAGATTCCGAACAATTTAGGAATATGGGAAACTACACAGTTTCATTTTTAGTAAGCTATTTTCGCTGCATTCTACATAATAATAAAATCTGTTGTTTGGATAAAACTCGAAGATGGTTCCACAGATTTTGACGATTTCTCTGTGTGTAACCTATCCGTTACTCCAGGGAAGTAAAATACTTAAGCCTAGTAGCAAACTCTACTGGTATGGAGATGTAGATTACGAAACATACGATAGTACCGAGGAAATACAATGTGTTTAAAAAATCTACCACTTAATTGACTTGGGAGTCAGTTAAAGTTAGCGATTTAGAGCTAGAATCTAGGTATTAAATATTAAAAAAAAACACACCTCTCCCACTTCTCCCCACGAACCTCAGGTCGTTGAACTTAGCGACCCTTCCCTTGATGATGGCGGTGTTGTTCCTCAGCTCCGCGGAGCAGTTCTCGTCGTTGCCGGCCATTATGGTGACGACGGTTCCATCGGGGATCTCCCCTAGAGCCACCACCTTGAAGCCATGGGGCAGCGTCTTATTGGACCGCCAGTGGTTTGGTAGCACCGTGCACATGTAGTACGGACAGCCGGTTCTGACTGGAAAGATATGATGAGTTAAAATAAGTTCTATTGGTTTTTGTTATTAGTGTTAGTAGGTTCCACCCATACCTATCTTAGGAGCCAGGACCCAATGTAGACTTCTAAGGAGGACAATAGGCATTATTATACTCGTACTATGCATAAAAAAAAATAATAAAACGTCTGCGCAAACTTTCCATGGAAATATTGGGAGTTTTCTGATAGTGCTCTGTCCTACGCTCTTTGAACTATACGTATATAGTACCTATAAACACTGATGAGTTTCGTTTCTAGCTATTGATTTCATTTACGAGTTCTAGATTTTAAGGCTTAAAATAGATCAAAGAGCAGGTATGTATATTTTTTGCTGTGGATTTATTTTATCAACAATTATTATACGAATAAGTTCATATCAAATACTGGAATATCGACAAAGTGATTAATTTTGAAATAAAAAAATCTCTAGTTGTTTTTATCACCTCTCACATATCTAATTAACTTTACATATTTAAATAATAACATTATTGGGTATGAAATGAACGTAATAAAATTTAAAGTACATTGTTTCAACCAGGATTAAATGCGATATTACAAGGAAAAAATAACTGAAAATGTTATTCCCACTTACCTACGCAGTTTATTGAAATATACCTACCATTTATATTAGTATAGATCCATATCTAAATAATACATATAAGAGCAACAAAATAATGGACGAAGTAAAAAGAGGTATGTTTGGAACGTGCTATCAGGATTGCTGGTCAAAAGAAAATTGCTTTATTCTATAGAATCTATAATATGTAGCAATTATTTAATCAATTCACACACACACTTCACAACCAAATCCCACATTAAGATCCCTAAGGTCTTGTGTTGTGGGTACTAAGCAACGGTATATAAATACATAGATAAGTATAGAAACATCCATGACTCGGAAACAAACTTCAATATTCATCATATCAATGTTTGCACCTACCGGGATTCGAACCCAGGACCTATGACGTCGCAGGCAGGGCCACTACCAACTACACCAATCGGCCGTCAATATATATATTTTTTTATTTCATTAAAAATTACATAACATTACAGTAAAAACCAATGCGTTATGCAATCCAAATTTCGAATATAAAAAATTTAATTAAAAAATAATATTATAAAATTATTAATAAAGAAATGGAAAGAATTCCTCACCCGGGTGGGAATCGAACCCACGACCTCTGCATTCCGCGTGCCAGTGCTCTCACCACTGAGCAATAATAATAAAAAATAATAATAATAATTAGCCCGCAGGGCAGCTTGTGGCGAGCTGTTGGGAGGTAGCGTTCCCACGGACCTGAAGTACTCCCGGGGGAAGACCCTGTTCCTCATCTCCGGCGCCGGAGTGAAGTCTGACGAGGAACAGTTCCCCCACCTCTGCTTTGCCTTCGCCGGCCGGGCAGAGTGGAGTCGCGAGAGCTATGACAGCTCGAGGGTGGACGTGCCCGTCAGTAAGTGGCAAGTTGGCTTCGGTTTAAAGTCCAGGGGCACCCCTCCACCCTAGCCACTCACCAAATGTTGCCCCCTTTGTCGCTCCGTGCGTGCGGCCGTTTCAGGGGGCCCATGAAATGAGTCGGCGAGTCACCGCCTGCCACCAAACAATTATGAGACTTGGTTGTAATGGCAGGCGTCCGTTAGTCTCCTTCAATAGCCCAGTTACCCAACCCCACCCAATATTCAGCCTCATAGCCCATGACCTTTGTTTCCATCGCATGACATAGATCTGCACTCCAATAGTCTTGCACATGGCGGGGACCATCGCCGGGTGTATCTTATTGTGCGGTCGGCGATGGTATCCGCCATGTGTATCCCACACCATATTAAAGTTCTCTAAAAAGGGCCTCTACATCTTGGCCACGGCCCGATGCACGCCTCTCAAAGGACCGGGACTCTGTAGTCCCGAGAATTTAAACAGAGATACAATAATAATTAAAAATTAAAGTAATAATTTATAACATAAAATAACAATAAACAATCATATGATACCTAATAATTTACAGATTTGCACTACCATCCATCGCCTCACAATACCTCAAACATTCCCTGCACACATTTACCCATCGCCAGGCAAACACGTCGCACTCAGGCATTGCAGATAGAAAGCCGTTCAGAAGGTGCAATGCTCGTACCAAGGGAGAGTTTCTATGTGCCACAGTACGCGCGGCTGGAACATCAAAGAGATTTTGCTTGCGCGGTCTAAGGAGATGTTTTGTATTTTGGGGACAAACAACCTAACCAGTTGTCCCGTAATCTCAGGGCAGTCTCCCTCATTAAATGGTAGTTACGCCCAACTTCCAAGGAGTTAAAACCTAATGAGCCAAATAATATAAGCAATTATGTAGCAATTATTGGTTTATATATAACGAAATTCGACAGGCTACCAGCTATCTTGACGTTGGTCTCTTGCGCCGTGTTCCCTGTCTCTAGTTCAGTTCAAGTACATAAATTATAATTTATGTACTATAAATAGTTGGAGTTAGAAACGTCAAGTGAGCAGCTGTCACTGTCACTTGGCCATGCACAAGCTCTGCACAAGAGAGGGTGCTGGGGGGGGCACCACAGTAGTTGTACAAGGGCCACATGGTTGTTTTCAAAATTAGTGATTTGCTTTTGATACGAAACTAGATAGGTAAAAAGAAACAACTTAGAAATAGTGAAAAAAATCAGCTGTTCCATACAATCTTTAATAATTACTGCACTGAAATGTATGGAACAGCAGATTTTTTTCAATATTTCGGAGTTGGTCCCATAGTGAAAGTTGTTTCTCTTTACCTACCTAGTTTCGTGTCAAGAGATAATCACTAATTTTAAATAGACTTTATATATGCATATTAATAAAAAACATAAAAGACACCGGACAAAATACAGCACTCAGTTTTTTCTTCTCCTGAAAAGTTTATTCTTTTTCACTTACAAGACGTCGATGTATAACATTAGTAGTATAGGGTATAAGGATCAACAAAATAACCTTTAGGTTAAAAACATGACCATACATCTATTAACAACATTAAACACATTCATTAGGTGAATTTGAAATCGTAACCACGACTGCGGTCTAACTCATTGCATTCTTCAGAACGCCATGGGACGGGGATGTAAAAAACTTCGTTACTATAATGCGGTCGGTTTACGGAAGCTGGTCAAATTATAGGACACAGCCATAGATAAATAAAACAAGTAGTTTAGCCTTTTATATCGGTGAGACCAAAGAGCGGTCAAAGAAGAAGATTGGTGAGACACACTAGCTTCACTAAATTTATCAATTACTGATCAACCCATATGGAGAGTTACATACACGATACATGCTTAAAAAAAAACAGCAAACTAAAGCAATGTATCACTCTAACTGATAAGTATATACATATAGCGAATCTTGCGCGCCCGCTCCCATACAATTAGCGCGTAAATCATTGAACATGCGTTTCAAGCAAGTAAAAACACTGACGTCTAATTTTGTTCAGTATTCAATTCACTTTCAGTATTTGCCTAACTGTCACTTATTGAAAACCTGTATTGAAAATTGAATTGAATCGAAAATTGTTTTATTTTTAAACACAAGCATGGCACATAATGCAGTTTATGGAATTTTCCAGGAAACTCCCCTCTTCTATATCAGTTACCGTGATATATTCTAACGAAGCCCCGCATCAGCACAAAACTGGGTCTAGAAAGCTATAATTTGGCTTCTGTTTCTTGGCAAGAGTAGGGTAGCAATAATATCTTCCCAAATTCCCACCGGAACGAGATAAACGGGTTTTTAAAAGTTTACGCGGACGAAATCGTGGGCGGCGGCTAGATAAATGAAAATGTGGTTTTCAGGGTTTATTTATCAATTTAGCTATTTTATACTGAAAGATAACATGTACTATTTCAAATATATAATTTCAGTGTTATTTGTGTAACTATTGAGCTAAATTGTAAGTATTGAGCTGTATAGTCGAAGGCAATTTGTAAACTCTGGCATATTACATTCTGTCTAAGTATAGATTAGGTTTTTAAGGACGTCTTTTGGCGTTTAATACTATGCTCGATTGATTAGGTTATGTATTAAAATTTAAATAAAATTTAGGCGATACATATATATCCTTACCTTATTATTGCGAAGTAACATACTCCTCGAATGAGGATAGTTCTTAGAATAAGGAGGGTCTTATTCTATGGGATAGACCAAGGTATACGATTTAGAATACCAGCCAGATAGATAATAATTACACCCAATTTCAATAACCGATTTCGTGAGATTTTTTACAATACTCGTATTTCAGATTAAACGTTCCATTGTTTTCATACAAAATTTAAATTTTCTTTATAATATCTAGTAGGTATGAATTAGAGGTAGAGGAGAGTTAGAGGTAGATAAACTACTAGTGTGTTCTGACTATGACCCAGCGGTGTGGATGTGTGGTTAGTGGCCGCTGAGATAACATCGATCCTAGGTCGGGTAATAGTCAGTTTTCGGTTATTGTAGTACCTACTAAATAAATATTTTAGATATCAATATGAATGAATGAAAGCGATTACGCTAGTAGTAGAGCTGAAAAAAGTTTTTTGAGATATTGAAAAAAAAAACAGGTCACTCAATAAAGGTTACTAATTATTTTTTTCTATCTGTAACATTTACTGGTAAACAGTGAGATTCCACACACGCGTAATAGCTAAAGGCATATTCAGTCATATTTTCAGATATATGTCATAGTAATTTTTTTACTTGGATCAGGACACAATTACCTATCTAAGTTGCTATTTAAAACAAATACTTAAGCTTTTCTGTACGAAATAATAATTATTTTATAGCCATATAATAATGTTTTTTTTTACACATCACATTTTTTAGCTAATCTACTAGCCGACGGAGACGCAAGCGGCGAAGAGCCTTCATATTTTTCTATTGTTTAGTGAGTCCTACTCGTTGGCTAACTATGCCAGCCAGCAGAGAATATTATATTTCACTAAAATATTACAACTTTGTGCTCAAAAACTAAACTATAGAAAAAGAAACAATACCGAAAGTGAGGAACATACACGTGTATGTAAATTGCGATATTTTAAATTAAAAATGTACTGAAGCATCGCGTTGATGTCTTTTATTAGAAGACATTTTTACGTTTTTCGCTTGAGACAGGGTGTGTAGATACTTTTAAGAACTTTCTATTGTTTTGCTTTCAAATTCATCTTAGAAACTGCTAACTCGATTTGAAAAGGTGTACCCAAATTTGATGTCTCTTTTTGCTGAGCTAGACTTCTGGTTATATGTGCTAATCTTATAAATAAGACGAAGAAAGTTATAATCTAAGATTTAATTAATATAATCCGTTAGTGTATAAACGATCAACCATTTCATCTTTAAACATTGTGCTGAGGGATTCAGCTTTGTTTACCGAGATTTGGCTAGTGTATAGCTATCGGGATGAAAAATAACGTTGCCAATATGTAATTTAGAAAACAGATGGTAAAATTCGTCATCCGAGTAATCAGTGATTAGAGCGGCTGGCACGGTTTGCAGTGGTCGTGAGTTCGATTCCCACTCGGATGAAGAATTTTTTTCATTTCTTTATTAATAATTTTATAATCTGAGATTTGTTTTATGCTTTCACATCCTTTTTTACTTTTTTGATGTAAATATATAATAAAAGTAATTTATAATTTATAAATCCCGGATTTTCGATTTTTGCAAACGGAGATTAGGCTAAAAGACCTTTAACTTATAGACGTGCAAATATGATTTAAGTACATTAATTAAATCTGTTATTTGGTTGGCACTGATGTTTTTACAAAAAATTCTAATTTACTACTAAGGGTTGCCATAAAGGGCATAGGAATAAAATAAGTGTTACTATGACAACTCCACCGTTCTTTCTATCTTCGTGGACTCAAATCTCATTAAAACATTATTCGGAAGCAGCATACTTATTAATATAAATCCTATAGCAAATCAATGTTAACTACTATGATTTGTAAATAAAAAATATAAAAAACTAGAAAAAATATACATTTGCTTTGCCGAAAGTGAATCATCAGCGATGCCTTGTTGTAGACCTTGAGATCACTTAAATTATGTAAAATATCGGTAAAACCCATGTTTATTTATATACTTAGGTACTACGTAATGACGTAAATAGAATTTTCTATAAAAAAAGTATAACAAACCGTGTTATTTATTATAAAATTATTAAAGAAGAAGCTGAACATTGCCTAAATTTGACGGATTAATCGCTGCTGTCAAATGTCAATTTTAAACATTGTCTAACTATAGACGTGGTTTTGTAATAACACCGACTATGTTCATTGTTATACGTTTATAATTAAGTTTCTCGGTTACATTACCTAAAACACGATTTCTTAAACACTAATCAACTACTGACCGTTGATTTAACTATTGTTTTTACTAGTTTTTTCTTTGGCATTGACACGTTGTTTACATTGTGATTTAACGTTGACGTGCTTTCGACAATCCAGCAGGAGGTAACTATGTTTTTTTTTTTTATTATTATTTAATTTATTAATTAAAAATCCACAGCTATACTTACAGTTACATTTTAAAAGTTTGTGTTCAAAAGTGATAATAGTACATACAAATAACTGACAGTATAAAAAACTTGGAACGACTCAATAACATTATACAATTATAATATAATGGGTGTAACAGAAAGGGTATGTTAAGCGAAAAGCTATGTAAATAGCCCACTATAGAGAACCTATCCACAGAATTTGAGACTAGAAATCGCATGTTTAATTTTCAAGATTGTTTGAAAATACCCGAGATGTTTGAGAATTCCCCATACTGTATGAAAAAATAATCATGTGATTTCGAGTCTCACATTTTGTGAATAGGTTCTCTATAGTAGGCTATTTACATAGCTTTTCGCTTAACATACCCTTTTTGTTACACCCTGTATAAGGTCTATTTAAAATTAGTGATTATCTTTTGATTGTTTCTTTTTACCTACCTAGTTTCTAATTTTGGATAGACCTTATAAATATATATATACATACATATACATATACACACGTCTATGTTCCGAAAATAGGGTAGCCAGAACTGCAGGATCATGTAGGAGTTCCCACAGCCACGTTAAAAATTACTAAAGACTACTTACCAAGATCATTATGCTCATTGACAGTCTGTTCTATGATCTCTTGGAGCCACCAGGGCTCGAGGTCGCACATGTCGCGCCTCCGTCGGACCCTCGATTCGTATGGAAGGTGCATGGCTATAACACCATCACGCTTAGCTCCTTCTGTCTATGACGTGCTGGTACTTTTAAAGTTATCAGTCATGCTATTCCTCCTAAGGTTTTGAAGCTAATCTCTTGATTTCATGAAGTCCTGGTATATAATTTATAAACTGTTCTTGTCACTGTTTTTAGTTATTTTCAACTAAATTTGATTAAAGTTTGAATTCCTATTAACGCCACTAATGTTTAGTCGTGAATGAGAACTGGTTTGGCGTTTGTTAATTATCTTTTTATGATTTAATTGATTTGCTCTTTCTTATAATCTTGCACCTAATTAATTAATTGTTTGCGTAGTTGGTCTTGCTTAATATTTCGTAAATTACGAGCAGTTTTTTTCCCCGGAATCAGCTGTTTAGATAATGTTTTTATAGCAGGATCTTGTTTAAACCTCTTCAACGCTTCTGTTATGTTGGCAAGACGATGCAGGTAGGTAAATAATGTAGGTACTTATAATAAAATTATAAAAGCTTAAGTCTTCAAATATTACTCATCTATTGTTTGTAATAATGTACAAATTATCACTTGAGTTGGCACTTGTCCAATATAATAATCCTGTATGTATTGCGAATAATTAATTATAAAACTTCCTCATCATTATGTTTGACTGAGTATTTTCCGGATTATGTTAATGTACACTTGAATCCCTTATTCTTTGGCTATCACTAGTAGTGTATTCTTCAGTCTTATTAAACAGCTTTTTGGTAAAGAAAATGTTTGTCCATGTAAATAAATAGTTCACAACAAGTTCACAAGAACACTACGTCAAGTAGAGTCACACCTAGTTCAGTATTTTATTTACAAATATAATTTAACTCACTTATCGAACCTTGAATATTATTTCAACTTAACTTTCGTCATTTTAGATGAGTCACAAACTTGGGGATTAGCGCGAAACTATCCGAATTCTCGGGCATACGAATTCCGGTGTTCTCGGAAGAGGTACAGCCATGCACGCGCTGCCAACATCAGCTGTTTAATTAAAGCTGATTTTTCCGTTGCGTCAAAGGTTTCCCAATAGTTGTTGAACGTAAGTCCCCGTGTCGTGACGAGCTGAGGTATTACCGCGAGTGAGTCAGCGCGTCCGGTCGGAGGCCACGCGACTTCCCAAGCCGACAGTCTCTCGACAACTGGCTGGCTCAGCTCAGCCGCCATTCTGTCACTCCATACCTCCATTCTCTGCGGTCAATCTGCGGTTTCGCCACGCTTCATTTGTCGGGAAAATGCGCGATCGTCTTGTTGCGTTCTCGCTAACCTGGCCGTAACTGGCGCGAGAGAGACGGATGCAAGTTTTGCCATAAAATATTTTCGTTCGGGCCCATTGTTGAAAGAGAAATATAATGAGCTTTTTCATTTTAAAGCGTTGAGCATTTGCTCTTTCGGTTCGATGTGGTTGTTGTGGCCAGTTTTTAATAGTAAAAACCGAAATGTTGGTCATCTTATTGTTATGGGCTACACTGATGTGGGGTATAATTTAATTGAATAATAATAACTGTACCATAGTTGGGCAAGTACCTTATTTAAACTAGTTACCGTAATAGATACACACGATTATCCTGTCCTGTACTGAATTGTATATTTAATTTTACCTTTAGTTAATTACGAATTTAAACTTATAAAGTACCTATTACTATTTGTTATCGACATAGCATTGCAAACGGTAATTACTTTATTAACTAGTTATACCAGTTAATTATAGATATTTAATTAGTCTAATTCTGTGCTATTTATAATGCGGTATCAGTATTGTACAGACACAAAAAAGTCAAAAAAGTCTCTACAAGTCTATCAAGCAAGTTTAAGTTTTTCATAAAGCTGAAGTAAGGCAAACGTAAAGTCGTAAGTTATGGTAATATGGTAGTATGGTAAAGACGTAGCGTAGTGGGCGTGCACTCCGCTGGGAGGGGCGCCCCGCCTCCTTGAAGACGGAAAAACATAGCACTTGTTGCTCCATAGAGCGCGGGTAGGAATATATCTTGCGAGTCCATTGGAAATATGTAGGATATACTGGAAATATACACAAAATTGTATACAAAGTTAGCAAGGCTGTTTTGTTTAGATAATGCTTTATTACGTTTCTTACATCACCTAACCTTGTTAAAAAATAAACTACTAAGAAATCTACTTGAAGACTTGTTCAGTAATTTTAGTATGTACATAATGGTAGTATGTTAATCATGATGTTCGTGAAGTTTGAGTGTTAGGGCATAAAGAAATAGTAGCTTAGATCTCTCCTTAGATCATCTACCCAACTTTTTGAAAGAGCTACAAGCCATACTCGTCTTAACAACATTTCATTATGAGTCTATACATGATACATGTTTTTATTGGTTTATTATTATTTCAAGTAGGTATAATTATTTTCAGACCGCATCGCAAATGTTCAGAAAATCTGAAATATTGTATTTGGTCTCTGTAGACAAGTTGGAGAAGACCTGCATAAGTACCTCTATGAAGACGATAACAATTTAATGCATCTATAATAGATACATAATAAATACCCTTATTCAAACTTATAATAGGCACCACTACTCCGTTGTTTTTGGTGGTTAAAGCCACCCCATTACTGGCCAATCGAATTAAAATATCAATAAACAGTGGAACCAGTAACCTCGCTACCACCGACATGGCATATTTGACCACAAATTCGAAGATTTTCTTTGGCGTTCTGCGGTCAACGATCGGTAGACAGAGATACCGTGAAGCAAGGTCAGAGAAGAGGTGGCTTATTTATATTTATTTATTTATTATTCTTTATACATTACAAAATTTAAAACTAGATACAACGTCCCACAAAACTGCTTGCGCCCTTTGACTTTGAGATCCGTGTTTGTAGATAATTGTACAGCCGTTGCGTGGAATCATGGATGGAAACTATGGTGGAACGGGCCTGTAAATAATAATACAATTAATGTACCTCTGCCTTTTTTCCGACTACAATTTTGTTTTTCTTAATTATATGTAGGCATTGCTAGCTATTTATTATACTTACCGACCATATTAACTAATTATAAAGAAAGTGTAACTTTCGTTACACTATAAACGATATCTGCTTGTAATTTTTCTGTTAGTTTGCTCTTTAGCCTTTGCCAAAAGTCTCCCTTGAGTTTAGGTCCAGGTGTCATGAAGTCTAAAAGAGATAATGTTCTCTACGTACTCGCTACTTATGGCGGCGCGGCGGCGAGGCGACTCGCTGCATCGATGAAAATGATTTTCCTCACAATGTTTATGGTGAAGTCCAAGAACAGTTTCTTCACTTTTTGTCTTTTACATAAATTATGAGATTGAGAGCGATTGAATGTTTCCCCGGTCCTGTGCGAATGCGGGGCGTACTAAAATAGGCAGGATCAGCTGCATATGAGATGCATACATGCATATGTTCATCATAAGAGTCGACTAAAGAACTCAGGGGTTGACATAGATTTTGTTTACATCTAGGTCCACTCGTGATCTGACAGTTCTGTTCTGGCCCATTTTGGGAAAACATCCGTGCTTTGCTTGTATTCTGTCGGGTAGACTAGGGATGGTGTTAGGTTAGGTTAGGTTAGGTTAATAATAAGCCGCTGCTACATACAGAGCGTAGGCTATATTAGTGGTCGCAAATCTACTTTGGTTAAATCTATACATATATTAAAAATGTAACGGATTGCTGTCTGTACATGGAAGATATATAAGAAAAAATATTATAGAATACCTTTATCAACGCAATAATACCCAAAACAATGATTTTTGGATTTTTTGTCTGTTTGTCGGTTTGCCTGTTTGTCTGTTTGTCGGTTTGTCTGTGCGTTTGTGCACGCTAATCTCAGAAACGGCTGAACCGATTTCGATGCAGTTTTCAGGAATATATTGTGACAGGTCCCACTTAACATATAGGCTACTTTTTATCCCGGGAAAATGTTTTTATCCCGGATAATTTCGATATTTTGTTTTTTTCTGTAGTTCACGCGGACGGAGTCGCGGGCGTCCACTAGTAATAAATAAATATTCACACACTTCACGAAACATTAACTTAGTCCCACATTAAGAACTGTAAGGTCTTGTGTCGTGGGTACTAAGCAACGGTATATAAATACTTACATAGATAAGTATAGGAATATCCATGACTCGGAATCAATATTCATCTTATCAATGTTTGCATCTACCGGGATTCGAACCCAGGACCAATGGCGTCGCAGGTAGGGTCACTACCTACTACACCAATCGGCCGTCAATTACCACATCTCCTTACTGTCCTCCCTTCATCGTAGAGACCGCAGGGCGGGACTACGGGCTCAGCTCGCCAATTTGTGGGCTGCGAGTGTGAACGGCCCTGTGGTGAGCTATTCAATCGACAGCCTATCGTAAAAAATATTTATTTTTTCTGTTCTGTATTATTTTAATTTGTTGCAGTTCTTTTCAGTTTTGAAAATCCATCCAGTCGTTTTTGCGTGAATGACTAACAAACATCCAAAGTTAATTCTCACAAAGTCACACGCTTCTGATTATTACGGAGATGTAGTAACTAACCTAACCCAACCTAACAAGACTGAAAAGATATCAAACATACAATATTGTACAATCCTTGCATATGTCTAGGTAAGGTACCACCTAGACATATGCAAGGATTGTACAATATTGCATGTTTGATATCTTTTCAGTCTTGTTAGGTACTCTTTTATACTTTATTTATCTATACTTTGGTACTGTACTTTTTCCAGTTAAACATAGAAACTTTTCCTAAATACAAATCATAAAAAGGTAGTTAAATGTTTTTGCTTACATCAAGTCCAGTCAAAGTAACTACAGCTACCTAAAGGTAAAATTTTAATGGCAGGTACCTACTAGTAAAGCATAAGAAAGAGCATCTTCCTCTTCTTCAAAAAGTTCTTCGCCGGCTAGCGTGTGATCGCCGAAAAGGACCCCATACAATACACCGGTACCTATGTCCCTTACGCCCCCTTAATTATAATCGGTTTTACGTACCCTGCCGCGTGCCGCTACGCTAATCGCTCTCCAAATGATGTCTAATCAGCTTGGACAAAGCGATTTCGTTTATGATTTTGTTTGTTTGTGGCAGACAGTCAGACTTATGGATTAAGTTTGGGTAAGGGTGTTTTGTTTGTACTTCTACCCACTACGAGATATCAACCTACAAAGCTATGGAATGGAATGGTTGCTATTTGGGGGGTACAGGCTAGGCGCAAATTGAATCATAATCAGACTTTATTTTTCGGAAGTTATCTAACGGGTATTGGCACACCGGTCCTTTAACTAAAACAACACTTACCTACTCTCTCCGCAGACTGCATCTAACAACTCATGTTTACAGACAAGACCACTCAGTCGTAATGAGTTTGTAGCAAAACCAATGCAATGGTATTGCGAAAGAAAAAAAACAATCACTGATCATCCTGTCCTCGCTATGCTAAATATGACTGTGGGATCTCCTTTATGATCCTGCAGTTCTACCTCATTTCGGGAATACAGATCTGTTATGACATCTGTTAATACACAGTGTATTATGTATATTTTTCAAAATAACGACATCTATGGAGAAAGAATATTACTTTTAGTACATACTTACCAAACAAAGTTCTTAAAAGTGTCTTATTTATTTTGCCATCTACCGCGTAAGTATGACACTACGTTCTCTTCTTACAAAAAGTTGTAAAATGTTTATTACTAGAATTGCTAGATGGCAGATAAAGTGTTATAAAGTTGCCAATGATGGTTACTAGATGGCGCTGTTTATTTGAAAGATTTATAAACGGGGTGATTAGGGATAGCGAATGGAAAGGGTGAATAGATATGGCTTCAGATTACATTTCGTACATTCTGAAAATCAGAAGCCACCCTTAGGAACGTACTCTTACATTTCAAAAAAATGGTGGGAAACATTCCAGTGTTTATGCGCAGTTAAATTGAAAATTTTGAACCATAAAGGTAGGTATTCTAATTCCGGTTTTCGGGAACGTTGACGACCAAAATACCGTATACAATCGAATAGAATAGTTTTTTATTTGATAATTACACATACACGAACAATCTCTACAGTAGTTAACGAACTAGGTAGAGTTATGAGAAGGTTTAGGGTGAACTCAATAGAATCGTACCTAATCCACTTCTTTTGTGAACTCTACATGCCTAGATAGATCATTGTAGGGTTTCCTATCATTATTAGCTGAGCTAAATTACTAAGATAGAACTACTAGTGGACGCCCGCGACTCCGTCAGGAAAAACAAAATGTCTAAATTATCCGGGATAATAATAATAGGTACCTACTTACTTACCTTACATACATCCTCGCAAACTTTCGCGTTTATAATATTTCAGTCAAAAGGTATTTTAGTATGCATGTACTTAGGTAAATAAAAAAACCATTTCTTAGGTATAAGTGGAAAAAATGTAAAAAAAAAAAACATTTAAGAACAGTGACATCTAAGTATAAAAAATATCATAATTTTACCAAAAAATATTGAATAACCTCAAACAATTTTTTTGCATTCCGCGAACGTTATTGAATGGTCGGATTTCATTCAAGCCAAGATTAATCGTCTGGGTTCCCGCTTTATCGACTTTCGGTACCACTTTTAGAAAACTTTATGGCGTGGAAACAACGATTTGCAGTTCTGGTAGAATTCTGGCCAGCATTGTCTCCTCACGAGGGCGTGACTGCACCCTGAAAAAAGCCAAAGGAAATATTATGAGACTCTATCCAAATATTTACTTACCAAGAAACTTTTTAATGCAATTCTTTTGTACATTTCAGCGTTTTATTATTGGCCGTGTAGTTCTTTGTGTGAAATTGTTGACTTAGGTCAGGGTACGCCCACTGGACTGCAGGCTGATAGAGACGTTTGTGTTTGATTTATCTTCTTCGCCTGTGAATTTTATAGCAAATCTTAAAAGCAAATAATCACCTGACTTGATATTTGTTCGAATGAAACACCTATCAATATGTAATGTTGTATAAAGTACATAGACTTTTCGGCTGAGATTGATACAATAGGAATAGAGTCTATAGCAGGGGTGGCCAACAAGTCGATCGCGACTGTTAGTCCAGTCGATCGTGGCAAGGCAAAAAACATCCTACCTACAATTTCATTTCTAAGAAATATACGACAGAAATTAGGGCAGTGGTAGCAGACTTCGAAATTCGCTTTGGTGATTTCAGAAAAATTGAGAACTTGGTTCAATTCATCAGTTATCCGTTCAATGATTCCATTGATCATAGTAATATCTATGAATTGGCTACAAAATTTGCAGATACATTTCAAATGGAGCACATATTTCTTAAAGCAAGGTCATCCTCAGGTCAAGATTTCTGGGCATTGGTTTCCAACGAAAAATATCAAAATTTGAAGAAATGTGTTGAACAACTTCATTCGTGTTTTGGTTCAACATATTTATGTGAGTCAGCATTTTCCTACTTAAAGCAAACAAAAAGTAAATACCGTTCTCGCTTGACAGACGCTCATACATTGGATTCTTTAAGGTTGGCAATCTCCAACTACAAACCTGATTATGCTAAACTAGTCACTAGTTTCCACTGTGGAAGATACTCAGACGCAATGCTCACACTAATATATATGTAAATAAGTAGTTACTATGTATAATTTTCACATTTATGTTTTTTCTCTTAATAAAATAAAAAATGCTACATGATTGTGTACTGAACTATGCTGTTTCATTTAAGATTTCTAGAAGTATGTAATTGGTAGATCGCACAGGGTCTCGTTAGTGAATAAGAGATCTTGGGTCCAATCAAGTTGGCCACCCCTGGTCTATAGAGTATGAGGAATTTCAGCTTTGGTCAGGCTTTTGTGAGCGAACAACGATGTCATTTTAAAATTAACTGTATCTAGTTACAAAGCGACTCTATGCGACTATGTGGACTTCCGAAAATATACTTACTTAGGTAATTTTGAATTAGCTTTTTTATATATTTCTTCAACTGTAGGTTGTGAAAACTTAAGCAAATGGATAGCTGTTCGTTTGTATCGTTTTAACTTAAAGATGACGATTTCATTGGGTTCTGTTTGTAAGAACACTGGTAAGAACGTATTAAGATGTGACGACCTAGGGAAGATTAAATACTTATGAGATTAGACAACGTAATTAGTTTTATCGAGTTGGTGTAATTTGGTCATAGTCATACGTATAATGAGTGAAATTTAGCCACAATATTAAATTTAATTATTTTTCCATATTAAATAGTGAAATTTGGCCATAATTCTTTATCTTTACAGTCGAAGTTGTACCTATCCTTTTTTTCTATAAAATATTAGGCATTTATTGCAAAAGCTTCGACCTTAGTTTCACACAATATATAGAATACAAACTATCTGTGACTAAATTACATTAACCCTTTTCAGGAGCATCGTAGGTATGAAGCTACTGACGCCGCTGCCTCTGCTGCTACTTAATTATTTTGTATCAATTCTGTGTCGATCGTTCTAAGAACTTCAGCAAAAGACGTTGGTTCCATTGTCCTTACTGTATCACTATATTTTCCATCATCACTCGCCATTTATTATCTCATATCAATGGCTTGTCGCATCGCGCCCAAACAAAGCTATCTGAGGTATAGCGAAACCAACCACACAAGACCTATGAGTTTACATTAAATCAGCATTTTTACCAGCACAGCCAACGTAATTCGGGCATCATGGTAGGCCAATGTACGGTGGTGGCCGTGTTATAGTGCGTTTAATGGCCTGTAATGAATGACATAACATCCATAAAGATACAATACGGCACTCGAACAAGCCCTTTTATAATAACACGTGATTTATGTTGGAGACCGTTTTGCACGTGTTGAGAACGAACGCCTTCTTGCAGTCGCAGATTGCAGAATGTCATAAGTCAATGCCATCAATGGATTGAGGTAGGCTCCAGTGTGTCTCATGTACCCGGATTGTGGGATATAGAGATGTATGAATAACTTTCATGTGGAGCTCTTGTTTGTATGCTCGCACCTCCTATAGATCATATCACACATATTTTGCTTGTCGTTAACTACCTAATGTCAGAGGTGTCTTCTGTAGATTTATTATTCCAAATTCTTTATTTAATTCTAAATAGGTGCATATTATTATCTAGTATACGTATGTGTCAGAAAAGGGTGCAGCAGATTTTGAGACTGAAATACTAGCCTGAGTTACATTAACGATTCGAATGAAATTGAAAATGAATATCTTAGTAAAACAATGAAACCATAGGAATAGAATAAGCTCGAACTTCAACCAGATTCCATTTTCAAATACCTATACAATACTTAGATTTTTTATACAGATTAGCTAATACCTATCTACCTATATCAAGTTCTCCGATAAAAAGTAGTAGGCAACTGTATGTAAAGAGCCGGTCGGTAAGTTTGGTCTTTTTATTCCTATTCATCTGATAAAGATCCATGTTTGTGCTCTCCGTCTCCACAAAGATTGAGACAGATGTCCAAATTTTATCTCACTTTTAAAAAGCTCCTAAGCTTCGATAAAAAGTTTAAGCTATTCATACCAAACAACACCTACGTAACAAGCATATTGTATGTTTTTAGACAATACTGAGATTAATGTGACGTGAAATCTGTGTAGTGTACGATGGAATAATCCACTTATAGGCATGTCGCGGGTTTTTGTCAAAATAGCTGCTCGGTTCATTGAATTTTAAAAAATAGCACCCCAGGGGCCGGTGTGTGTGCAAACAGCTTGGGTCTTGGGCCTGGGCTTTTGGTTAGCGCTAAAAGATGGCGTTAGTCGTAGTTTAGAATATGTAACTTATCAGTTTTGCAAGGTTAAATTACGATACGAAAGTGTACGCAAAAACCGGCGGTGAGTCTATTTTCTATAATAACTTAGTATTTGTGCTGATGAAAGTTTACATATAAGTAAAAAGTAGGTACATAATTAATTACATTATATTATATCAGCCCAATACATGCATGACGTAGGTCTCCCTCAAGGTACTACTACTACTACACAAGGCCATATGGGAGTTTTTGCCTATAATAACTACGCTGGGCAGCGGGTTGGTGACCACAGCGAGATACTCGGACTATGTTGTCAAAACTGGAGGCGCTGCTGCCTACCTCCCGTAAACCCATGATACCCATGGGCATATAATAATATAATATAATAGTGGTAAGTAATATAATATTCTACTCTATGGTGTAGGTACATTCATAAACAACTACCTAACTTAAAACCGCGTGGTGCCGGCAGAGTAGAGTTTGTACCACCTCTGCCTGCCCGTGGGTATCGAGGCGATTAAGGGTTTCCGAGAGGTGGGCAGCAGCGCCTCTCGTACTGACAACGTAGTCCGAAAATCACACTGTGGTCACCAACCCGCCTGCCCAGTGTGGTGACTATGGGCAAAACCCCCCTGTGGCAGTAGCCTTGTGGCGTGCCCTGGGGCAGGACTATGTCCAGCAGTGGACTGCAATAGGCTGAAGAAGAAGAACTTAAAACAATGCCTTTTTCACGTACCTATACCTATAAATAAATATATTCATAAATATTCACACACTACATAACACATTAACCTAGTCCCACACTAAGATCCCTAAGGTCTTGTGTCGTGGGTACTAAGCAACGGTATATAAATGCATAGATAAGTATAGAAACATCCATGACTCGGAAACAAACATCGATATTCAACAAATTAATGTTTGCACCTACCGGGATTCGAACCCAGGACTTATGGTGTCGCAAGCAGGGTCACTTTACTAGACCAATCGGCCGTCGAGGTATGGCTATTAGGTATATGAACCCAATATAAAATACCTGCCTTTGTAACATATTTTTTCCCTAATCTTATTCATAGCAAATTTACCCACGCTAATCATAATAATAATAAAGCAGTTTTTATACTTCCTATAAAATGTTAAAGTTATACAAACGACATTTCCCACATATACCAGATTTGGTCCATATTATACCGTATACAGAAACCCATACGGTGTACATTGGTCTAAAAATAGATCTAGCATATGAGAAAGGTTGCCAAAATAGGTAAAGGTCGCATCACCACAAAGCCAGTGGCTATTCAAACCACCTACTATTACAAACTTAGCTTAACACTCACCCTGACGCTAGTGTCCATAGATTTATAGTTAAAATAGAGCAATTTTAAGGGATAGCTGGTTTGTCGTAAGATGGTGTTTGGTATACAATAGTTTTTGCCACCTCAACCGTTTATGAGTTCCGTTGATGTCGTGTTTAACTTTGATTTATGCTTTTTAATAGTGATGTGATGAGGTAATTGAATTAGACGAAGACGCTAATGCGAATGAAGCGTCAGCTAAATTAAGCATCTTCATGTAAGTATAGATTAAGGTAAATAGGTTTGGTTGGATTATCCAAGCAATCCATGATCCGTAAATATTTTATCTATTTTTTTTGGTGGGGGTAATCAATGACTTATCTTTCTAGACTTAAGAGCATTTATTTATTTATTTCATAATGTCTTCAATACAAGTATAGGTAAAAAGGTAGTGTATATAAGCCCGCGCACAACAACGGTCAGAGCGTTTACGGCTCAAAATATCGATACCTAATCATACAAATGATTCACATCCCTATTTTCGCGACACGTCCATAACTCAGCAAACACCTTTGTTGATAGCTCCAGTATGTAGGAATGTATAGAAACTTGTGGACGATTCCCAAAAGTTGTGATATAGACATTTCACGGCTATACCCATGAATGGATTGTGGGCACTTATAGGCTATTTGGAGCTGTTTTGATGATTAACGATGCTCCATTTTGACTTGGCGACGTTTATTATGTAATGTTTGATAAACGACTTTGAAAATAATTCAGCAAATTTTTGAATCATCAGATCGGTAAAAGGCATATAAGTACCTAGTTAGTTTACATGCAATGGAAGGAAAGGTATACCGAACTCGACGCTATAAAATGGCTTGGCCCCAACTATTTATAGTGAACTCTAACTACGGCAGCCTAAAATCTAGCAGTCTAAAGCCTAAACAAGGGGTTGTTCACTCCATCTGTCATACCTAAGATTTGGAGTGCCAAGTTTTGACATTTTACTATAAGGACATATGCAGCAAAAGACAAAAATATTATATTGTTTACAGCAAATCTACTAACAAAAAAGACAGCACACTATAACCGTTTTACTTCCTCAAAAAGCTGGCAATAAGCCACGGGCCGTATCACTTTGACTTACCCAATAAAGGGTAACCCTTGATCCGTTAAGTAAACAGAAAAAAGTAAGGTTTGAGCGAGACGAGTAAATCACGGGTAAGCCCCAATACGCCGGCCTAAGCCTGCGCCCCCCAAGGTGAGCCTGCGATATGTCGCCTATGGGATGGGGGGCTTTTTAGTGAGTCGGTCTGGAGTAAGATGCTTGGCAGTTCTTCTAGTCACATGGTGCTTGATACCTGATATATTGAGACCATAGTTAGATATTAATAGGTAATTAAGGGTCAAATTCAAATTCAAATTTTTCAAGTTCGTATTCGTATTCATTATTTGTATTATATTTTGTATTCTGGTGTATCGCATCAAAACCTTTTGGATAGTTTTGGCTTGAAGACAAAATGTCTAAACATATAGTACAATTATCACAAACTTTCTCGATTTTAATGTGATTAGAGTCTGAAGAATTCTGGAACATTTAAATTAAACAATTACAATATCGCGATTACATTGGCATTTTATACTCATAGTTCAAATGTATCCTCCGATTGCTATTATAAAACATTGCGAAAAAATTTCCCAGTACCAATTTCCCGACAATGTATATCAGTAACAAAGAAGCCTGAACTCGTGTGGTGTGACCCCCACCGCACCCGCTGACCCACCAGTGCCCACACTACTTTCGCAAATGTCCTTTACACAAATTGATTTTAAATAGCGATTTATTTCCGCCCCATATCGCCGATCCGATCTCTATGCGTTTTACTGCCGGCTTTATCCCGGGTTAAGGAAGTCTAACTTATAAAACGGTTTATTTCTTTTTGGGTCCGTACTAAGCGTCCCCTAATTATCTGGGATTATTCGAATCTCTTCATTATAAAAGGTATTAAACGCTGAAATTTCCACTTGCGATGGAAAAATTGGACAGAAAAGTTGGATCTCGCGACTGCGTTAGAGATAAATACAAAAGTCCTTAGTTACTACGTGACTATGAAACTACGTATTCGTACATAGCCAGCACGAAATAAAAGTCCTGTTCTGTCAGAATTTTACCCTTTTGCGAATTTGTGCAAATTACTTTATGAGTACGTTTTCAATGGGGAGTTGGCAGTTTTTTGCCGATATGTCATTTACAACTGCAACGGGATGGAATGGTTGGAAAGTTGGTATTAGCCGCCGAAGTTGGGGCGCAGTTGTAGTTTTATGTGAGCGCTGGTACTGCGACGTACTTTGTATTTGGTAGGGTAATAAATAGGCCCTAACCCTTCGGTGGCGGCGCATTTGCCGCTGAAAGGTTTACTTTTATTGCCGGTGACTTTCTTTTACCGCTACCCCTTCATAATTGCTAGGGTTGAGCGAAAAAAGAGAAATTCGCCATTTGCGCAAATAATGCTTTTGTCTTATTTCGCGAATAGTTTTTGGCAATGCATTTTGTTGTTTTTGAATTGTTTTATAATGGATAGTATAAATAAAATGTAAAGAGTTTGACTTTTTATGTTTTGTACAGTTATTTAAGAGACCGTAACTTTTAAAGTTTGCAAAATTAAACAGGGTTAGATGTAATTGCGTTTTTTTTTCAAGGATAATTTGCACAAATACATAATTTTACAACACCAAAATGGCCAGTAATCTATTATTTACATGTCTTATTTTTTAAAATAGAAAATAGAGAAGGATATATACTTAATTTTTTAATATGATATAAAATTCGTTTCGAGACCAAAAAAACGAAATAACGAATCTCAGTATAAAATAAGTATCCATAATTGAATTAGCAAATTCCCATCCCATCGAAAAATGTCTACTACTGACTACAGGACATTTATTAAAGAAGAATTAGGTCATAAAATTTAAGGTAGCGATTACAATTTGCTAGTGATGTCGCGATGCTAAAGTGACATCTCACTCCGCCGTCAATACATCCTCAGCACAGCAGGAGTCATACCTGTGAACGGCAAAAGTAATATAAATTATCGGATATTTTTTGCTCCAGATTGAGACGTTTTGCGACCGCAAAGGCTTTACAGCGGGGGGCTGACCGACTGACGGACAGTTTTTCAACATTTCTAAGTAATATCTACAGACATGTCACTGTATGTTGTTATTAATGTGATGTGATGAGCGGTACCTGTAGTACAATTGCTGAGTTTTTGTGACAAAACTTTGTGTGTCACGTTTATGGATGATAATTATCTGTATTGGATAGTAAATAGAGTTTATTTTGATGAGCCGTTGAATTTTGTTTAGTTTGGTATTGAACGTAAACCGGTACACTCAAAGACGTAAGTGTATGTGAAAGTTTTGCGATACAGTTTGTCCGTTTTGTGGTCGAACTCCACAATAGGTCAGGTTGACAAGTGCACTTGTTATGCGCAATGTAAGGTACTTTGACTCAGGATTTTATGTGACTGGTGCGGAGCTCGATGTTATTGATTTTATTGTACTTAGGTAGAAGGTAGAACTAAAATTATTATTATAATGAGTTCTGATAATACTTCTGCAGAGTTTTTTAAAATTAGGCACCTTAATAGTCTTCGAAAGGTCCCATATAACTTAAATAATAATAATAAAATTCACTTCCGAACTCTACATTCCATAATAAAAAAAAATTAAAATACCTACATTATACAGGATGATTTTTGGTCGTCAACGTTCCCGAAAACTACGGAATCTCCTCATCATCACGATCATTTTTCTCCATGGAAGCATACCTGGGAAGTGTCTGGTTTCCAAAATATTAGGGTCCAAAGTTGAGTAAATAGACTGCGTTTTTCTGCATAAATGCACATAGACGTGCGTAGCAGAATTTTTTCACGAAAAATAATTAATATCTGTCTATAAAAAAACTAACATAAACACTAGACACTATAAATTTCGCACGATCAAGGAATTTAAAAATTTTTTTCAAAAAAAATATTTTTTTTTCCCAGCATTTTTTTTGGCATAAACTTACTTTATTTCATGTATAGAATACGTACCCTTCGTTAAAGGTGGCCACAAAAAAACTCCCTGTATTTGTGTGGAGCTGCATACATTTCTTAAAAAGTGGAGAGTTCCACATATCTATGAACACATTGAGAATAAAAAATCAAATGAATGTTTAGCTATGGTCAAAAATTATCCTCACCAAGAAACCTTATTGCTAATGCAAAGGGAGAAAAACAAAATATAGGTAGCTAAGGACTACTTCAAGAACTAATAAATATCCAAAGGGTATTCAGACCTACACAATCATAGAGCATAACAATTCAATTTTATGTGCATCGGAAAGCATAGATCGTACGTACCCCGCCCACTTTTAAGCCCACTTTTAGGCCCACTTTCAGGCCACCTTTGAGCTATTCTCGTATTTAACTGCATTTAAATGGTGTTTTGGATAGTTTAAACAATCAGGTAATTAAGTAGATCGTTCTGGATGTTTCCGAAATAATCGTCGACAGAATGTAGTCCAAAATTAGTGTGACGGATCGAGTGGGTAAGGCTTGGTTTTTATGGCGACAGTTCAGGGAGTATTTTAAGTCGAAGTAAATATAAAGTAGGTATTGTTGATTCCACATACTTCATATAGGTTTTTAGTCATTGTATATTGTGCTCATTATTGAAAAAATAAATGAATGAATAAAAGAGATTCGAAAATGTATTCTAAAAAGTTCTCGCGGTCATACCTACTAACTCTGGAGCGCTACACATAAATGTACTAAAAAGATATTTTTTAAGCAATGAGTCCATAAAAAAACACGAGCTGAAATCTTTCAGCTAATATCAAAATTTAAAATATAGATTAACCACTTACTAATTTCCTTTTACTGCAGAATACCCGCCAATCAGCAAAACTCATAAACGGGCACCATACAACCGCCCCCTTATTCTTAATAAGCAGTACAACACATTAGGCGCGCGACACACGAGGCCGGCCAGTCGTAAAATTTTATCGCCTCTAATAGCCTGCGCTGATTTGTTGAGTAACCGCCTGTCTCTAGGAACCTTAATAACTTTATCCTTTTACTTCTGTGTTGCTTTTTTTACAATTTGTATTGAGATATTCATACATGGGAATTAGTTTGAAGGTCGATATTTGGATTTTTCAGGTTTAATGATTAATTTATTTATGTTTGAGCTGTTGTTGCTAGATTTTTGAAAGTGAGCTGTTTCAAGGCATAATTACCTTTCTTTACTTGTCACATGCTCTAGAAACGAAATGGCGACTTACCTACATACTTTACTGTCTGTTGAAAAAAATACATACAATGAAAAATGACGATATAAAATTTTAAGTAATTTTATCCGAATACCGAATCGTTTTTATGATGGTATATCTAATAACTCTTAATTCTCTTAATAGAATATACACAACCGGAAGTTTCCATAATGTTACACAACGAAACACAAAGCGCTGTTGATATCAACAGTATTGTAACCATTACTATAAACCATCTCAAGTTCCATAGAATCATGAATTAGCCAGATATAAAATTTCACACATAAATACAAATAAAAACGTATTACAAAAAATACTCCAAGCTCCATCGCTCATCTAGCTCACAAAAATAGCTATTACGCTTAATATTTATTAAAATATCATTTTTGTTGAAACGGAGCCAAATTTCCGGCGTTGGCTTTCAACGGGATTTTACAAAAAGGCCCATAAATTGGCAAATAATCCGCCGCATAACGCAACCTTTGTTTGGCCACACGTGCTTTTAATATGTCGCTGCACAATGCGCGGATTTGCTCTTTGTGTATGTGAGAATTAGCTTCGATCTGGACCGGAAGATTGTCTGCGATGCGCCTTACGATATCAACTACAATATCTTTGTCAGTTTTTCAATGATTTCCAAATATCATTTTTTATTATTTATTAACAATATCCTAAAAAACTTGCTTACGCGGATCGTCTTATTACTTAAATAATTTATGTGCTGAGGGATTCAGCTTTGTTTGCCGAGATTTGGCTAGTGTATAGCTATCGGGATGAAAAATAACGTTGCCAATATGTAATTTAGAAAAGAGATGGTAAAATTCGTCATCCGAGTAATTGACCCGGTGGCTCAGTGGTGAGAGCGCTGGCACGCGGAATGCAGAGGTCGTGGGTTCGATTCCCACCCGGGTGAGGAATTTTTTCCATTTCTTTATTAATAGTTTTTTAAATAATTTAATTTAAATCGTGTTCTTCGTGACATTTAACTATGAAATTATTATACGATATAGGTAAGGTAACTAGAGTTTGTAATCAGTTGCACTTTTCATATGCATATAACTGCTACAAAAAAATTAAAGGCTGAACTATACGTACCCACCTAAACTCATTACAGTTAAAATTTGCGTCAAATAACGGCATCAAAAAATAATAAAAAAATAAGCAAAATATTATTACCAAATGAGTGTAAAATTAATTTTCTGATTTCCGATAAATTTTATTAAACGACACATAGAGAGCATACAATTGCGCGTGTCGAATTTGTCATGACTGCTGAATGACTACTCATTGTCTGTGAGTGAATGCCGTGAGAAGGAAGAGCTTCCGGTCGACGACTGTAAAGCTATACAGGATGTTGTAGATGCAATTACATGTTTATATTAAATTTCAAATTACATCAAACACGAGGTTAATGTGCTTGATTATTGTATTTTAACTCAATTGTATTACGTTAATAAATCAGCAATTAAGCTAATAAAGCACCGTTCGCTTGTTCAGCTAGTAATTGAGATAAAATTACACAAAATTTAGCCGATAAAAGCTTTACATTTTTTTTTTACTTTTATACATAGGTAGAGAATAATTAATAGGTAGCATTAACTTCGCTAGTGTGCAATTAAAATATATTTCCTTTACGAATAAGTAAATAATTTATTTCTACGTATCGACTATTCACAGGTCACCCTGTATCAGATATAGGATGTAGTTCGATCTCGATGCCCCCGGCGATATCTTCCTTTATATTCAAGTTTTTTTTTTTAAATTGAAACTTATATGCTTCATTCATACCGCGCTGATGCGTCCGTATAAAAAACATGTTACAGGTAGATATGTAAACAAAGAACATTGGAAAAAGGCTGGGAGCTCTTCCTGCCGCAATTGTGATCTAGGATTTTAAAAATGTGCATCGAACATTTTGCTGTGAAGATAATAGATAAAATACTGATTCGTTATTATTTTTTTTTATATCTTTAGCGTAGTTTAGAGTTAATTAAAACCTTTAGTAAATTGAAACAATGTATCTTTATAAATAAGTACTATTTTTATGAAAATCTTGTAAGATTTTCTTACGTGCTTAACTACCTTAGCATCCTTTATAACTGTTAACATTTATTTAAAACATTGTAAGTAATATTATCATTCATAATAGTAAAGTAGATAATGATCTATATCTTGTGGGTCAATATTTATGCAAATTTTTCACGTAGGTATACCTGCTATCAATATCCAATATACAACAGCGTACGTTAAATACGAAAAATCCCTTGCCTTTTGAAACCTGAAAGCCATAAATCCGTTTCGATTTTCCATGCAAGCTTTATAAAGATTTGCCAGCGACAAACAATCTGGTCGGCATTTTAAAAACAAGAAAAAATTCCATGCATGTGTCGATGGACGCATCGACGAGTGACGGCATGATACGCGCGTGAAAAAAGTAAAAATTGTCATGAAAACCGCGCCGGAACAATCGAAGCATACTTATAAAATATGTATCGGACTGGCTTTTGTTACATCCACTCGTACTATTTTGACCGCGATCGGGTTTTTTAGGAGACAAAAGAGAATAGGTTTCGGAATGTCCCTGTGAGAGTCAGATGTTATTTCCATTTTGTACAGGGAATACTGAATGCAGTAGTAAGTACTCATATTTTAAACATTGATCTCATTAAACATTGTGCTGAGGGATTCAGCTTTGTTTACCGAGATTTGGCTAGTGTATAGTTATCGGGATGAAAAAATAACGTTGCCAAAAACGTGATTCAAAAGAGATGGTAAAATTCGTCATCCGAGTTAAGTGACCCGATAGCTCAGCGATGCACGGAATGCGAGTGGTCGTGAGTTCAAATCTCACTTGGGTGAAAAAAAAAATCATTTTCATATTAATATTTTATAATAGTCATATTTATTCATGAGTATCTATTTTAATTTATAAAGCATTATAACCGCCTGCTTATCAAGAACAGTTATGTCTTCATAGCCCTAGTCTACTCTATCTACCTTCCTTATTAATTAATATTAATATAATTAATATTATGACATCGTAATGTTTCAGGCTACGTAGTTACAATAAGTAGATTTAGTCAATTTAGCATTTAGATAATAATATGTAGAAAATAATCGAAATCACATCTTAACGACTAATTAAACTGAGGATGTACCTAAGTACGATTTTCTTACTCAATAAATTCAAATTCAAAGGTAATTCTGAACCTTACAACTATGTAGCATCTACATAATATAGTTTTAGTCAAAAAACGCTTTGAGATGATGTCACGAGTGTAGTAAAATATAGTTGTACACAGAAGCTGACAGCCGGCATGCAAGATGGCCACATCTGATGTCTGTCCGTGAAAGGTTTTGTTGCAAAAAAGACGCCAAGATGGTCAACGGAGATAATGCATGCTTTTACTGTGTTGTCAAGATTTAATAACATAATTAATTAAGCCTCTTAGTGTGGTTTTTTCACTTGGTTTTTGTGAAATTCCGTTCTATATTTTGTGGTTGATGCGGAAAAAATATGAGTCAGTATAACTTCATCCTAATGTCGTATCTGACAATTTTAGCCATTGTTAGTTTTTATCTGAAAAAAAATGGTTAGTTGACATTTGCGTTAGATTTTTTACAGATTTGGGTGTAGTCTGCAGGTTGCCTTAGATACAATTATTTAAAATTTTAAGATCATATACATAAAAATCAAATGGTTGAATTATAGCGTTGAGTTTGAGGTATTATGAATTAATAATATTAATGCAATTTATATTGCTATTTTCGATAAAAAATAACTAACAATAGCAAATCACGAAGGTGTGAATTTAATGAAGTCGTATCCAGACTGTTGCCGGCTCGTGGTCCCTACATTTATTAGCCAAAAATCAACATCTTTTCCTTGTTTTTTCGTTAAATCCTCGTCATCGCTAATTTGCCATTGTTTTGCTTCTGACGCCACTTTTTTGCCAAACACCATAAAATAGATAAGCTTTTTTCTTTTTGGGCACCCTTAATTGATTATAAACGTTAGAGGTGAGGCTGAGTGTAAAACGACCCGGTTTTTGGGAAGTTTAGGCAATTTATCATGAAGTGGTATAGCTATTAATCATTACTGTAGGTAGGTGGTTACTAAATGACAAATGGTGGTTGGTTAGGTTATCCAATTATAAGCCTATAAATGTTTCAAAACTCTACACCTTAAGCCGAAGGTGCTGACATCAAAATTTTGCACCCCCTTTAGATTAATCATTACATAGTTTTATATACGGTCGAACCACAAGATAATTTCAAGAAATCATCTAAACATCACCAACTCAACCCACCTCTGCACAGAACAACCAAGACCATCCATACGGATGCAGGTCGTTTAGGCCAGCATGGCCATCAGTTAGACACTTCTCCGACAAGATATAGGCGCGCTATAAAGCACTGAGCAATAAAGAGAATAGATGCCGCCCATCGTCCCCCGCCGGCTGGATTACCCGAATCGCCACTATTTATCGCCCTTGCCAAGCTTCCAGGTGCCATCAATCTATTTAATGATCGGGTCAGCACATACTCTTAGTCTTTTTGCGCGACGCTGGCGCATAAAAAAGCAAAGAACGCTAGATGGACGTTTGATGAGCCGCTTTGTGCATCGTTTTCGTTCGACGCACTTTGATAGCATTTTTGCATGTTTATTAGACGCGTTGTAGTGGGATCACTTGTATTAGAAACTTTTTTTGATAAAAGGCATTCTAAAGCATATACCGTAGGGCTTAGTAAGTTACGTTTGAGCATCGAATAAAATTAATGCTCTCTAAGCGTTGGATTTTTGAAGAGGGTTCATTGATGGTCCAATCCCACATTTGACCAATGAAATGTCAAAAGGTAAAGTATCTTAACAGTAATTTTATTGTGATAATTCTTCAATTACTAAAACTCTCTTGCATTTTATCTAACTAATTGAACTCTATACTTACAGTAATACTGGCTATTTTGCATTTGCATACGCGAACGTTATAGTTAATGTAACAACATTCACGTAAGAGTAAAAATACAAACTTATGATATCTAATAACAGTGTCGCTACGATCTACACAAAATTAATGATATTGACTATGATGACTGACGTTTCTGTTTCTTCCGTAGGATCAATATGGCCATACAAAGCGCGAGCCACACATCTGCCAAGAGCGTGTGCCGTCCAATGGCTAGGAGGATTAGGTCGTTTAGTCTATAGATCCTGTTGGTTTACTGTGTTCTTTAGATTGGTATTTTGAATTAAAATTGTAATAATTCTAATTAATGTTTTAACGCTAATTCGAATGTTTAATTATTTTTTTGCTTAAAAAAAGAGCTTCGGAAACAATTTATCGGTTAGTGCCTAAAATTACCTTGTACAAAATACTGTCAACAGCCATTTGCAATAACTAACTAACTTGAACGAAAAGTGTCGGTTAGTGGTTCGAAAAACGAAATTAAAAACAGCTATCGAAATGTTCAAAGTCAACAAACTCATGTGGAGTAAGTGTTCAGTATGAAAGGCAGGTAGATTAAATCAAAATATACCAAAATTTCACACAATATTATCTATCACGCATTCCTTAGAATTATTACTCGTAACTTTGTTACATTTACTCTAGCTTTGACCCTTTACCCTCAATCAAACGGAGGTCAAACAAATCAATCGCATGCAAATATTTGGTCAGTTGCCAAAAATGTCCGTCTATGCGATTACCGTGAACTATAGTGTACTATAGTGAACTATGGTAAACTATCGCCTACCTCAATAAGACCGGGATTGTGCCTCGCCGGGTAAACTTGCCTTACCTGGGTAAACTGCCTCCCACCGGGTGGGAAACGTTTCCATTGGCATGCGAAAATTCCAGCACGATGAATATTTTGTCATGGCTGATGCTTTTTTCTGGAAACAGCAAGTAATACGAACAGTCCTTGTGTAAATAATGTTGATCATGTTCGTAAATCCATGCTAATATGAATGTGATATTATAACATAAATGCTAAAAGGCTCTATGCGAAAATAATTCTGAGTACCCTGAATACGAGTACCAGTACGGAATATAAAGCAAAGGTTTTGTTTGTTTTATATTTAGTGCTCTTTTATATTCCCAGAGTATCTACAAGTACATAGATCTTTATTAATTGAATATATATACCAGTAACTTAAATTCGAAATGTGACAAAGGCTAATCTTCAAACTTCTATTTATATACTTAAATATAACAATTTGAAGATAATGTTTCTCCCTTATGACATTTCGCGTTTAAGGTGTAGCTTGTTTTTCAAGGTTTTCGAGCCGCCGCAATATATTCCAAAACTATATACCTACCAGCATTCAGTAACGAAAACAAAAATTTATTTATTGAAAAAAAAAATCGTGCTCTAAAAAAATAAACTAAGCAATGGAGAATGTTACTAAGGAGGGTCGCTAGTGGGCGTCGGTGTTACAGTTCCGGTCAAGTCGCGGGCGGGACGGTTTCCGGTCTTGCAATTTGGCCACATTCAGCCCAATGGGGGGACGGAGAGGGGGAGGTAAGACGTTTGATACCCCAACAGGGGGAGGGCACGTCTTGCTATTCGCTAATTTGTGGGAATGAGCTGAAACTTCAACTATTAAGACTTTAAAAAGTTAAGGCAGAAGAAAAACCGAAATTATTTATATTGGACAAGCATTTTTTATGCGAGTATATGGTAATCGTAGTTGCGCCATTAAAGTGCCTACCGCTATAAACCTGTGATAATTTAGATATTATATATTATAAATATGTTTTTAAGAAATTAATTTTTTTTTCACCCGAGTGGGACTCGAACCCACGACCTCTCTGTGATAATTTAAAAACTTTTGCCATCCACAATACAGACTGAACGGATTAAAATTTTCCTCAATTTAGAATATTTCAACAAATATATTTACACTTCTGTGTTTCAAAATGGAGTAGCTAGAACTATAGGATTACGAAGGAGATCCTATCAGCCACGTTTAGCAAATATCATAAGAAAATTCTTTCAAAATGAACTTTTTGTGTCATACATTTCCAGTTCACTCATGACAAATTACCTATATACCTATCGTATACCTATGGAATTTCGTATACCTATGTATAAGTAGGCACAAGTGCCAATTTGTCCATATTGTCCCAGACAAAGCCAAGCTGCCCTGGTCATCACTGACTTCCTTAATGAGGAGCTTACCCTGATCCTCCGAAGTAGATGGATTAAGGAGGTATCGTCCAGGGTGAAATTCAAACAGGGGTCAGTAATAGCGGTCAATTCTAGAACCCCTAA
Source organism: Carposina sasakii (assembly GCA_014607495.2). NCBI lineage: Eukaryota > Metazoa > Arthropoda > Insecta > Lepidoptera > Carposinidae > Carposina > Carposina sasakii. Next base: position 4,626,176 of record CP053164.1, read on the forward strand.
AAGCCTGTAATCTTTTAATTAATAAACGTTTAAGTGAATGAGTATTGGTTTTAATCAATTTGTTTTGCTAGACACCATCTTATATTTATTTTTAGTTGTTCTCAGGCAGTTTATTAGCAGTAGGTAAGTGGACTGTAAATTATGTGAAAGTTATTATATTGCAGTATTCACTACATAAAGATAACTTGAGCAGTTAAAAAGTTAATAGATATTTGAACATAATAGTATTCGTAGTTATTCGCTTATACTTATAAAAACTCGTTGGGAAACGATTCGATCACACGTAATGTCATTGTGTGATTTTTACAACTATCGATAAAATGTAAAGAACTATTCAAACTATTCGAAACTATTTAAACTTTGTAAAGGTATAGCTTATTGCATAAAATGTGAAAATCAAAAGAGAGTTAATGAAGGTAGAGTCAAACAAGTACCTAAGCATAAAAATGAAAATTCCCATCAACCACACGGGCGAAAATCCAGCGCGTTCCATCTAATTATTCCACAAAAATTCACATAATGCATGTATACGTAGGGGCTCGAACATTTATTAAAAGTTACAGGGGTCGTAGGGTAGCCGCATGAGGCCTAATTAAGCCTTTCTGCAAAAAGGCCCGGCGGGTGGACTTTAAACCTCTGACTCCTTAATGAGTTGGTGTTACCCGAAAGTGATCTCACGGTTATCTTTGTTTTAACATCGTGTGGTCAACCGTTTTTTTTGCCTGAAACGCGGGAAAGAATAATGAAAAGTGCAAAAAATTGTTCTTTCTGCTTGTGCGGAAATTCAGGCAAATTGTTTGCTTTATTCAATAACGTGTTTGTTTATTTCGTTAGATTTGGGCGTTTCATTGTTATTTACAAAGTAAATTAAAGAATTATTAATAAAGAAAATGGAAAAAATTCTTCACCCGAGTGGGAATCGAACCCACGACCACTGCAAACCGTGCCAGCTGCTATAAACACTAAACCACCGGGTGAATTACTCGGATGACGAATTTTACCATCTCTTTTCTAAATTACATATTGGCAACGTTATTCTTCATCTAAATATATTTTAAATTAAGTACCTATCAAATTATTGTTTTAGATATTACCACCAATTTTTGTACATATTGTAACACTTCCTCATTGGCGACTTGAGCGTAAGTATATAGGTTTCAAAAATCTTCTTATGGGGAACGCACCATAAGAAGATTTTTGAAACCTATATGCTACTATGTCGTTACGGCCAATTTATCATTGGTCGTTTTTCGTCAATATTTTTTTATAGAGTAGGTACATAGACTGTCCTGTTAGGCATTCCCACTGTCATGATAATCTGATCCGCTAAAAGGTAGTGGATCGTGGTTTGTCGTTCTATATATGAACACCTCCATTAAAATATATGAAAGTACCTGTACGATCACGATGTATGTAATGGGAATGCGCACTACTGATCAAATTACCAAAAGCTTCTAATCTTGCAAACACCGCTTACATAAACCAACAAAAACTATATAAATTGCAAAAAAAAGGGCATATTAAACCCAGGTACACACACACTACTCGCTATCTCTTCATCAGCTGATCAACATAGATAAAAACGTATCATTTGCTTAAAAACCCCCATAAAATTAAACATCGCGACAATAGCCAACAATGGTGTTGGCAAAAAATAAAAAAAAACACAACAAGGATACATTTTTTCCTGACTAGTAAAGAGAGCCACTCTGTCGCAAGATTATCTGATCCAGTGGTTTGATTCTAAACTTATAATATTGCAACATTTATGTCACATTGCGCATAGATGGTGGCGACATGTATTTGACAAATCAGCTGCATAGATAAGTTTGCACTGCAATGTTTTTTCCCGTCCGCATTATGGGATCATCCGTCATTGTGCGGCACACAGATGGCGCTGATAAGAGGGCGCATCGCTTTATTAAAATAATACGACCAGATTGCATTGAGCTCCTTAATACTTACCTTAGATAATGTGACTAGGTGTATGTTGAATTAGAAGAGAGAAACTTCTTCCTTTCTTCAGTCGGTTAATATACTCTACTGATCGGCTCCACTGAACTCTAGAACTGCAAGGATCATAAAGGATACCCCACAACCACGATTAGTACGATGTAATGATCACTGTAGTTTCTAGCTTATCGCCTAAGAGAACGCCCGAGTTCCCTAGTCGACCCTTACTTACGACATGCACGGAAATATGACTCGTTGTATAGCCCTGCATCAGTACAGGAAAATCTAAATACAGAGCAGTGCATGTTTTTAGCTAATATTTTATTTGTTATTAAAAACAGGCGTTATTTCCACCACTAACTATACTATACTTCAAACAGCACATTGAAGTTCATTAAAACTTTAATTGACATCAGTTCACCGCCCTCTTCGTTTGCCGTCGTCACAGCAACACCCTAAAGCATGGGCTCAAGATATACCGGTTATGTGATATGTTACATACTCTATCTGACGTGCACATCATTCATTCATTCATTCATTCATTCGAGATGGTTAATACCTTCCCACGAGGTGGAGTGTGGCACGTACGGGCATGACGTGGGAATGGTGATTAGTTTAGTTATCGTTACTGATCATTGATGTGTTAAACAAGAGTGGCTGCATTATGTTCGTTTTCCCCATTCGATTTCCTGATTCTGAGATCTAAATGCAAGCAATTAATATTAAATACTCAGTTAGTAATCTGGCGCACTTAATATACCTATGTACGTTTTTTCCCATGTACCGTGGTTGGTCTAAGCATTAGACGTATTCTGATAACTATAATTCTTTATTTCAAATTTAAACAAAATTCATACTCATACTTATCAGTGAAACGTTGAGAACTTGAAAGTCTTTATATCAGTAAGCGTAGCTTTTATCAAGATATGAGGATTCGACTTTCATGTCAACTTAGTAAAACCTTCTTAAACTTGTAAGTATGTATATTTACTAGATGTAATATACGTGTACGAGTATATCGTAATAAACAAACTGGGCTTATCTAAGCAACAAATATTTACTAGAAACAAAGATTTAAATTACAATGAAAAAGCCATCTAACCCAGAAAATGAAAACAAACTTCTATTCAGTGGGTAGAAGCGATTTCCACGCAGCGCCATAAAGCCGCATCCACATCGCTATCTGCGATCTGTCTCAATGCGGACATTTGCATTGCAATGAGACGAGATAGCGTCTTATTGCCAGTGTGCACGCGCCTTATGGTCGGGAAGTAATACGAGTTGTTTATCTGATGATTGGTTTCGCTGAGGTTAAGATGGTGTCTATATACATAACATTGCCTATTCTAAAGAGATTCATCTCTTACTGAGGCGGAGTCTTGAATATGTGATTTGCTTATATTCGCGAAAAATTCGCGATGACATGTACTGCTAGATGTTGTGTCGGTATGAAAAGAGGCCTTATGTTCCCTAAACATTACATGTAGATCTAGAAGCAGCCATTATTCATCAGAAACATCAAAAAACTTATTTCATACTTCTAAAATCAATATCCAACCCTTCATAATAAATTATTGAATCTCATTCCGGCATTATTGTAACATAAACTAGGGCCAACACAGTGTTGTTATTAAGATTTGTCACTTGCACAAACGGCGAATTGATTCGCTCGGCGTCAGGGGTGAGCCAAAATATTAAAATGGGAATTTATGAAGTGTGACTCCCGTCGGCGACCGTGGCGAACCGATTTGTATGGAAATTCGACGTCTCATTCGACACTGGCTGTAGGCTGGGAGCTTGTAGGTAGGTAGGATTGCGCTTATTTTATATTTTTTATATGCTACATGCTGTAGATATACTGAAGTCCATGAATTTAGAAACTCTAGACTTTACTTGTAATATACAATACTTTTACATTATTTGCACCTACCTACTTATGTTATATCTGATCAGTGTTTATTAAAGCTATTTGGAATGTTGGTTAGGTTAGGTTAGATAAGGTTATTAATGTAACCTAAATTAGTTAATTAAAAAGAATATCAAGTAGAGTACAGAATGAATTAAGCCACGTAAATATTTTAAAAGCCGTTGAGTTAAACCAATTGTATTGGCTTCGCAGATTTTGGCAGGCAAATAAGTTGAAAACTACTCATCACATACACAAACTTTAAAAACATAATTATTATGTTTTCTATAGGTACATAAATAATAACAAAAAAATGCAAAAAATATTTTATTCTAAGTACAGGGAAACCGGCTCGTGCTCCCTGCCTACGATTGTCAGGCGTTATCGCCGGAGGTACCATTTGATGGCATAATTTGGGACAACGAACGTAAAACCGTCCCGATTTATGTGTTTGCACGACGCTTTATTGAATGTTGCGGAGTGGGACACGGCTTTATGGTACCGTATTTACATGCTTATGTATTTTGTGTATCCTATATGTGTTTATTATATTCCCTGATCGAGTAAATCTGCGAGATCTTGGATTGATAACCCTCGCATACGGGTTGGTAAATCTATGGTTTCTTACGATAGCGGTACCGTGAAATTACGTCACTAGAACGTTGTTCAACCCAAATGGCGGGGTTTCTAACTGACACCGTTATAATTTTTAGTCGTCAACGTTCCCGAAAACTACGGAATTTATTCATCATCACGATCATTTTTCTCCATGGAAGCATATCTGGGAAGTGTCTGGTTCCCATGATATTAGGGTCCAAATTTGAGTAAATAGACTGCGTTTTTCTGCATAAATGCATATAGACGCGCGTAGCAAGATTTTTTACGATTAATAATTAATATCGATCTATGAAAAACTAGCATAAAAACTGGACACTATAAATTTCGCCTGATCAGCATTTTTTTTTCAAAAAAATTTACTTCGTTTACCAGCATTTTTTTTTTGGCATAAACTTACTTTATTTGATGTATAGATAGAACCTACCCTTCGTTAAGGTAAAACACCCTGTATAGACAAAGTTTTGGCGACTTCATTCACCGCTACATGACGGAACCGCTATCCTAAAAAGCCAAATCTTAAGATTTTGGTGCTCTAAGTTTACTTCACTCAATAATTTATGACCATACCGAGATGAGTTTTCCCGATGTATACTGGACCGTTAAGTGAGCGATCTTTTACATAAATTTAGGTAGTAATTTGTGTGACTGCTGTCTGGGTGTGCCACACCTACTCTCCATTAACTTATATTTTTTCAAGTCTTCAAGTCATCATTGTTTTGTAGCGCATTTATTAAATTTTCTTATGCACTATACGACTTACATAAGTAAAAGAGTTAATCAATCAGCAGTCCTCACATCATACAATGGTTATGTCGCATCTGCTCTTCGATATGGCATAATTTTTTGGGGCAACTCAATAAGTAAGGAGAAAGTGTTCAAGTCACAAAAACGATGCATTAGAGCTATCTGCAATCTCAAACAAACAGATAGTGGCAAGCAACATTTCATAAATTTCAAAATATTAACTGCCCTTTCGTTATATATTTATGAAACAGTTTTGTTTGTACGCTCAGATATGAATCTGTATGAGATTAACCCGAGAGACCGACATGCGGAAAAGTTATATTTGGTACCGTCTAGAACAAAGTTACTGCAAAATAGCATTTTCTGCATGGGACCTAAAATATATAATAAGTTACCTGAGACCCTACATACCATGGAAAATATGAAATTAATTTGTTATAAACTTAGGACATATTAATAGGAAAAGCTTATTACTCAGTGAGAGAATTTTTCGACGATAAGAATTTGACATAATTCGAAAGTTATATGAAATTGGTGTACTTATCTTAGTTGAATTTATTGCCTTATTCTGATTATGATTATTGTGAATTTATGTGATTATATTATAATATGTACTTAAGAATGGAAGGAACCACATTTGTATGCCCACTAGGCGGGACACAGAGAGTCCACTTTATGAATAATTTAAGACCATTTTTTTTCTACCTGTGATCCACAAATAAACGTATTTGATTTTATTTAAAATGTTGGTAATATAGGCATGTGTCAAGCCTCGGAACGTAAGAAAAAGTTACATTAGGTCGTATCGTAAATCAAATTACGAAATTATCGATTTTGAAGAATCAACTTTTTATCTGCATCTATTTCTATTCCAACATCCACTGTTATATCCGAAACAAGTCTAAACAGAGGGTCAGTATTGGCATCATCAAAAATTAAACCGACGTGCATTATCGGTACAGTCAGAATCAGGAGCGTTTGCATCAGTCCGAATGCAAATGCGGAGGGGGCGGCACTGTGAACGCGCAGTTGGCTGCATTGTGAACCCCCCGCACATCCCGCGAGAGTTTGTTTTTCGGGGCAAATAGCTATAGGCTTGATAATGGCCTCGCGGGCTGTGCTGCGCTGGGAATTATGCTCTCCTTTTTTTGATTTTCAACCGTATACGGTAACTTGTCTTTCATTCTTTATTGCATACAAAATTATGCCTATTTTAGGAGATTTCTTTCAGCCTATCAGTTTTTATGAATAGATAAGCATATACACAAAAGTAAATTACTAAACTACTAACTCATATGGCTAGTGCTACGAAAACCGTAGACCGTCTACGTTTTTCGTAGCCTTTCGTAGTTTTACTACAAGAAGTCTACAATGATGTTTTGGTTTCATGGCTTCACACAGAAACTAATGGGGTCCAATCCAATGTGTAAATGATCAATCAATGATCAAGAGCTAAAGAAATTATATGGATAACATCGAGAATCACAGTGGACGTAGATTACTATCATCTGATCTGAATTAGAAATAATGCTGCTTTATTCAATATATCAGAAAAAACGTTCCCATAAAAAACACTGGAAATACAAAATAGTTAATAGATAACTGAAATAGGACAGAAAAGTCACGACCCACAATGTCGATCGCCCAACCAAGCGTCGCCACTACACCGAACTGGCGGATGGGTTTTGATTTTTGTAGTTTCGTATTATTTGCGTATTTATCCGCCCGCCGCTCGGCAGATACATTTATTTGCAATCCCCCCCACCCCCTCCACCGGGTTCGATTGATCGCGATATCATTGTGATAATAGGAACGCGCGTTCGACACGCGGTTCCGTAAGCGGAAAAATATGGCCGCTGCCGCCGCGCCTGCACTGTGACGGCCGTTAATGCGTCCTATAGGTTTTGCTTATGAAAAATTGGCTATATCTGCCACGCGATGTGTAACAGCCTGGTATACTGTGGGAGGTAGTGCACTGTTTGTTACAGTTTTAACTTATTTTGCTGACATATTTTTGTTATATACCTATATATAACCAGATTTTACTGAAAGTAATTCGTGTTAACTATTATGTCTGAAACTATTTTACAAAACTTACAGAATAGATGTGGTCACATATCTATATTTATGTATTGAATGCAGAAAGCGTTATGTATAGGCTATTTATAAAATTTTAAAATAAGAAACGAGTTTAATGAAGAAACATGGTCAACACATGTATCAACCTCTATGAATATTTTTAAGTACTTATTTGTAGGTATCTTATTAGCATTACTGCAAAATCAATCATCGTTACCCACCAAAAGTACCCTACTGTAAACAACCTCATAAATTTACATATTCTACCCAAAACAAACCCAAAAAGGCTCATCAAAAAGGGTTAGCTATGTCTATGACAAATTTTTCCGTCAACTTTTATTAGGTGCGAAATGTCTCACCGTTCAATCAATCACTGAACTTCTGGGTAAGGCGGTGGCAGACAAACAGACATGCACATTTTAAACGTCCACGACTACAATAAACAAGCCGAAATGCAAATTAGCCAAAACGTGTTCGTAAACAGAATACGGTTAAACTTTTAACCAAATAGTGTTTAGCGTTTGTGTTGTAGAATGAAATGTATAAAATATTAAATGCGATAAGTGTGAGTCAAGCTTATGAATAGTGTTCCGTAGTCTAAGAAACTAAGTAATGATTACACTTTGTCACTAATTTATATTATTGTGTATATTGATTGAAAGAATCTAGAACTCGGACTGAAGACTAAGATAAATATAGTTTATCTGACTCTACTTCTGATACATTTTATTTTATTTTTAATTTATTTCGAAAACAAACAGTGTACAAACTAAAATAATAACTTATAAAATAACATAAAACCATTAAAATGTTTTCACATATATGAATCTAGATAATTAGAAACAGAAGGAGGGGAAAGAAAAGGGCGTAAAATATTTTTTTAAAGATCACTTTATAAAATGGAAAAAAGGAATTTAAAAAAAGAAAATGTTTACAAATACTAAACAGTTAGGGCACCATTGAACCAGGACTTGGACATATCGTTCTTAAATTTTTAAATTGTGCTTAAGTTCTTCCGTTTAACCATAATATTATCCTGAGTTACCACATCATGGTAGGATTTATTATTCTCTGAAATTAATATAATACCTTACATATGTTACAAAATCGGCGTGGTGCGTAGTTTACTATATAAATTATAACTATGTCGAAAGCTTCCTCCAAAAAACTTCGATTATATCATGGTATATGTAGTTTATTTAATCTCTCCGTGCGGAATTCTAAAGATAAAAAAAGGATCTGTCAAACGCTGCGCGTACGCATTTAGTTGGTTATCAGTTTAGGAGTTAGTATGGGGCTAACCCCATAATGCCGGGGGTCGATATAAAACATTTCAATTTGGAGATCCGGTTACGACCCCCGTTTCAAATCTGCATTGTGGGTCTGCGGGGCTCCATATACTAGTAGTTTTGGGGGACAATCACGCACACAATTCTTAATTTTTTTAAAGAATATTTTAGAGTGACTTATGAAATAGAAATTAACATTTGCGTTCCTGGTAGAGCATTTTGTAAATAATATTTGTTACCCTGAATATAACATGAATAAAATTACATGAGTTATTAAATACCTACTGATCTACCGATAGTAACTTTATCCCTAACTAGAGGTTGACCATGATTTTGTCTGCGTTAACTTTAGGAAGCGATTTTATCCGTTTCCGCATAGACTTCCGGAATTTTCAATACCCCAAGGAACAAACATGTCACAATTCCATACATTCGGTTGTGCATTGTCAGTTAACCTGTTATTTACTCAATAATAATTATAGTTATTTAATAATAAATGGTAAAATATACCTAACTTTAATCTACTAGTTACAATTGCTAGAAATACATATACATATGTGTAATATATTTATGTCTAGTTTAGTAAATATTCCGTAATAAACCTTGAAAAAGGTATCTATATGAGAGCAAAATCAAATATAGTCATAAACTAGTGGACGCCTGCGACTCCGTCCGCGTGGACTAAAGAAAAAACAAAATGTCGAAATTATCCAGGATAAAAACATTTTCCCGGGATACAAAGTAGCCTATATGTTAAGTGGGACCTGCCACAATATATTCCTGAAAACTGCATCGAAATCGGTTCAGCCGTTTCTGAGATTAGCGTGCACAAACGCACAGACAAACAGACAAATCGACTAACAGACAACTATTCCAAAAATCATCGTTTTGGGTTCTATTGCGTTGATAAAGTTCTCCTATAATAATTTTTCTCATATATCTTCCATGTACAGACAGCGATCCGTTACATTTTTATTATGTACTTATAGAAGAGAATACAAAAAGAACATAAACATTGCTACGTTCAACGCAGTTACCATTATAAAAAGCAGAGGTACGTCTTAAACTCTTTCATGTAACTCTCTGTTCAGATAAAATTGCAACAAACAGATAGACTTGTCTACTCGACAGTCCCCACAGTGGTGCCCCAAACGCAGTGTACGCTTGGTTAAGCCCCCCGCGCGGTACAAGAAAGGGGTAGTTAGCTGCTATTGTCTGTGCCCTTGCATTTACTGTGACGTGCTGAAGGATTTAGTAACTAGAGGATAAAACCAAATTAAATTAGAGCGTCTATTTTGTCATGATTATTTGTGAAGATTGTTTGGCAACTACTTGCCCTCAGATAACCATCGATGAGTACCTTCTATATTCATTACGAGTAGAACTAGAGAATAATTATATTAATATACTTAGGACATCACGGCCATGAGATTTTTAAAAGATATTGCACCTAGATTAACAATAGGTATTGTGATAGAATGGAATTGATTCTAAATGTAGTATATGAAAAAATATTTTTATTTATTTATTTATTTATTTAAATACTTAAATCTTGTCATAAACAAAAGAAAAAAGGAACCAATTAACAGATCAATAAACCCACCTGGAAATTTAGTCATATTATTACGAAAATAATTTTATTTGATCACACGTAGTATTACAAATTCGTTTTGATTTATAAATATAACTATTTTACAAACTACACGATAACGTACTGTGTTCTCATTTACAACAGAGCCCGATGCCAGCCCGCTCGCGCCCCACAAGACGCGCAACACGGGAAACACTTAGCTCTGTTGACACTACACTTTACACTGATTCCATTTTACTTACCGACACTTTTGCTACGTGATTGTACTTTTAACTGCTTTATTGAGTTTCATTGTGATGTCTTAAAGTTGCCTTGCTAATATTTCAGCATCTTAAAGATATTGAAACATAGTGTTGCGTATTGGAGTTCCCGTAACATGAATTCTTTTCTAAACTGACATCATGTTACCGAGGAGTACGAGTATGTTGCTTGAGCTATCCGGCCAACATACTCGTAATGCCAAAAACATTTTAGTTCATTTTCTACACATATGGTAGGTAACTAGTATAAATGATAATGTAAATGTTATGCCATTATGTAAGTACCTATAGGGCATGTTGCCAGAATTTTCAACCATATTGTTATTTTATTTTGCCTACCAATTACTGCGGTAACCTAAATATGTTTGGTATTATTTAATTAATTTGTCATAAAATTAATTTCAAATACTGTTTGGTTGCAACTTCCTATTTTTAGGCCCAGTCCCTTAAATTCTCTTATACCCATTATTCAGCGAGAACAAATATAATTACAGTAACAATTCAACAACATATTCAAACTACGTAATATATCATTTCTAAATACTAAAAACTAAATGCAAACAGTAGCTATAAACGCGACTTCGGTAGGGGAGTGTGGGCAGCTCGGTGAGCCTCTATGGCCACAGCTCGGGTGTACCATCTCTTTACCACACCAAAACTGTCTTATAGCACCCTGCATTGAAATTTCAATTTCAACTCTACAGCAAAGTCATCTAGATGAAATTGCAATGAAAGTTAAATGGTTTTTACAACGTTTTAGAGGAGAAGTTTAAGGTATATCGGTATAACGTGTTCCCTCTCATACAATGGCATACTTATTAGGGATTTAGTCCAGATATTAGTTGGGGGGCTTTGTTTGGATTTTAATAGAATTCGGCGTCGCCCCAGGCGGCGACGGTGGGCCCTGTTAGTTGTTCTAGGCGGATACATGCTGGGATGGGAATGCGTTTTGTTTTGAAAAGTTCTAGAATATTACGGTTTGTTAGTACGGTTATACTCGTAATTCTGTTATAGAGTACAATAGATTTACTGAGATGTTATTATACCTACGGAGGTACGCTGATAAATATGCGTTTTATTATGAGACTTTTAAAATAATAAGATGTTTAATAATCTCATTATTATCTACACAAGAGACATATTCTGTAAGAGTCTGGATTTATGTGTACCTGTATGAGACCTCGATGTATAAATAAAAATATATTTTTTTAATAGAAGAAAGCTTGAGACTAAAATTTTGCGGTGCCACCTACAGACAGAATTGTTTGACTCAGTCTGTCCGAGTATAAATAATATACTTATATTCTGGGTAAGTGTATAATTATATAATGGTTTAAATCAGAGGTTCCCAAACTTTTTTTTACTCATAGACCCCTTTTTTAGTTAACTGGCTCTGGTAGACCCCCTACAGGCTTACACCATATACAAATTAATTGTGAACCTCCATTTTTTCACATTAACGTAGACCCCCACCGAGTCTCCTGTGGACCCCTGGGGGTCCACCTGGACCACTTTGGGAACCACTGGTTTAAATTATGTAAACTAACTAAACCTATATACAATGAAATGTATTTAAATACTAGGTGCTATGTACCTTGTGCCTAGAATGCCAGCAGCATTCCTGCTGTCTTATTTTCTATAATACGTATTCCAGTTAGAAAATATTTTGTACAGAAAAGCCATCACTTGCATTCATCCACCACTTTCCCTCGCCATGCGAAGTTTGCCAAACGACGAATATTTATAGTTCGATGCACACAGGAACCCAGATGCATCATCTTTACCATCCACCACTTTAGCTTGACCTACAGCTTTTTCCAAAACCACTGTAAGCTTTCAATTTAAGGTCAAATTTGGTGGTATTGTACGCCACATGTGAGGGTCTTGGTAAATTGGTGATGATAGTGATGTGCCCCCGGTGCAATGGATCGATGCCCCTCGATCGCGCCCCTTATTGAAAATTATAACAATGGCCCAGTGCGTGCTCTCTGCCGCCCTCTTAACACTCACTGATTTCGGCGATAAATTGTGGATATGTCTGCATAAAATATTATTTTCTAAAATAATAATGTGCAGCTATATATTAATAACTAATAACGCAGGAAAAAAGCTACAAGTGTAAGTGCTAAGAAACAAGGAGTACTTAGCAGCAGTCAACCAACCGCCCGTCTTACTAATATTATAAACGCGAAAGTTTGTAAGTATGGATGGATAGATTGATGGTTGTCTGTTACTATTTCACGTGAAAACGGCTGGAGCGATTTTAATAAAATTTGGTATGGAGTTAGCTGACACCATGGATTACCACATAGGCTACTTTTTATCCTGGTAAAATATTTTTATCCCGGATAATTTCAATATTTTGTTTTTTCTGCAGTTCACGCGGACGAAGTCGCGGGCATCCACTAGTATCTAAATAAAACTTTCAATCCTTACTGATCCAAAGTAACTTCGATTTGCTGGTGCTGGTTTTATTAATTCAAACAAAGCATTGAATTTATCTTTTAAATTTGCCAAATTTAAAGAGCAAAAACATAGAATTGTGGTCATATAATAATATCTTCAGGAATATGATGGTAAGCATATAAAAAATTGATGAAAAGTGAAACTTATTATAAGCCCTATCCACATAACACTACCCCAGTAGTGCACTAATATATCGGAGGCACAGAGGCTGAGGGCCGTAATGACGCCCGACGCGTCGCTCTCGACCAACAAACATTCAAACGAATAATGTTTAACTCGTGCAACTAAAGGTATATAGAAATTTATATAGAAAATATATCAAGATGGTTTATGGTGAGAATAGTTTGAACTAGGATTATGTTTTCTTTAAATGGGAAGTTACACCGAATGTATTTAATCTACTTAAATTTTTCAGTTACCTACACTTGGCAGTAAAACAGATTTCCACAGAGGTGGTTAATTTTCCCTTTAAAGAAATCGGATAAAAACTTGAGTCAACGATTAATATTGAGGGTGAAGACAGCTGCAATTTAGTAGATAGTACTGAACGTTGATTTTAAATGAATGTACGGACGGGCATCATATTATTCAGAGAGAGAGAGAGAGAGAGAGAGCTATGGAAAAAGTTGTAAGTAGGTAAGTCATAAATAATACTGTGCTACGAAAAATATTGTATACTTTTTATGCCATGCTAGAAATAACTCTCCATATTATTATGGACCTCGTTGAATACTTGTCTCACTTTTTTCACATTTACACAGTTGCCAGAAAACTCATCGTCAGATACGGGGTAGGAGGCACGCGTACATTTTTTGAACATCCGATTCTGTCCCAATTTCTCAATCTTTCCGAGAACGAGCCATCAGAATGCTGTTGGCAAAACAGTGGAACTAATTCCATTCTTGTGTCGCGTGGATGCCATAAACGGGCCACAATGCGGCGAGCCTGGGTTCTCATTAGGCAAAGAAACATCTTATTGTGTCGCCTGTACCGAGAACGTCAGTAAAAGAAATCGAAGTATTGTCGTTTTTCACCAATTGTCTTTGCTGTTTTGTTGCCTTTGTTTAATTGTTAGGGAGTTAAATGTAGTTAAGCCTATTGTGTGCGATTGTTTGTGATTTCACGGAGCCACAGTGCGTCTATTGCATGCTGTTGCATTGAATTGGTTCGTTTATAGCTATTAGAAGGACCTGTAGCTTTCGTGGTGATTGAGGTATCGAGTTGTCGCTGATTAGTCATAACCGTACCGTGTTCGTGGAGCTGTTAGCACGTTGGCCAAGCCACCTCCCGCGGTTTCTGCTGACAATGTTGGGGAATATTATTGCCGTTAACTTGAGGAATGGCTTTGGCGAAATTTCTAGGATATTGTAAAGAAATTCAATTACAGCACAGGATAAAGCTGTAGTTTAGAGAAGTAGTGGCACAGTTTTTGACAGTAACTGTGCAGCTTACACACAGAACCAAACGAATAAGTTTTTTTGAATGCTATTACATAATAGTGATGTTTATGGTTTTTCAATTTGTATTTATATCGAAAGATCATAAAAAAATAAAAAAATGCGAAAGAAAAACTTCGCTAGCGTGAAAACTTTCCGGGATATACCGATTTCAAAATCACAATTTTAGACTTGCCAAAAAACGCTCCATACAAACGGCTACCACAATTATGACGTCACTCTTTTAGTAACTTGTATGCACGTACAAGAATTTTTATTCTGCTGCTATTTTAAATATTGCGTTTATAAATATGGTCACAAAGCAAAGGTTGCTGTAAATGATGCAGGTGGACATGTGATGTTGTAATTTTCAATTAATTTCACATTTGAAAAATGACTTGCCCACTTAACTTTGAAGGCTTATTACTACCTCTCATTTGGACACTTAATCAAATTGTAATTTTACAGATAGGTATGATTTTGTTGATTTATTCTGATAAGCATAAAATATCTTTAAAATTCAACCATAGTAAACATCCCTATTCAGCATAAGTATTAAGATGAGAATTAGATACTCGTAGTTGCTATAAATTGCAATTGGTAATTGATCTATCTATACATATAATATAAGTGTAACGGATTGCTGTCTGTACATGGAAGATATATAAGAAAGAATATTATAGAATACCTTTATCAACGCAATAGTACCCAAAACAATGATTTTTGGAATTTTTGTCTGTTTGTCGGTTTGTCTGTTTGTCTGTGCGTTTGTGCACGCTAATCTCAGAAACGGCTGAACCGATTTCGATGCAGTTTTCAGGAATATATTGTGACAGGTCCCACTTAACATATAGGCTACTTTTTATCCCGGGAAAATGTTTTTATACCGGATAATTTCGATATTTTGTTTTTTTTCTGTAGTCCACGCGGACGGAGTCGCGGGCGTCCACTAGTATTACAATAAAGATCGAGATAAGTCTAAAGATTATAATGAAGTTATTATTTGATCCTTAATTACAATTTCTCATAAGAAAAATAGAGGGTTAGATCTGAGTTCTGCGAACATGATCTCCATTTATACGGGTAGAGCAATATTAGCAATTCGCATAAAGATAGTTGCAAGATAGATGTATGAACTAGCTATTAGGTAGATGATCAAGAGGTCATAATATATCGTATTGTATAATTTTCACCATCGGGATACTAGACGCAGACTAGCGTATCACCCTTATGTTGTTGATATCCCACCCATCCGCGCCAAACGTTATGCTAACTCGTTTGTAATGCGAACGGCTAAAGGAGTGGAATGCACTTCCTGCCGATGTTTTTCCCGAGCACTACATCATTGGTCTCTTCAAAGCTAGAGTGATTAGGCACTTTCTAGGCAAACATGTTACCACCCTAGGCCGCATCTTGCTTAACATCAGGCACGATGGCGGTCAAATGTTTGCCTAGCTAATTGTAAAATAAATAAATAAGCTGAACTCCACAGTTTTAGGCCACTACGATATCGCTCTCTTAGATTTTAGGATTTTGAATTATCGACTAGTTTGTACTCCAAACTCCTGTAACTCCAAAAGTAAGTAGAACGTGCGTATTTAAAAATATTACCAAATTAACAAAAGTAACCTTGAAAAACTTGTCTACAATAGTCAGAAATGGGTCAAATTTTTGTCCCTTTCATACTGTTGCCAATTTGACAAAAACAATAAACAATACAAAGTAACACCGGTGGCTGTAACTTGTATTGTTATATGAATACAGAAGCTGTTTTGTATAGCCTGACTGACTGCAAAAAAACTTTGAACCTAATTTATTTTCTATGTAATAATGTGATGGCAGTCGTTAAATGAATCGTCATTAATAATAAAACACATATCTACAATTATGTTACATTTGGAATATGATTCTACTTAATATACAAAATAATTTTATACTGAAAAATCAACCTATACAAAAAACCTAACCTAAACCTATTTAGTTAGGTACCTACCTCGAAGTAGATACACGGAGTATTGGTTACAAAATGCTTCTTCAATAACAAAAGCTTTCTAAAAGCTCTCTTGATGTTTATAACAGCAGCACTAACAACAGTTTCTCCGTCACAACTAAAACAGCTAACTGTAACAAGAAAGTAATCAAAACAAACGATCTAACGGGCAGCCATTGTCTATAATAACTGTCCACTACGTCACACCCCATTCCGATGGCATAACGGGATCGCGAACCATATTCCGGCAACCCTTTATGCTCGAAAAATATGAATACGTAATGACTATAATAGCTAGAGAACAGTTATACAAAGGGTAACGTTATTCGGCCTTGGAAGAAAGTATACAAAGGACTTTCTCGACGAAAGGGTGCACTGGTTGGGTACAATCGCAGAGCGAAGCACTTCCTTGTTCGGCCGTGACGGATTGCGACCCGTTATGTGATGGTAAGAAAGTGATGCCTATAAATTATGAATTTGTAGGATTTATGAGAGAAAGGGATAATTAGAAGAACATTCCAACATCAAAATGAAAATAAAAACAAATAAAAGAAAATACTTAGAATGATTTTTTAACGCACAGCAAGAATAGGGTTATCGCATACGGAAAAGTCCATGAACTGTTCTCTATCTGACTCCTAAAAGTTCTCATTATTTCAGCCATGGGTAGGCCACTGCTGAACATGGGCCTCCCTCAACTACTCATTGAGTAAATCTTTGCGAGGACTACGGAAAAGCACATCTCATTTAAAACTACTTACTCATTGAATTCCCCTGTCAGAAGTGAACATCATCTGCATCCGGTGTGCTTGAGGCTTGATCGAATCAGAGCAGTAAATTGCCTTTTCTACGCCCTGTGCGAGCGTCTATAACTGCGCTCTATTTAGTCCTGCCTGGTCTAGCCAAGTGACCATTCTTGCGCCCCCCAGAGTCTACGCCCTGTGCCTGGGCACCGGTGGCACCGCCCTATTTACGGCACTGGATCGAATCATCGAATGTTTCCCTTGATGGAGCTTGTTAGAAGAAAGTGCATTTAAAAAATGTAGAAGCTCCTTAGGTACATAAGCAGAATATGTATTATGAATAATTTGCAACGTCACCTATCACATCACATTAACGCTGAGTTGTGAGGTGACGTCGCATTATACTGGATTACAGTGTGTTTCCGGATCATGACATCTTCATGACATTATAGCTGACAAGCTCACAAGTTAATAGTAGTGAACGGATTACGATGGGTTTACGCAATCTATAAATCTATGTTATCGCAAGCCTAAAGAAGTGCCTCAAACTTGATTGAACTTGCAAATGATAGGCCCCGCATTATTTTAAAGATTTCAGCTGACACGCAGCTGAAAAAGTACCATTGTAGAAAACAATAATCACTCGTTCAGTTCAGCTGTAAACTAGGATTGAGGCTGTCCTCAATATGTCCTATCTACGTCCAAAATTGTAGCAGTCAATACAGTCCTAGGTCTTTAAATTAAAACTATAAATTGTCTGGTTCTTTAACTCTAATAACTGAAATCAAATCTTTAAACGTTTAGCCTTCTTAAACGTTTATTCAATTAAAAAATCTATAAAATAATCCTCACAAAATCCATATAAATGCTCTAACAACAGATTGACTTGTCGTAATCTAAGTAAGACAAAGTCTCTGCATAATCTGTATCGGCTATGTGCGTAAGCTATTTGGAGCAAGGATTTGGGGCTCAGATCCCCCTTTACAGCGTTTACCTTGTTTCTTTTCTATCTAGTCGGTAATCTCCTTAATACTGCATGGCATTCTGTCTTGAATGTCTGTTAGGATTGGAACGGATTATGGAATGTGGGTGAAACGGGCTCGAGATTACGTTGATTTATTAGGTGAAACGGTTAAAATATTGCATTTTGTTGGTAAACATATAAGTTACTGTTTACGTATAAACATCACGTTCATCATCGTCATCATCATTTACAGCCCTGGGAAGTCCACTATTGGCCATAGGCCTCCCCCAACAACCTCCTCCGACCGGTCGGAAGCAGCCTGCATCCAACCGACGCCCATCACGTTAACGCTGAAAAATTGTTATCATGGCTCAAATCATTTAGGACTTGGACTTTAAGGAATGGATGAAATTCGATAGTAATGATAAACGAAGAGGTTATTTTGTTCGTACCTATTGACGATCCAACTAGTAAAAAATAATCTAATTGTATGCTTTTCCGTTACTTTCCGTCACGAAATTTAGTTCAATATAACATCTAAGAAAATATGAGAAAGATAAAAAATGTTAACTTTAAAAATTGCAAGTCTTACTTTAACCTAAATACTTGTTTACACAATCAAAATAAAATACCTACAGTAAAAAACACTCTTTCTCTACATTCGTTTCAGCATATCCATTAAACACGTCGGTCGGTCCGTGTGGGTGCTATTTCATAAACGGTCGTTAATTTTCTTTAACACCAGTACCGAGGCCTCTAATGAATTCCAATTTGTTTGCGGATGTGTTTTGAAAATGGCTGTACGGTGACGGGGCTGCTCACTGCTCGGTTAGGATTTGTGGTGCAGATTTAGAGCTTCTTTACTAAAATAAATACTAAAATAAAAAGTGAATAACTGTTGTTTATAGGAATATTCAAAATATGACTGACTATTAAACACTTTTAAGGCTTAGTTTCGCATTGCTTTTCTAGTTTCAAATCAGTCGCTACTATGATCAAAATGTTTAATAAAAAATACGGTAACCTAAAATGAGAATAAGCTCTTAAGTTATCTACTAATGCTAATGCTTTATACAACGTGTATAGGTTTATATAAGTGCATGCAAAGTCGAACATTTTTATACTTATAAAAACCTAGCAACAGATGGAAATAAAAGAAAATATTATAAAAAAGAAAATGTAAACTTCCTTTACAACTTTCCACATTGAGGTTACACTCATTCATATTCGCGGCCTCACCTGAGCAAATTCAATAATGCAGAAATGCTCGTAGCGAGAGAAAAGTTGTCATAAGAGACGAAAGACGATGACACGTTTCGTCACACCGAATTTACCACTATTTCTGGTTATTTTATTTAGGATGGCGTCTGAATACTAATTCTCTGGTTTTGTACTCGAAGATATTTTTTATAACAAAATAGTAATACCTATATTGAAATTGTAGTTTGAAGTTTGTTTGGATGGCCATGCAGGTGAGAGTGGTTTAGATTTTAACCCTCCTGTGCATAGTACGTACCAAAGTGAATTTATAGATATGAGTCTATCTTACTAATATATAAACGCGAAAGTTTATAAGTATGGATGGATATTTGTTACTCTTTCACGTAAAAACGGCTGGAGCGATTTTTTTGTTTTTTCTGCAGTCCACGTGGCCGAAGTCGCGGGCGTCCACTAGTTGGTCATAAATAAACCTGGTTTTACATAACATTATTTATATTTCGTTCTCTCCTACCATACATGTCGTAAGAGTCGACTAAGGGACTCGGGCATTCTCTCAGGCGATAAGCTAGCAACTAGTCACTGATAATTTATATCTATCTCCGCTAACCAATAGTGGTAAATGTGAGTGTGTTCTCCTTTATGATCCTGCAGTTCCAGCTACCCTAGTATTGTAATTTTATGATTACCTACCGTGTGCGTATATATGTATGTTTTTTGATATCAAAAAATAAATGTCAAGCATCGTCTTTTTTTTGTTGCAGAATGTAAACAACCTGAAGTCAATAGAAAATAAATGAGTTTACATTAACGAAGTAGTTTCCAAGACATCAATAATTTGAAGTAAATATCCCTTGCATATACAGGATGTTTTTTCGTTGCCACCAATAACGAAGGGTACGTACTCTATACATCAAATAAAGTAAGTTTATGCCAAAAATTATGCTGGGAAACGATGTAAATTTTTTTGAACAAAATTTTTTCTTTACTTGATCGGGCGAAATTTATAGTGTCCAGTGTTTATGCTAGTTTTTTCACAGACAGATATAAATTATTTCTCGTGAAAAAATCATGCTACGCGCGTCTATGTGCATTTATGCAGAAAAACGCTGTCTATTTACTCAACTTTGGATCCCAATATCTTGGAAACCAGACACTTCCCAGGTATGCTTCTATGGAGAAAAATGATCATGATGATGAGGAGATTCCGTAGTTTTCGGGAACGTTGACGAGCAAAAATCACCCTGTATTAACAGTCCGGTAGAAAGTCGAGTAATTACAGTTTCTAAATTTATTTATTGCGTAACCTTTTGTTAGTACCGTTCTACTTTTTTGGACCATTTCTTTTTCTAACTTACTATAATTAAGGTTGTAAAACAAGTCACATTTTTTTTATTTTCCTCTAAGCCGTACGCTGTTTGTTATAGATACTAGTTTGCCTTAACTTACGTAGACATTTGCGTTATTTTTTAACGTGAAACTTAAAGTAGGGTTTGCTAAAAACAAATATTTACATAAAACGGTAAACTGCAGCAAAAGTTCTGTTATGTTGTAAAAAATGCTTTACTTTAGAGTTCCACTTTTTACCGATTTGGAGCAATAGCTCTCGGAGATTGTGCAAATAAAGATATCTTTATAGCCATTTGTAAAGATGACCGTTAGGTGATAGTAAAATGCGTTTATTTGTTATTTTAACAAGATTGTGGGGTATTTTTAGAGCTTTAAAAAGAAGGCAATCGAAAATGTGTTTCTTACGTACGTCCATGAATAAAGAACTTTTTTTACATACAAATTAGAAAGAAATCAGATTAAAGTAGAATCTTTTAAAAATTACATTTTGGGGTAAAATAATAGTTATTACATAAATCTATATATATTTTAATAAATCTAACCCAAAAAATTCAAGCCAGTAATCGCAACTACCCAACAATAACTTAGAGACCCGTTCACAATATCTTAACCCTCCACCGCCCAAAATACACATCACACGACATTCTTAACCCTCACCCGCCCAAACACACATCGGCGACCATAACCGGACCTTTTCGAGCCTCGTAAATCATAACAAACATCTTAACCCTAGCAAGTGCTGTTAATTGGCGCCCGAGTCGGGAAATTGGTCCGCTGTACTTGCTTCCGTGCGTTAATGACTAGCCGGTGGATGGACGGAACCCATTTAGGCGTGTGCAATTTGCGTCCGCGTCTGGGGTTGCCCAGAATTTGGCTGCAGGATAGGGTTACGATTGGATAGTGCGATTATTAGTGTTCAGATCGGGCCCGATGTGTTAAAAAGTGGGCGATTTATATAGTAAGTGTACCATGTGTTACAGTGAAAATTTGAAGTATAAGTGCTTTCATTATGGACGTCTTTTGTAATTCTATCGGATATTTTCTTTCCTAAAATTTTATTAACACTTTACAAATAAAGTGTTTATCTAAAAAAAATATTTATTTCGATATGTCGTATTTTAATTTACACAAACAATTTTGTCGTGTATCTACTTAAACACATGCGATGTTAGAACAAAACCGCGCCTATGTAAGGTTAAATACTGTATAGGTATAATAATGACATTTGACATAAAAATATTACATGGAATATTGGTCAAATTTCGAAAATGATTGTATAAACACGAATATGATTTTGAAATATAATTTCTTGATTACAGTAATTTGTTGCTTTCATGGCATCTACTGGAATTGTTAACATCCCAAGCTCTAGGCGATATCACCATAAACTTTGACAGGTACAAAACTAAACAATATTCGTGGGCATACAGAAGCTTTCTTTCTGGGTAAAAGAATATTTTTATAGCCGTCGGTAAGGTAATAGAACATTCTAATAAAACATTAGTTTTGGGTCACTTTATGATTTTTTATTACAGCCCCCTCTCATGTTTGCCGACTTCGGTACCTTATAGGTTGCCCTTTGCTTTTATAACATATTTTCTTGCTTGGTATATTTTATAACCCAGTTATCGGCTTTCTTTTTCGTGGTAAAATAAAAATATAAAGAAGAATAACATACTTATTTGAATACTTTTATAAGGCCTTATTTACTTTTAACTAAATGTAGGTATGTACGCAGTACATTATATATACAAAAATAACATTTTGTGCTAATTTTGTCCGTCAGTCGTTTCGGCTAATCTCTAAAACGAAAATCCAACGCATACTCGTATTTCATTTTGATTTAGGTACCCAGTATCATGACTTTACAACTTAAGATGAATACCTAGTATTATACCTCTCATGCTCAAATGCGACTAGCCGTTTACGCTCAAGAGTATGCCATAAAAATACTTACATACATACATTTCAAAAATCACCCTCTTTCTGACGTAGTCGTATAATTAGAGAAAAATCTAGATCCCACGTTAGTTCCACAAACGTCCGCGCGCCGCAGCACCTATCGCAAACAGTCTAATCCCCTTTAGCCTTTAGCCAACAATCTCATGTTAATTTCAATATTACCCGACTCTGGTTGTTTTGGGCCGTAAATCAAATTTATAGCCCTTTTTATACTGGAATTAAAATTTTATCCAACACATTTAGCTGGCACCATTGTCATGTGACTGTCGCCCTTTTGAGTTCAGAAAGAGATTTTGGGAATATTGACACTGTGATTAATGGTAACGAATTGTGGCCAAATTGTTGATAATTTAAGGAATTTAATTAAGAAAAAGTTGGTTTATTTTGCTCATATTATTAAGAATGAACAGAGAAATATATAAGTTTAACCTTTGTTATTTTCACACTAAACGGAAACGTTAACATGTAGTAGGTATACTGCGCGAGAGACAATTTTAAGCATTTTTTATTTATTTAGTACCTATTGTTGGCTTATGTATCTACGTAACTAAGTAGACATCTACATTAAAAATCCAAAAAATAAGCCGTGGACATAATAAATTCCGCACTGGTCCACTGAAACAAGCTGCGTACAAGAAGCCACTTAAAAAGATTGGCACTCAGCGAGCCGGCATAATCTATGCAAATTACGTCAAATTAGGAATCGTCAACACGCTCCTTCTTGCGCGCTGTGCGCAAATTGGAACGCAAACCCTCCTTTATTAATATTTATTTCGCTCCTCTCGTCCGAATCGAGGAAAATCTGAAGAAATTTAGACACTTCGATTCGTAAATGAGGCAAATAAATATGGAACGCACTTGAGTAGGCCGATAAGTTTAGGTAATCAAACCAGTCAGTTCGAATTAACTTGAATTATTTTCAAATGATGGAAAATATCTATACCTACACTTTCTTCAAGGGCGTACTTTATACGATTAGGTAATCTACTTATATAAGAACTAAATCGATGAGTTTGTTTTATTTTACGGAGCTTTTCTAAAATAAACAGATTACACAAAGCAGAAACTAGTAATTGACAATAAGAACAATACTCCTACATATTGAGCTATTTTAGCGTGTTCTGTATTTTTATCATATCATATTATATAATACCCAGTACCTATACTCAAACGCTAACCATTTTAATGAAAAAAAAATTACCTAAAACCTTCCCATCGATAGAAAATATAGAAAAAAAAAAAACATTTTATAGGTCCATTTGAAAGCCGCCCAGGGCGATGGAACGGTGTCGCCGGTTCTTCCGCTGAAACGTATCGGAACCTGAAACCCGTTGAACAATAAAAACACGTGGATCCAAGGAGGAAGGATTAAAAGGAGATAATATTAATGATCCACAATCCACAATGATATAAGATAGTACTGTTAAAACTCCGGGATTCGTCATAATGGTCATAAAACGCATAACCTCATGTCAGATGCTCATTGCTGACGATAACAGACCCAAGTGATAAAGAAAAAAAAAAGCATTATAAAAAGCTTTTATGTCAAATCATTATTTCAGCCATTACGAATAAATATAATTTGGGAACTCTAATATACGCGGCTAGTCCACCAAATACGTAAAACAAAAAATATAATTTAAAAAATGAAGTGTTACGTGCGAAACAATCACTGGGCTCCCACCATAGTTTACCTTTCCGCCCCACCAGCGCCTATTCGATAGGTATATATTACTATGAATTGAATTTGAATGATTGAATTTGAATTAAATATTACTATAAATTGTCATGTGTGTCTCCTCTGTGTACTTCCTTCGTGCATGGATCTTATTGATATGTGATGTAGAGCCCGAGCCTGCGGGCAGGACGGACTTAAGCGTGGTTTCTATTGGACGCTTTTTTAGCGCAGGTGCCGGTTCTCGTGAATTTTTTACGGTATTTTGGCGGATTATCTATTTATTTATATGTGTTGTTGGATAAACCGGGTTATATTAAAACCTTCCTGTTTTTGGTTCAATTGTTTCCGACTTTGCACACAACTGCAACGCAAGTGTTATTTGCTATACTGTTTTTTCTCGAAGCGATAAGAGAAATAGCCGACTGTATTAATCATGGTAAAAGTGGGAAAACGTAAATTATAAAAAAAAATGGCGAAAAAGAATGTGTTTTGAAAGCATTCATTGAAGCGGAGGCTGTCTGGCCACAGGTTTTTAATACGCCCGAATAGGGTGGTTATACATGATACTGGCAAAGAATAATCTTAGAGGCAAACCAATCTGAAGAAGAAATAATTTCGTAGTTTCTTCATCAATACTAATCTACATTAAAATAGTAAACTAGAAATGTGCCTGTTGATAGGTGATCAATATTAAAAAATGAATATTTTTTTCCAAGATTAGTTTGGATATCAAGTAAAAACGTGGATACCATATGAATAAACTATTTATCCATTTAATTGGTATTGTACTAATCATTTTTAACGTATATCTAGGGCTTGGGACATTATTGTACGAGTATTGAGCTTCGCCTTGGTTTTATAACGCTCTTTTGCATGGTAGCTTTGTCGCAACTGATTCTTAGTTTAAAATATGAATTTTATTACATTGCAACTCTGCATCAACCTTTTAATCTTTGGCCTTAATACAGCGTGTTCCAAAAAGCGAATCATAAGCCAACGCCTTGCTCGAATCAAAGGCGGGCATAATGAGAGAGTCTATTCAAAAACACCCTGTACAGGGTGGCATGTAGATTAGATGCTTGTTCGGATTCCACTGGACCTGCTTAATAAAAGGGTTTTTACCTATTTTTATTGCATTACGTATACTAATGGTAAAATGTAGCCTTATAGATATGTAATGTAAAGCGCGGTGATAAAATCTCTTCTGTCTCTTCTGTGACTAAATTACCAAATTAAAACTTGTTTTGGCAAAACACGGAAATAAAATCTACGTCACTCGGACCATACTGACTGATGATCAGTTTATAGATACATCATACTAACTATATTAGGCTGCTAAAATTGTTACCTTTAATCGTAATAAATGAAAAACACAGTACGTCCTTATATATCGGAAAATACATAAAATACACGTTAAGTAAAACAGTGGATTCTACTACTGCGCACACTATGACATATAGCTGGCCATAGAATCAGGGTGTCTGTTTGAGGAGGCGGCTGACCACTGGGAGTTGCAATCAGCTAACGGGATCAACGCGCCGCCAAACACAATTGACAGCTCGGAGCAGACGGGCGGAAGATAATGTTTTATTTAACATTTCGATCTTTCTAGATCTTCTAATCGTAATCAAACGTAGAACTTCGATTATTTACTGTATTCTTTCTTTAATAAGAAAGTATAGTATATACTAGTCTCACAATCTACTTTCAATTATATATTACGAGTATAAAGTATTTTAGTTAAAAAACGCTCGTGTACCCCTCAATCGGAACGTAGTAAACGCACAAAAAATTCGCGAGTCTCTATGCCTAAACGAACCCCGCATAAAGTGGCGAATCAGTTTTAACAGTTTAGTGCATAAAACTCGTATGCGGAAGTTGAATTTTCGCCCTTTGTCAAATCTGGTTTTTTTTTATTGCAAACTGGGTAGGTATTTGTTTGACAAAAAGAGATTTTGCACCGGGGATTTTTAATTCATGAAAGTTACAAGCAAAGTTTATGACGGAATATTTTAGCATTTAATTAGTAGTTATGTAGTATGTATTCGGCATATTATTTATGTTCAGACGTACTTACATGTGAAATACATAGTAAACTTTTAGAGCACGTAACATGTTTCAAATTGTACCAAACCCATCTTTGTGGTACCAGCCTGGAATCATTTGTTATATAAAGTAGATAACTACTTTAGCTTACTTTATCTAACTTACTATAACCAAGTTATTGAGCAAATATAGCTTAGTAAATCGGGACCTAGATGCCAATTCTTGAAAAGTCTCGAGTTGGAACGAAGCCGAAACGTAATTAGACACATTTCAGCACGAGACAGATATTTGTTTTTATTCTGTCATACTCGCGACCGATTCGTGCTAAAATATACCTTATTATTAAAATATACCTTATTATTATTAAATATACTCAAGCGGTAAATATATATTGCTTCGCACCGCGGTTCGTTAACAGTTAGTTCGTTAGTGGTTGCGTTTCGGCTCAAAAATTTTAAAGAATTGTCCCCCTGAAACTTAGAGGTGTATTCTTTGTATGACGTAGGCTTTCGATCTGTCAGAAAAAGATTTTCCAAAAATCGACACGATACCTAACTTACCAAGCCATTTTTAATGTTAGAACCTCATCAAGTATCGTTTATCACGCCACTTCACATCTGCTCTGCACATTGCAAGAGTAAACAATATTTTTATAGTACGCTATTCACTGCTATGTGCTCATAAACAGCAAAGACTGAAATAAAATTCTGTTGGGACTTAGATTTAATATCAGAGTTTCTATTTGGCTAACACAATGTAAACTTAATAAGTATCCTGTAATGATAAACATTAGTTATGTGTGTGTAAATAAATAAAAAAAATACAAAAAATGTACCTAAGTACTATTTTTTCCCCTTGTCTGCCCATGGGTGCCCATGGCGATTACCCAAGACGTAGTCCAAAAATCATACTGGGGTCACCAATCCGCCTGCGCAGCATGGTGATTATTAGGCTATGAGAAACCTCCTATGGCAGTAGCCTTGCGGTGCGGCCTGGGGGAAGCCTACAGCCTGTGGACTGCAATAGGCTCATATTTTTCACGTCACGTCCAAAAGAAGGAAAATAAAAGATATTGTGTAACTTCTCAGAATTTTCTTTATATTTAGATTTATACATAATGTACATGGATACATTAAAAGTTATCAGATATACCTATAGTTAATGTACACTTCATTTTGTCAATAAATCTCTCTATTTACAATTCTACACAATACAATTCTAGAGCTTTCGTTAAAACTCTGTTAAATAAAATCAGTCATTTATAATATATTACGTTGGTAACTATCTAAATTTATACAATGGTTTTGATTAGATTTTTTCTATTTACTATAAACATGAAATATAATCCCTAATGATAATGGCACAAACTTATTTTCTCCACGCACTCAGTTTTATTACATTTTGACAATACCGAGTGAACTAAGTACTTTGTGTTATAAATGTAACTATTAATATTTACTTGAAAAAGCTTGAACACTTCTGCCACGAAATTAACATTCACTATCACCTATATAAATTATATACAATATTTTAAAATCTCATAGAATTATACTAGTTATAGAGACTATAATTTTATAACCTAATAATAAATATATCTTTATTCTATATTATTTACAAGCTCATTTTATCACATTTTATCACCTCACATTCAATTGCAAGATGGTTTAAAAACTAAGTCACATATTGTTTTGCTAGACAGTCAATAGGGTCGCCAAACGGATTTGTGCGTCGTAATGGCACCATTGCTGATTTTCGTAGACGTTGGGCTTGTTGAAAGAATACGAGTTGTGCGTTGTGAAGGCGCCTTTAGTTCATTACGGTGCCTCGGTCTATCTATAACCGTAGAATCCGCAGCTTGCACTTGCTTCATCTCCTGAAGCTCGATATTCGCTGGCCTCGTCGGGTGGAACGCCGACTTAACTACTTCGATGGGCTCTTCATCGGATTCATCAGAAATAGTCGCATCATGGGTAGAGTTCACATCAGATTTAGAATCAGCTTTTGATCTGTCTGGACTGGCATTGATCACACTTCTTGGGCTCACGCTTTGCCGACTGCTAGTAGGCGACAAACGAGCGCTGGAAGTGTCAACTGAGGATAGATTGCTTTGTAGATGGCGTAATGCTTCATATGGATTGACACCATTCTTTAGAGCTAATTCTGGCGGCAAAGATTTAATTGCTAACTCGGCAGGATGTGGCGGGAATGGTAGCATTCCATTTCCTGGTAGGAATGCTCCAGGTGGTGGTATCAAACCTCCAGAAGGCAGGTTACCCATCGCCGATGGAAATGGGAAAAGATCTGCTCCAGGCAACGTCACAGGTGATGGTAGAGGTGCAGCCCCACCTGTTGACAATAGGAAAACATGATATAAATATTTAAATCCCATAAAAGTATTACGCTTTTGAAGTTTCAGCTGCCTGATAGGCTAACATGACGTAATATGAGAGACAAGTCCCCAGGGCTCGCCGGTAGCACTCTGTCAATTCCCTGCACATCGAGGGTGCATAATCGTAGTAAGGATAATGTACAATCTGTAGGCGTTTAAAGGCGGCTTTACCGAAAGGGATGTTTTTTTACTGCGATATTGGGAGGGTGAGGGTGAAATATTTATTTATCTGAACTTGTAGTAGTTCTTTACAACAGTCGCGACATTCTTGGATAATTTGATGCGAGACCTACTGTATTGAGAGCGTTAACGTATTCGGAGCACGTACTGCAGCCGCCACGGACACGTGTGTCCACAAAGGAAGGATCGCGATAAGTGAGCGCTATCTCCGTTCAGCTCGGACAAAGAGGGCACGAAATGCGAATTTTTCATTAGGACCTAAGTTCAAAATGTTCTTGTAGCTTTGATTCTCGATAGCGTGTAAGGTGGCGCATAAAAAGCACACGACGGAGGCTCAGATTGGGCCACAAAGAGCTTGGAGGTGGTGCAACGTTCGTTTCCATGCACTTTTTTTATTTTTCAGCAGTAGCACTGGTGCGCAGACCACTTTAAAAGGCAGCAAGGGTGTGAGGGGGCGTAACTAGGGGGTAATTTGGTGAGGTGGGGGCCAATATCGGCGTCGCGCCTGATTGAGGTGATCTCCGACCTGTATATTTGATTCTGTTTCGCTTACATATCGTTACTGTTTATTATATCGATATACTCGTTAAATCTGTATAGAATTTGTGTATAAAATAAAATCAACCTTTTTTGACATTTAAAAAATACCTTGGTACCCAAAATACAAGCAGATTATTAGTTTATTTGGCGTGGAGATCGAGCGCCTCGAATAAATGTAGAATAGGCCTTTGCCCGGCCTCAGAAAACTATAATGTGTTGCAAAAGATGCAACACATTATATTTTTACAAGCAAGCTACAATCTGCTTATTTGGACTATGGTTGGACTAAATCCAATACTAAGGGATAGAACAAATAATTTGAAAAACCTGTAGTACGGCCTGTATCATTCATTAAAACCCCTCGCAAAGTTCATAACTTCGTGTCTCCCTGAAAGCGAGCCTAATGAAGGCATAATAAAAGCGTAGGTGTTCGGTTCCCTCTTCGGCCAAGGTTCGGAAACAAAAAGTGGCCGGTGGCGTGGTCGCCTACATTGGAATAAAATTGACTCCACACTCTCTCGAACGTGGAGCTGGTGCTTTTTTGGCCGTTTTGCGTTGACCCCCCACTTCTCCCGGTGGACTTCAGCGGGTGGTTTTGCTTCGGTTGGTCTGTGTTGTTTTTCAGCGCTCAAGAGCTGCTTCTTTTATTTGAGCCGCTTTTGCGTTGTTCGGCCTTGAGGGGGGCCTGTTCGCGAACATGTTTTCGAGTGTTGTTTACAGTGGAGATGGAATTTTTAAATTAACAAACGCCAAATAAGCGTTTCGCCTTTGATAGAACTTTCAAATGAATTAATAGTAACATTAGTAATGCAAATGCAGAGTTTTAACAAAGTTTTACTCCCTTAGGGAAATACAATACTTTTTTAATCCACTTAATTATTTACAAGATAGCTCACAGGCTAGTTTACGAGAAATTTTTAAAAAAGTAGAGAAGATAAGAAAGTACCATACCTTTCATAAGAGCAGCCTGATCTCGTAACTGGGGAGGCCTGAAGTAGTCGAGGTACGCATAGTTGAGGTATGCGGCATCAAGCCAGCCAGGGTTCAGCAGGAACGGGCTGAACGGTCCAGGATGTCCGTACCCGAAATCTACAACAATAGAAATTGCTATGAATATTTGTTGTCATTATTGTAAGTGCCTGAATGTAAAAATTTGATAGGTAGTATCTGAAATATACAGGGTGTTTGTGACAGCCAGGCAGATACTGAGATACTGAACAAGTACCATTGTTTTGAGTTATACGACAGTGTTGTTACTCGCAGGAAATTAATTTTTGATTTGATTATACGCAATGTTTGCATTCCGCGCCAATTGTATCGGGCGATCCTGTGACTAGTTAAACAGGCTTATCGGTTATTTTGTGATACATTGCGGTTTTTGGATCACTTTTGACTCTCCTTTGGGGTTGATCAGTTAATTGAACTTTTTTTTCTTCGAAAATCATCCAAACATGAAAATTTTATTTTAAGAAATTATTTAAGGCCCACTTAAACGAACCACACTAATTTTTTTTCTGAAAAAATGAAAAACAGTCAGAAATTTTTTGAATTTTTCTGCGAAAATTTTCTCAGAATCATGGTCTGAAGTCACCATATCAATATTTGCCTGGCTGTCACAAACACCCTGTATAGGTATATAATAAATTTATTTGAAATTAATCTAAAACTGATCAAAAACTGAATTCGATTTAGCTTTTTAGAGAAAAATGCCAGCTTTGACTTAAAACTATTCTTTATGCTGAGTTTTAACCGAAACTTCTTCTGTGTCTTTGGAGATTTTTGTATTGTTTATGGTAAGAAACCTTGCTAATAAGTGCGTATACCTATAGATTTCAATAGATGTAGTGATTGACGTAGCGAGGTCATGACGCCTCACGTCCGCAAGTCACAAAGGCAGCCCATAAAGGCGGCGACACACGGCGCGGCTGTTTACCGTCCAACTATAACAAGGGGTCTGTATACACGAGCTGGTTTACTGCCGCAGTTAGCCGGCTCCTCTGTACCATATGTTTTTACGATCCTCTACCGTCATGTTGCCTTTGGCCTTTCAACTGGCACATTTTTATTTGTTTAATCGATGAGCTTAAGACGCCACTGCCGACAGCTATTTTAGATTTTATGAGATTAAAAAGCGTAATTGCGATCGATTGGATCAGGTGTATCGACTTTTATTGGCAGATTAAACGTTAACGAGCACTTCAGTTACTTTGTCTTCGGAATAATAAACAGTGCTTACCAGAGCTTCTTTATCGAGCACTATTTCTGTAAAAACACACGTCTTTTTAAATCAGGTAATTGTTACACATAGCCACGCTGTCTACTTCATTTGAAGTTGATTTTATGGCTGTATAAAACGTTTAAAATAATCACTTTATTTCTGTAAACACAAACCGTTAGGCAGATTAGCGAATGAGCGTTCCTATATCGCGGGTGTTTTAAATTAAGAGCGTGATGGATGGCTTGTTGTCCGACACTCGGTAATCCGAAAGGAGAACGCTCGCCGCCATTGCCGACAGTAATTTTAACATGAAACACGGAAACAGCACGCTTCATTTGCATTGTCAGCTTTTTATTAAATAAAGAAAATAATTGGAGTGCCAACATAATTTGTTTAACATAATGACAGTCAGAGTCTTGTGTTGTGCTTTTAATTATTTTATTACGTTTTAATTTACCTATATTAATGCCCGAGAAATAATAGTGATATGAACAGATAATAATATTATGAAATATTGGGAAATGAAAACCATATCAGTGTTATTCCTTAACATCACCTAAATTGGGTTAAATATTTAAAAGGAAGGAAAATTAATTTGGTGGAAAGTTTATGTTTACGGTTTCGCCTGAATTGCAAACGATTAATAAACACACTTAATATGTCAGAAATATACATAAAGCTGTCATCAAAGTTCATTGTCTGATGATATTTCTGTTGAATCCACAGCTGAACGTCGTCTTAACAATGATTTAATGATTGTGGACGATAAAACAAAGAATTTCAAATCAAACGCCATGCGGCCAAATTGGTACCACTAGTATAAACAAATGAGAGATGGGACATAAGTGTCAAAAGAAGAGTGCTGTCACAGTATAATAAGAATAGTATCAACACACGGGTGCGTTCCCGAAACGGGGTAGCCAGAATTTTAGGTTCAAAGAGGAGATCCTAGAGCCACATTTACCATAGATAGATATGAATGACTAGTGGCAATTTGCTAGCGTATCGTCTGAGAATAAGAATAGTAGAGTAGATATTTAAATAATAAAACCATAATCGGTTGGTTCACCAGCATCAAGCCTCGGGTCAAGGAAAATCTGCGCGTTTCTACAGACGAATATGCTCTGAAATATTTTACTATTCTGAAAAATGTGGCATTTCTCTATTCCTTATTCGTTTATGGTGGTATTCAGGTGTTTACATGTAATTTTATGCAATATATATAAGTAGGCTGTTTGTATTTTGACAATAGAGTTATGGGAGCAAGATAATTTACAATTTATTGGACGTCTTATACTATGATGCGAGTATTGTGACGAAAGGGCGTCAAGCCTCTTGGATGGAGAGCGTTACTCATAAATTAATGAAGAACTGACGCGTCTTGAATTAATGGAATCAGAGTTATAGCTCATAACTTCGGACGGATGTCTTAACAAACACCGCATTTTATAGTGTCCTTAATAGTTGGATTTGGGTATCTTGTCTTGTGTTGACATATTCATGTTAGTGTTTGATTGTTTAGTTCATTTTGATTAAGCTTGCTGTTGCTAAGGAGTTAAGTATTTTATAAGCTTTTATTTAGTTTCACCTGTCCCGTCGTCTGTAACCAATTCTTGCAAGTTAAATTTGATTTCTTTCCCGGTTTCCGATTGAGCTGAAATTTTGCATGCATGTATAAATTGGATGACAATGCAATATTATTATGATATAGAGCTGATCTGATGATGAAGCTGGAAGGTGGCCATAAGAACTCCGTTATTAAACGACGCAAGCCCATCGAGTTTAGGCTCGTATAGTTCATTTTATTAACAAATAGTAAAAGCTCGTTTTTAAAAATGTTTTTTTTTTTTTAAATTTAAGCTTGTTTTACTATGTGATATGGCTTTAAATTTAATTATAGAATGATCATACTTTGCGGCTCTTTCTTCATTTATGAAGAATTTATTTTCTATATCTTTGTTGCAAACATAAGTTAAATTAAAAGTAAAATTTCTTGATAGTGGCAATTTACATTTTGATGTAAAAGTAATTAATAGCTCCTCTACACATAGAGGAGTTTCCGTTATGTAGCTAATATTCCCGAGGTTTTTATTTCTTCAACATCCAATCCACCCCAAAACATCCAATTCCAAGTTACGTGCTCAACCATAACTGAATGACAAAACCTAAAAGTGATCATACCAAAAATATAACACGATTCGTAGCTTTACGTATCCACTGGTTATATTATTAAATTTTAACTCCTACAAACACACCCTATGAATCTTGAGGACCAAATTTCCTCCTAGATTAAATCTGCTCCCGTAATAAGGTACTAGTATTTCAAAGAGGTAGTAAAACAAGCTGGAACCGTGGATGCGGTATTCCAGTAAGACATAAAATATCCTTCATAATGTCGCAGATCAAACGGGTTTACGATGGTCTGGTTGTTTACATCTGTGGAACTTGGTGACCACTGCTGTTAATTTTCTGTTTCTCTTGGGTATCTTTTGTAAGTTAAAAAACGTCTTAGGTGGAGCTACTTACTTTTAGTTGGTTTTCCAAATCGATAGTACTCGTATTCTCTATACTTAGGTACAAGACAGTTAAGATTTAGTTAATACCTTCCATGTATGTAATTATGTATCTGATTCTCCACGTATAATGGAAGAATGTCTCGGTGTTCTTAAAAGTTAAAGGAATATTTTAGTTACACAGTTCTCTATGATCTTGAAATTTAAATAACTTGTAGAAGAAACTTCTGTTTCATTTATATTCAGAACGTAACAATTTTCGTGTCCTATTTGTTCGATTAGGGCTATTTTTTCCAACGGGCTGAGATCCTTTTTGATGCCGTCTTTCTTTAAAACTTGATAAAAATAGAGATAACATCAACTTAATCCTGTAGATAAGCTATATGACCATTGGAAAAATTGGCCCTCAAACAGATGAAGTTCCCTTCCCTTCTTTGGTTAGAAAAGCTTAGTTAGAAAAGATAGTATTTTATACAAATAATAATAATTACCATCATGGATGTGGTATTTCAGTAAACACATGAAGCTCAGTTCGGCCTGATCAAACGGTTTACGACGGAACAGTTGTTTACATCTGCGACGCCGCACTGGGGAGATGGTGACCACTGGCTAATAATGTCTTACAATATTTGTATGTTAATGGTATTAATAGAATAAAATTAAACTTAAAGCCTTTGTGTCATTTTCAAAGTCATATTTTCGCAAAATCACCACATGATTCTAAGAACTAACGCGAAATTATGTAAAGGTAGATGAAGACGGAAAGGGTAAGATGATCTAGAAGATATTAAGAAAATATATTTAATTAGAGACAGCTGGATAATTTCGGTAAAAGTAGGTTTCATAATGTTTTCCTAAACAACTTTCTGAAGTGGTCAAATCGAGTCTCGAGAAGAACTTCAAACTGGAACGACTTGATAATACTGATCAATCCAAAGAAACATATTGTAAACTAGTGGACGCCCGAGACTCCGTCCGCGTGGACAACAGAAAAAAAAACAAAATATTGAAATTATCGGGGATAAAAACATTTTCCCGGGATAAAAAGTAGCCTATATGTTAAGTGGGACCTGTCACAATATATTCCTGAAAACTTCATCGAAATCGGTTCAGCCGTTTCTGAGATTAGCGTGCACAAACGCACAGACAAACAGACAAACCGACAAACAGACAAAAATTCCAAAAATCAATGTTTTGGGTACTATTGCGTCGATAAAGGTATTCTATAATATTTTTTCTTATATATCCTTCATGAATATACAGCGATCCGTTACATTTTTATTATATGTATATAGATAGAGACTACATTTTTAAGCGATACATATAGATTGCATCTTCTTATTTCAAATCGTTTAAAAACCAGAACCAAACAACCATGTGCTCTTAATCTGTATACGTCAAACTTACGCCTGTTCCCAACGTTAATTACCCCGAGTTAATGAGTAAACAATGATTAACTTGACTCTGTCGGCATTGGCGATCTCTTTGAAGTTTACAGCTCGGATGTTAGTTTTTTCCGCATAATATCTTTTTATTATTGGCCGAAGTTTGGGCGCAACGTTTATTTACTCAGCGATTAGGCCGGCTGCCGACTGGGCGTTTTGTTTCACAAAGCTGAAAAATTCTGTCAATATGTATTAAATATTGATGGAGTTTAACCGCATCTAAAAATATACATATGACTACTGTCACTCTATGATATGACAAAAAATGATTTAACAGATTTTAGAGAAAACTTAATAGAAGAATATTTAAAATACAATACACATAAGTAAACATGTAAATACCAATAGTCTGAATTCATTTTTTATGTTATTGTTATCTCTTAAAATGTCTAAATAACCTCAGTTACAGATTTAGTATGGATTTCTTCAGTTGGTATTGGAAACGCATCATATCCGTCAAGTTTGGAACCACCTTTAGAGAATGTTGTAACATAAAAATAGTCTTGTGGTGTCCAAAGCGTTTTCATGTGATGCGTCTATTAACTTTTTAATGCTTTCCTTGGTATTTCAGGTTTTCGTTATGTTTCAATTAGTTATTGCGTTTCGTTTAATGCTTCAATAACATTTTTATTGAATGGTAGTTTTTATTTTTGTGCTTCTAAAAGTTAGTTCTTAGGGGTAAACACAAACCTCTCGATAGTCCGTGATGCTATCGTCAAACTATCAAATCAAATAG
Source organism: Carposina sasakii (assembly GCA_014607495.2). Lineage (NCBI taxonomy): Eukaryota > Metazoa > Arthropoda > Insecta > Lepidoptera > Carposinidae > Carposina > Carposina sasakii. The sequence goes on from CP053164.1 coordinate 4,662,490, forward strand.
ATTTGGCTAGCGAGTCGCTGGCGTTACGCCGCGTGAAAAGGTTCGTGCTTACCCCACTGTTGCAATCATCTCTCGCTTACATTATCAACTCTAATAGAAAAAAGTAGAAATGAAGTTCGTAAAAAATAGAGTATTTACTGCACTAAAATTTCAACTTTGTAATACGCTCAAAATTTAGGATAAGCTTAATACTTACTTAATATTTTTTACGACAAGCATAACAAAATATAGACAAACTACATAAATATCACCACTGAAAATCACCCAAATAAATATCGTTGAAAATTACAAACAAGACTTCTTAAAAGCTTGTTGACTTAAAAGGGATAACCATTTATAAAGTGTTCACGTCGGATCAGACATCTTGCTTCGAAATGTAATTGCCGGTTATTTTTGGAAGGACTCCATTGTCGGCAAGAGTATTTTGGGCTTTAAGTAAAGTTGGAAGTTTTCGTGGACTTTTGTTTGCTATCAAACTGATTTCAGTTATAAAGTTACAAGTGTTTTGTTCATTATCGTAAGCGTTACAAATGCTCTCTCAGACAAAATAAATATTATCGAAAATATTAAAACTTATGTAGGTAATTGGATTATCATTACAAGTTGTATCAAAAATGTACACTGGACCTTGGATTCATAATTAAAAAAAACCTATATTGTTACATATTTGATACATAAAAAGAACTATAATTTTGAAAGAATTTAACATTACCACTATAATTATTTTGAAAAAAATGTTAAATTCGCTGTGGTTCACCATTGCCACAGAGATCATTCACAAATTGGCGCAAAGCCAGTGATACGCGCACGCGCAGCGTTTTGATATCATTACATTTTTATTGTTTTAAAACGTTCCGTCAAAATATTTAGTGTGTTGATTGTTTTAAATTAGGTTGGAATTTGTTCTAATTGTTCGTCTCTGATTTGAGGCTAAAAATATAGAACTTCACTCTACTTTGTTTCTGTTTAAAACCATGTAGATCGTTTTAGAAAAGTTATAATCAATAAAATATTTTATATACTTAGAAAGTTTAAAAAGTTTTGTGAAGTATGTAGGTAAATTAAATGTTAAGAAACTTACTTTGCTTCGTTCTAGGTTCTCTTGGTCCATCGACGGTAACTTTGATCGCCTTGGTGTAAGTAGCCACTTGACAAGGGAAGCTGCTGATGGTGATGGTCAACGAAAAGGACTTCCCTCGACCGCTGCGACCCACAAACCTCAGGTCATTAAACTTGGCCACTTGGTTCTTCATCACCGCGGTACAATTTCTCAGTTCGGCCATCACGTTTTCGTCATTACCAGCCTTGATGGTGACCATGGTTCCATCTTGAACGTCGTCAAGGGCAACTACTTTGAAAGCTACTGGTAGTGATTTGTTGGACCTCCAGTGGCCGGGTAGAGCCGAGCAGAGCACCGCCGGTGATCCAGTCGGCACCAGCTCGCCGTGGCTCTGCCGGTAGTACTCGTGGATGTGTGAGTAGACGTCGGCCATGCTGGGGGCCGCGGGACTCGCGTGCGGGAGGTGCATCGACTCCAGTCTACCCGCAAACGATCACCAACTCGAACGAAACACGCCACTAAAGTCCGCTGTCACGCCACTAACGTTCGCTGTCACGCCACTGTAGTCTCTATCCACTTCGCAAAAGTTTCGAACACGCAACGGAAACACAAACTCGCGTCGAAGTGCGCGTGAAGCGCTCGGGAAAGTTGTGCGAAGTATGAGCGCGAGACGTGCGAGCGAGCCCACTTGTTGGGCGCAAGACGCCGGGCGGGGGAAAAATAACGCGCCGTGTGACTCGAGACCGCAGAGCGAAGACGCACGAGTCGCGCCGAAGGCAGGAAGGGTCGGCTACTCGCGGGGACTCAGTTTCGACTGATGACTGCGATACGACGCGACTTTTTCCGATGGTCAATATTTTGCGTTCGCGCGGTCGCCGCCCCCACCCGGGTGGCGGCCCCTATGTCTCGTAAAAAGTGGGAAGGAGACGAAGGGTGCGGCCGGCGTGCAGCCGCGGCGGGAACGAGCGGGACGGCCGCGGTCGGTGTCTGCGTTTTTATAAAAATTCCCGTAGAAGTAGGACGGGGCGGTCGCACTGCGGTTAGTGGGAGAGGGACGGGTGGATTTTTTCGAATCACCGCGGTGAGCGCTAGGCGGTGGTAATTAGGGCAAAACCGCGTTCGCGCGAAAACCTATCAACGAGCTCATGAAAAATTATGAATTTAATGTTTGATGTGTACGTGTGTGTCGTCTTTATTTTATTAAATGGGGATACTTCGGTGATTGATAGTTTTAAATGGAAGTTTTAGTCACTTTACTTTATATTTCTGAATTGTCTTGAAGATTTGGCAGTTGAAATTAAAACGATGTTGATATCACCTTACAAAAATGATAGGTAGGCGTTATGGGCGGACGTTGCGTAAACGCGGCGTTTACGTGGCGTAGCGTAGCACCCGCCAGAATCATTCCTTGTTTGGTAAAGATTTCAGTTTTTTTTTAATATGTGTTAGTTTATTTGTAATATATTTACCTATCTAATCTACCTATCTTTTAGATAGAACCTATTCATCTAAAAAATTACGTAAGCTATTAAGTAATGCTATTCAATGACTTGCAGAAAAATCTTACATACTTCATTAAAAATTTCGTCTCAAAAACTGCGAAATGAACATGCAACAGCAAAATTTCAAACTTGAAACAAAAAACCGAACTCATCCGAACCGCTAGCTGCCAGCACTTCCTGATTTAATTAATTCGCACATTTCCTCAAAAGGAACAAAAGTAAAACATGTTCGCATTTCCCGCTCAAAAAAAAGAACGTCTTGCGCCGTCCGCGAGTCGCATGCGGTTAGCCGCGAGGTGCGAGTAAGACGGCACCATATGTAAAAGAGATGGACGGATAAGGGCGGAGCGGAGGCGGGGCGTCTCGGGAAAGTTTAGAACTTCGACTGCAGTTTCCCGCGCTTTTCGCGTACGACTAAACAAGAGACGATTTATCAAGAGTTGACTTTATCGTGATACGTGATGTAGAGTTTTTTTGTTCCTTTGGTAGAGTCGTGATTTGCAATAAAATCTACCTGTCGCTAGATATTCGATTGAACCATGTTCATTATTATCTATTTACATAGTTGGATCTTGATAAGTAAGGGCCGATTTTTGCAATGTCCAAATAAAATATCAGAAGGATACATTTGATGCTGTCTTTCTCTAAAACTTGATCAAGATAGAGACAGCATCTACTTCATCCTTTAAATAGGCTATCTGACCATTGGAAAAGTTGGCCCTATAAACTGTAATAGTAATACCACTAGCAAATAATGTTATTTAACATCTTACTGTAACATTTCGTACGGTTTGCAACATTTATTTAACATTGTTTGTATTAAATAAAAATTAATCAGTAATGTACCTAACACTAAATGCAATACATAAATTATATGAATTTTGTAAGTCAATTTTATGGGAATATTATAGTAGGTAGGTATACTTGTAATAATATTATGATGTACCTACTAATTCCAAATGAAACAATAACTTCGACACAATTTCTTATACCTACTTATGTTTATTTTCGTATGCCCTGGGGCTGGTCATAGCTGATCACAGTATGTAGGTACCTGCAATTTATTTAAGACCTCACATTGTAACCTAACATTGTATTTACCTATGAACCACAATAAATTATTTCTGATTCTGATTTATGCTAGTGCTATGCTAATTCTAGTGATTTAATGAATATACTTTTGATGGAAGCACGACCATCAACCACCAAACCACACTTTCTATTATTGATAAGGCCTACTGCACACAAGAGGTCTACAATTAAGTTTTACAGCGACCAAACCAGACCATTTGTTTTACGATGTCCGATGCATCTTTGTTTCCAAACACCACGGCAGCGGCACTTTTGATGTTTTTTCCCTCCCTTTTATACCCTATTATTTACGCTTCTTTATTTCTAAAGAACGAGATAGCTCTTTTGTTTATAACAGGCTTAATGGCTAAATAGTTCTTGCCAATTGCTACATTCGGTTTGAATTTGCTATATTTTTTTATGACTAGTATAAATTTTTTTTGGGCATTTATGACAGTTTGGGTTCAGGTATTTATATGGGGTTAAGTTATTCAGGGTCATGGTACTTTGAATTAGTTAAGTATTTAGACATGATAACAGGGTTATTCAGAAATAACATGTGTAGATTGCCCATAGTATATTTTATTATGTGGTGTAAAATTTCATTGTATTAAAAATTTAACATATAGGTAGGTAGTCATTTAATGATTGTATTTTCCTTATTTTACTTAGTGAGCTATTCTAATTTGGTATTAACTCACATTTTTCAGAAGCCATTCCAAGATATTTATTTCGGAGATCCATGTATAATTTGAACATGGTGAACACCAATCATGATTGATTAATAAAGTTAAACAACTTAACACTTAACTTAAGAGAAATTAACTAGTGAACGCCCGCGTTTTAGTCCGCGTGGACTGCAGAAAAAAGTTAATGTCGAAATTATCCGGGATATAAATATTTTCCTGGGGTAACAAGTAACCTATGTCCGTCCTTAAGCCCTAAACAATCTCTATGCCAAGTTTCATTTGAATCGGTTCAGTAGTTTTAGCGTGAAAGTCGGACAAACAGACAGATCGATAGACAGAGTTATTTTCACATATATCCTATAATATTAGTAAGAATAATAAATGTAGATACAGGGATGTTTTTTCGTTGCCACCCTTAACAAAAAGTACGTACTCTATACATTAAATAAAGTAAGTTTATGCAAAAAATGCTGGGAAACGATGTAATTTTTTTTAAATTACTTGATCGGGCGAAATTTATAGAGTCCAGTGTTTATGCTAGTTTTTTCATAGACAGATTTTAATAATTTCTCGTGAAAAAATCTTGCTACACGCGTCATTGTGCATTTATGCAGAAAAACGCAGTCTATTTACTCAACTTTGGACCCTAATATTTTGGAAACCAGATACTTCCCAGGTATGCTTCCATTGAGAAAAATGATTGTGATGATGAGGAGATTCCGTAGTATGCGGGAATGTTGACGACCAAAAATCGTTCTAATATAACATAATTTAACTTTTATTCTCTGTGAATGATGTAGCACACACTATATAATTAGCACATACATCAGATTTTTAGTTTGTAAGTTTATTTTTTTTTTTTAAATTTATTTCAGATTTTTAAAAGAATTACAATTAGGTTCAGGGTGCCATTAAACCGGAGGGGTTTCACTTGGCTTATTATTATTATTATTATTGTTGCTTTTGATGTGTTTTCTGTAAGTGTGTCTTCTATATGTATATCTATCTTCTATATATCTATATAGGTACATGTAATAAAATTGTAACGGATCGATTGTTTGTGCACGCCAATCTCAGAAACGGCTGAACCGATTTCGATGCAGTTTTCAGGAATATATTGTGACAGGTCCCACTTAGCATAGGTATAGGCTATTTTTTATCCCGGGAAAATGTTTTTATCCCGGATAATTTCGACATTTTGTTTTTTTTTCTGTAGTCCACGCGGACGGGGTAGCGGTCGTCCACTAGTATATAAATAAATTAGTCGGATCATACTATCAGACTTTTATTTATGACAAGATACATAAGGCTCCTAAACCTAACATGCTAGGCTTCTCCGAATTTATAAAGTAATATCTATTTTTCATACTGATATAGATATTACCGTCATGGGGCATAAAAAGATGGTACCCACCGAGATTGAGACACATTACACCACAAAAGACAAGTGTAAAAAATTAGAAAGTCAAGCACACCAAGGGCTGATTACCAGCGGCGTTCTCACAGACAACTGTCAAAGAATTTCACTCTATTACAGCAATAAAAATAATATTTAACGTAAACAAATATTGCTTTGAAGAACGCGCCCGGTAGCAGCCAAATTCTTTGTGCAACAGCCCTAACAATGGATGCGTTCACAATTACCTTTTTCTAAGACCTCTCTTTATGCGATCCCAAACATTGGCATTGCAGTATTGTGCCGGCTTTTGTTATATATTTACCGACTTTTGGGTTGTTACGTTGAAGGGATCTTGGTATCGAAAAAATGCTGACTTACTTACCCTTCAAAAGGCCTATCGATGCGGAGATATTAACAAATTATTATTTAATATTTGAATTAAGAAGTAAGAAGGGATAAAATAAACGAAATCAGTTTCTCCTGCTAAGGTAGCAGTGCTAACTCTAGGATACCTAACGTACACCTACCTATAGGTCAACGTCTAGCAGATGTAGAAGCAGGATTATATCTATTTTGAGAGTCAGATGTAGCTCCACCACAACATATAGAGACGTTACCACAATGGATACAAACGAGTTTTAAGCCAGGGTTAATTTTTCTAATCTACATTTTAACTTACCCTATAGAAAGTCAATTAGATTGTCGAAAGTCTCCATCCACCAGGTTCAAAGTTAGAACGCCACATGTCTTCGCCCTACAAGCTGGTACGTGATCAGACAAATGGCGGTATCCTACCACCACCGATTAGTTCGGCGGAAATCAGCCAGCAACCCTGAACCTTACACCGGTAATTGCAACATTGGCGTAAAAACTAGCGACACCGGTGGCCAGTCGGCTTTGGTATGAACATAAGTTTAATTGCACATGACAAGGGCAAGAGACGAGTGTTTCCGTTTATTGTCTCACCTGTAATTACGTGTTTATGGAACTGAATAATGGGAATTTAATGTGAAAATGTACTTGGAACAGTATAAAGTAATCGTTGTTAAGCTTGGGTTGAAGTTAAAAATGAATATCATTTTATTCGACGGAAGCCTTACTGTTGCCCGCGACTTGGCCAGATATGTATCTGTATCTAAACTAGATCGTCTTCAGACTATTGCAGTCCACAGGCCTTTCCCAGGGCACGCCACAAGGCTACTACCACAGGGGGGTATTTCCCATAGTAACCACGCTGGGCAGGCGAGTTGGTGACCTACTAGGTATATGTGCGTAAAATTTTAAGATGAATAATTGAGCAAATAAAGTGTGAAGATGTAACAAATAAACTTACTTTCACATATCTTTTTTACATTAACATATTTTAATTTTTGATTTTGTAAGAATAAATATGTAAAGGGCACGATGGGGCTGGCATAACTACATTAAAGTAGTTTTAAGTCCCTAAATAATATATATAAAAAAATAATAATATGTAAACCTAAACTTACACTAGGGTTGCCAACCGTCTTATTTTCCCAGGACATGTCCTGCTTTTTGGGGTGTCCTGGGCTGTCTTGGATAGTTTTTAAGTATCGGCCTGAGTTTTAGAGTCCTGACACATTCGCTGTCCGCAGATTTTAAAGGGTACCGACATCGCGTCAAAGCCTAATGCCATGACGCAAATAGGCGTTAGCGGAACCTCTAGAAAGCCTAAAAGAAACAAATACGTAGTCGCTGGCACTGAATGTGTTAAAGACCTATGTTTTGAAATTCGCATGCCACTAACTCTCTCCAATTGTATTGTCACTGGGCTCGCACATGTATAGGCCTGGCTTTTAATCGAAATGTCCTGGTATTTCTTCTTTAAATCCTAGTTTTCAAAGTTATGAGATAGCAACCCTAATTTACACCCACACATATTAGTTGGGATCATGAACGTATAGAGACCAACGGACCTAATGCTGTCACTGCATAGATTGAAGCACCGAAATAGCGGCGCGTTGGGCATGTGTGCGTATTTTCCTGTAGGTGCCGCGCCTACTATGGTTTGTATGCGTGTGTGTGAATAACGCGTCAATACACATCCCTACTCCATGGAATATCGTTGCCGAGCTTACTATGAATGATTCACTCTGTGTAGTCACAAGACTCTGTCCGTTATTCTTTATACGTTCATGGTTCGGATATTTAGAACAACATGACAGTTGAAAAGTTAGGCAGTCTTCTCAAACTATTTATGTAATAGGTCTTATGTAGATAGAGCACTAGACCACTATTAACGACAAATTCGAGTGCTATTCCTTCTAAATAATAAAAAAATAAATAAAAAAAACTGTTTATTTTCATTAAAATGCATGTAGTTTTTTCCTTGAACTTAAAGCTATTATCCGAACATGTTATTACCGAACGTTAATCGATTAGCAACAACTATTAAACCCATTACATAGTTCCAAAGAAATTTTAACAAGTAGTTCTTACTCCAGTAGTTCCTTTATTGAAACCAACCTCCTTGCATTCACTAATAGGACCTACATCCTGCTGATAAAGGCACTTCTTCCGCAATGTTGCTAAATATTGTGTTCAGCTCGACAAAAACTGAAGGGCTCTTGAGCGGCCCTCAGGATTGAAGGTAAAGAACATGGCCCTTAATTGGCCACTTCAATTTGGAAACCTTTCCGGTTGCACAGGTGTAGATTTAAGCAGATTTAGATGTGGATTAGACTATGTGTTATTATGGAAAAATGCTATAATAATATTATTGAACTTTTCTTGAGAATGTTTGTTCGAGCCTGTCTATTATTTTTTAACAAGTATCTAGCAGGTTCTTAAATCAGTATAAATACCTCACTTTTTACGTTCAATAAATGATTTTGTTTTGATACCCTTCTTAAATTTGTAGAAAAAATAAAATTGTTATCAATCATCTAAAACTGTGGAACTCCCTGCCTGAATCCCTGTTCTCCATGAACTATAATCTTGCGGTCTTCTTAGGCAAGCGCGCCACATCTTAGACTGCAGCGGTGCTTACCATCAGGCGCATGGTAGTCAAGCGTAAGCCTATTTAATATAAAAAAAAAACAAAAATATCAAAATTTGCTCACTGCACGCTTTATAAACACGGCTGTGCTGGGGTAGCCGGAACTGCTGGATATTAGGACATCCTACAACCATGTTCAGCATAGCAGGTCCAGCTGTAAACGATCAGTAACTGCGGGTTTCATCGCCCATATTATGTAGGTACACTAGTAAGTACCTACATAGTTATGTACTACATATTCAGAAAACATGGAATATCTAAATGATGCTCTGCCCAAAGCAATAGAGACTACTCTACCCAGTTCTATCACATTCATAGGTCTGTGTACTCGGGGCTCCAGTCGGAAAGCATTGTGCAAATAGAGCAAATCCGGTAAGCGCCTGCGGCTACCAATCGATGCAGTAATCCTAACTAAAATTATACAGACAAATTATATATACTATAGTTCAAATAAAGTAAGTTTATGCCAAAAAAAGCTGGGAAACGAGGTAATAAAAAAAATTTACATGATCGGGCGAAATTTATAGTGTCCAGTGTTTATGCTAGTCTTTTCATAGACAGATATTAATTATTTCTCGTGAAAAAATCTTGCTACGCGCGACTATGTGCATTTATGCAGAAAAACGCAATCTATTTACTCAACTTTGGACCCTAATATCTTGGGAACCAGACACTTCCCAGGTATGCTTCCATGGAGAAAAATGATCGTAATGATGACGAGATTCCGTAATTTTCGGGAACGTTGACGACCAAAAATCAACCTGTATAGGTAAAATTACTAAACCGATTGAAATGAAATTTGGTGCACAGGTTGTCTAGAACCTAAAAAGGACATAAGCTACATAAATTCGACATTTTGTTCTTTCTGCAGTTCACGCACATAGAGTTGCGGACGTCCACTATTGATTTATATGTTATTAAACCCATTTTATATAATTCATAATCTAACAATAGAGCTCGAAGTGTTTAAGTAAGGTATTATAAGGTACAGAAATAGGTTGGACAGTAAATAAGTAACCTACACGTTAAGAGTATGTCTACCGTCGCTTTTTGGGTACAAATAGAACGATATGGCGACTAGTAACTTTCGAAATGTTTTCAATTCATTCCAATAAATTATTTTTTAATATAGGTAATGATGCGGGGCTTCACTAGAATACGCCAGCTGCATCTCTGTCTGTGCATGTCGTGAGAGTCGACTATGAATCTCGGGCATTCTTTCAGGTTCTTAACTAGCAACTTGTCACTGCTCATTAACATCTATCCCCGCTGTGCTAAACGTGTCTATGTGATCTCGTTTATGATCATGAAATTCTGGCTACCCCATTTCGGGAACACAGCCTTGTATGTTCTGTTTATACAGGTGATTTTTGGTCATCAGCGTTCCCGAAAACTACAGATCTCATCGTCACGATCATTTTTCTCCATGGAAGCATACCTGGGAAGTGTTTGGTTTCCAAAATATTAGGGTCAAAAGTTGAGTAAATCGACTGCATTTTTCTGCATAAATGCACATGGACGCGTGTAGCAAGATTTTTTTACGAGAAATTATTAATATCTGTCTATGAAAAAACTAGCATAAACACTGGACTCTATAAATTTCGCCCGATCAAGTAATAAAAAAAAAATTGCCAAAAAATTTACATCTTTTCCCAGCATTTTTTTTGCATAAACTTACTTTATTTGATACATCATATACATAGAGTACATACCCTTTTTTGAGGGTGGCAACAAAAAACACTCTGTATAATATATTTATGTATAATTCACTTCGTACCTCGCAATATACGTCAGCGGTATGGCATCGAGAAAAAATGTAATGTCACACGTCAAAATAATCAGGGGAGGGTATGTGCGAAATTCCTCTCTATGAGGGAGTGAAGCCGGGGGGAGGGGAACACTCATTATGGACACGTGACACAGGACTCTCGACCCCTCAGTGGAACGTTTCGGCAATGAGTTATTGAGTTCCCTGAAAACTCATGTTTTAAAGCGTTTAATGTTGACGAGAAACATGTGACAAATATTGGGTGCGTCGTATTTGGCCTCTGATATTTTTCTCTTTTGATTGGTTGTTTTACTTGATGTTAATAGAAGACACTTGTACTAGTAAAGTAAAATTTAAGAGGTAACTCTTAGTAAGCAACTATGGCTAGTAGGTACTTAAGTGTCAGTAAGTCTTTCATAATACATATACATATACATAAAACCCTGAGATAAAATCAAAGAGATAGAAATAGTTTTTTGGAACTCGTGGTCTGGTCAGAAATAAATAATTATACTCAGAAATAACTAGGCTATAAATAATTATACTGATGCTTGGGCAAATGTAATGCATTATAGAGTAGTTACAGCTTGACAAAATGGAACAAAAGAAAAATACAAATTCATACAGCACCACATATATCTAGAGGCGGCAACACTGTTAATTACCGTTGACTGATGGTGCAATACAAAACGTCAAATTACCCTCCAAAATGTGGTACAGGCTGCGACGGCGACAGAATCGCGCCGTTCCGCCCGCTGTGTTTTTTCTAATTGAATCATATGTGATTTATTATTGGCCTGATGATGTATCATTCTTTCGCCACCATCCGTGCACCCTTGGCCAAATTACAGCTACAAATGTTCACATCCGCGCTTTTTTACGCTACCCTTCTACCCTTGTGTGCTTTATTAAACTGTGTAATCGATTTTTCGAGTGTCCAATAACAGTGTGCTTTTTTATTGTGATTTAGGATAAAAGCTTTCTTAGTGACATAAAAAAAAATTTTTGCACAAGAACCAAGCCGTCATCATTTTTATTGATGACCTAACAAACTATGAGCTTTTAATTCTCGTGGAGTTAGAGGTGGCACTCTCATCAGAGCTTCATCAGCTAAGAGTGTTTCCACTCTCTGAACACTTTGTTGAGCACTACATTGTTTTGTGCCCACTCCGGATGTTCTAAGTAATAGAGAGGCAGTAGTCGCACGCACGGTGTAAACTAATTCCGACTTTTTAAACTACTTTAGTAGTATGGTGAAGTTAGTTCAAATTTCTGCGATGGCTCGTGATACTTTAGTATTTATTTTTATTGTACTGTGATATTTTGAATAATACCTTAAGATTGGGAATGCTTTGTTTAAAATTGCTATATAATTAGATACTCCTTACATAGAAATGCGACATATTTATATATTTGTAAATAGAAAGAAAAATATTCCATCAAATAAAAATGTAAGTATAGAAAACTTTACTCCGCAGCCAAAGCTGCAAATTATTTTAAGTATTCATAGCACTAAAGTAACATTCTTTGTGTACCTAATACCTACGTTAAATACCCTAATTTGAACCTGACCTTAATTATTTTGAACTAGCAGACGTCATCCGAAGCCAAAAAATAACTAGCCTATGCTATTCTGATGTCATAAATGCTATGTCTAATAAGGCCGTACTACGGTTTTTCCCGCAAGCAGTGAAACAATAAAACCGCTCGAGACGCACTCACTACGGTAAAAAAAAAAACAAATTCTATGACCCTAAAATTTTCGCACATTTTACCCGCTAACCAAGTAACAAAACGCGGTTTTAAAATCAGTCGTGGGAAAAAACCGTCAGTGCGGTCGCTTCCGATAGTTTCCTTTACTCACAAAATCAGGCGGTTAAAAACCGCGACGGTTTAGCCGTAGTGCGGTCTAAGCCTTACTGCCAATTTTCATCAAAATGTCGCCAGTTATTGCATGATTACTAACAAAGACCTAAACAGCCAAACATCTTCAAATTCTTACAAAACTTTCACGGAAGGATTCCATCACCAACGTTTATTAAACTTTCATATTTATTTTATAATCAAAATAATTTCCATTAGCAGCTAGTCCCAACAGATACGAGTACTACCCAAAACGGTAAACCAGATTACAAAGAGTAATTTTTATAATTCCATTGTTATCAGCTCACATATCCACAGTAGTTGGTAAAGGCGCGGTCCCGAGGGTTGTCACATACGATTTCCGCGTCGATGACCGCGGACAAAACTGTACCATAGTAAATAGAGAGACGTAGTTTATTTTTACCGATCACGTCGATTGAATCCCGAATGAACGGTGTTTAAACTGTCAATCTATCTCAAACAGGAATTGATATGTATATATAGAATTGATATATAGAAGTAATATATAAAATAAGGTGCGCATACGTCTGAAGGACAAATGTAGCGATAAAGTTGCTGTTTTTGCGGTTATAGTCGTGTACTCGTACTTAATTTTAATATGAAAAGAAGAATGGTTGAGTTTGATAAAGTTTAGTTGATACTCGATCGCATTTCAACTAATCATATTAACGCGCAATGACATAACACTATGTAATTGGTCGACTGTTAAAGTTTAACACGAACGAGTTTGAATTAGCAAGATATCAATTCCCAAGGTCCTATGAGCTACAATTTACGTGAATAGTAAGTATAAGCTTTGAGATTACTATCCGTCTAACATCAATATTAATTCTCACCTTGTTTATCACAATGTAAGCTTGAAAAATAAAAATAGCCCAGTTCACGAGGAGATAAACTATGATATTTTTTAGATTATAACGTACGCACGCTGACACCCCTGTCTGTGAGCACTGAGGTTCGCGCAAGCCCTAATGTCGATTCAAAACTCAGGGCTGGCATAATTGTAATCTGTGATTTATTAAAGTTTGCTCAATGTACAGTAAGCTATTGTAGAAATACAAATGTTGAAATACCCGTTTGTAGCGGGTGAAACGCGCATGAATGGCGACAGTGGCGTATTTAGCTAAACTTAAGTGTCTGCGATATTATTGTTGCCAATAATTATATAGCATGAATGAAATGGTCTAATTGAGAATCTATAATTGTGATGGTAATTTTGGACCTTCTGTCTAATTATAATCATTGAGGTCCAATTTTCATTGTAAGAGTCAGCTAAGGAATTCGGGCATTTCTAGCGATGAGCAGCTTATCACTGATCATTTACTTCTGTCCCGGCTATGACAAACGTGGCTATTGGATCTCATTTACGATTCTGACTACCCCATTTTGGGAATACAGTCATGTGTACATGTATATTTTCAGCTATATGGATGACGATGCCAGCCCTGTTCAGTATACCCCGTCGAGCGATTGTGTTCACTCTCACGCCGCCGCGGCGCTGCGCTCTATGACGCACGACGCCTTTGTTTAACGCCCGATTATAGTAGTCATTAGATATGTATTATATATAAGATTATATGCTGAAGAACAAGAATTTAATGAAACAATTACATACGTCTTAAAAAGTAGGATCATTCTGTTTAATAAATTATTGAGTATGAATTTCATCTCCGGGCGTGAATCTTTGACATATTCACTGTCGCCAACTACGTGTTTGCGTTTCCTTGCTTTTCTAGATGTGTTACCGACGTTTATTTGTATTTCTGGCACTATAAGTTAAACTGATGTCAGTATGCTATAAAAATCAGTTGTCAGTACCTAAACGTGTTAAATACAGTTGAACTGATGTCAGTATGCTATCAAAATCAGTTGTCAGTAAACGTGTTAAATACAGTTGAACTGATGTCAGCATGCTATCAAAATCAGTTGTCAGTAAACGTGTTAAATACAGTTGAACTGATGTCAGCATGCTATCAAAATCAGTTGTCAGTAAATGTGTTAAATACAGTTGAACTGATGTCAGCATGCTATCAAAATCAGTTGTCAGTGAACGTGTTATGTACAGTTTGTACTAAAGTTAATATTAATATCAGCGTTCAGTCGCCATAGAATCCAACATTTTAATTAATAAAATAGTCTCTACTTACTCTAGTTACTACTTGCCTAAAGTTTTTGTGTCTCTTAGATGGGGCAAACTAAAGTCTTGACTCTGTACTGACAATCATAATAACTTTATTGTACGGTAAGGTTATAGATGCATTAATAGTATTTTAACCGACATGGTATGGTTATGGTAGGGGCAATGGTTCGTGACCCGCCTGCGTCACGCTCAAATGGTCCCTGGCCAATTAATTGGCCCCTATTTACGTGCGATACTTTGGTCATATACTTGGGTATATAATAATCATATAAAATATAATACATTTGGCTTACTTGGTCTTTGGTATCTACACGAGCGTTTGTTACGCGTTTAATAATGTAGGTGCTTGCAATACTTAGGTACATGCATGTAGATATAAGTAGATTAGATGAAATAGGTTTGCTAGAAGTCCATTTACTCATTAGCAAATAAGACGACATAAAAAGTGAAATTCATTTCGGTACATACATACAGGGTGTAAAAAACAACGATGTTTTTTTAATACGATCATTTTTTTCTATGGAACCGACCCTGGGAAAATCAAAGAAAATATGAAAAAAATGACATTTTACTGCAAGAAATGTATTCGTTTAATGCGCAAATCACAAATGTACCTACAAAACTAACATTTTAATATAAAAAAATGTTTAATAACCGATTCCAGATAGATTTATTAAAAAAAAATTCTGGACCTCAATATCTCGGAAACCCTTGGTTTCCCAGGGGTGCTTCCATAGAAAAAAATATCGTGATGTTACAAAGAATACGAGGTATTAAAAGAACAACGTTGTCTTTTTCATCTGCTGGATTACAAAGGAGATCCTTACAGCCACGCTTAACATAACGGGATCAGATGTAAAGTTCAGTGACAAGTTGCGAGCTCATTATCTGAGGGAATGCCTCTGAGACTAAATCCTATTTGCACCATGTAAGTAAAGTTTTAGCAGAGTTGACTCTAGCCTACGACAAGATGATATGCAGCTTTAAATGATGACATAATAATATTCTAGCAAAGCTCCGCAAATATATATTGTACGAAGTTTAGAAGGCATAATATTGTCAGATTTATATGCCAGCAAATGATTAAATAGGCCACATGACAAAAGAGAGAAATGAGTAGGCTTCGAAACTTTACGTCTGACAATATAAGCAATATATAATTACACTCCTTCATCCTGCCCTGTTCCCAATCATTTGGGGTCGGTACAATATGTAGGTACTCTTCTTTCATTCATCCCTATTATCCCGTCATCTCGTTATTTTCATGTCTACCTCTTCCTCTATAACCATCTTACTTCGGACACGGCTTAACGCAACATATAATTTCACCACTTAACACAATTATCTTCATCTTCATAAGCCTATTGCAGTAGTGACTGGACGTAGGCCTCCCCCTGCCATAGGGGGATTTTGTTACTAAAAAGTTCCACTATCTGTTTTTCGGCGGCTCCATCATCAGACCATCGTTACCTTTATATTATGTGTAGCTGACCAAAATTCTCTATAAAAATCTAAAAACGGACTACTCGTGCTTTTTATATTTGAGGATATATTATATATTATATTATATTATATTATATTATATTATATCCCTAGATTCCTTAGAGATTCCATCATCAGATGTTATGTTTTATATGTAGGTGATCAAAACGCTCAGTAAAAGTATAAAAACAGACTACATGTGCGTACAATATTTGAGGATTGCCCTCGATTTCTCCAAGATCCCATCATCAGATCCTGACATGAAAAAAAAAAACATACAGACGAATTGATAACCTCTTTTTTTAAAGTCGGTTAAAAAAGAAAAAAGTGAGACGTTGCGATCATATTGGAAAGTTTAAATTGCTTTTTCTATCGCAAGTTGACATCAAAAGCTTTATAACTAAGTAAGTAACTAGAAGCATATGTTTTTACATCGATATAAATATAATAAATAACAATATAAACAAATTCACTGAAGTCACAAAAGCAGCAGTTGCATAAAATTAGGCAGTTTCTATACATTACGCTATACGACCCGCAATAAAACCTAATAAAGACATAAACCCGCGTCTCCTGTGGCTAACCTAATGGAGAAATTTATTTAAATGCCATTCTAAACAAATAAATAAAATATCCCGCCCATGAAATATAACAGTAACAGGTGCGAAGTCGGTTTTTTGAGCCAAATGTCTTCGTAATTAAGAAGTTAATATTCAACCTGTTGTTTCTGATAATTAATCTATCACCCCATCTGACTACTTGGGAAATAATAAGGAAGAAATGGTAAGGTAACATAAACTACTTATATCTTGTGTAGTTTGGAATACAGAAAAGGTTACATACCTAAATTAATTTGAATTAATTAATTAAGAAAAACACCTCCTTCTACTCTGACCGGCATTTCTAATCTACCTTACATACTAAGTATTACCTATATAATCATCAGCCAGTTGCAGTCCACTGCTAGATGTAGGCCTCACCCAGAGCACGCCGCAAGGCTACTACCATAGGAAGGTTTTGCCCAACGTGGTGACCGCAGTGTGATTTTAAAATATTCTGAAATTGTCATTAAGTGAGCAAGCAAGTTTTTAGGTGGCATAATGATGAATATGGCATAATGATACGCGATTAAGATAAGTACTAAAAATAAACCATATAAAGTAAGCAAAATAGTTTAAGAAATTGGATGGAGTAAAGGCAGCGAGCTTTTGTTTCAGTTTGTTTTCGAAGCAGAATTTTCTGGAAAGTAAGAAAGCGGTGTCGTGGCAACCCAATATTGCATCGCTTACTCATGCCTTATAGACCTAGAGCTAAGGATCCGAATCAGAGATATTTCAATCTGTAATAGTCACTGCTAGGTTTTGTTCATGCATGAGAAAAATAAATGCCAAAATTACAAGAAGAATAATTACAAATCGAAACAAGTTACGAGTAGGTATTTTATTTTAAAATCATTCTCTTCGCCATCTATAGGAATACATCAAAAGCAATGTATCAGTAGGAAAAAGAAATATACGGAAAAAGTAACATAAAAAGTACAAACAAATTATGGCCACCAAATAAACTTTTCTGCTCACGTCCTACAAGCCTTCATTCAAGCCTTACCTTATTCTAATATAATTAAATAAACAGGGCAAATCATCATTTCTAAATGTTCAATAACCTACATGATTCCATTTTCTTAATCATTTATTTTGAAAGCGAATATTGATATGCCATTATTTACTAGAAAAAATTTAACAATGTGTCAAAAAATGCAGTTTAGACCATGTCAGTCATTTGTTGCTTCAATAAAATTGTATGCAATATACAAGAAAATTGTATCATGTAACAAAATAGTAAAGTCATCTCCAAGCTCTTAGCCTATAATCCTGAGTCAGCAAACGATCCTATCAACGTCGTCAATTGCGCGTGCCAAACGCTTCCCGCGCTTATCTGGCGGGACAAGCGCGCGCGTGATGGAGCGCTTCCGGCGAACGCTATAGCTTGGATAGGTGTGCGGTGAATCGCTTTTTTTTGCTGATTAGTTTGTCTCCTAGTTTGGAAGAAGCGACATGTCTAGAAGTTAGTCTTGGACACCATAGAATGTTGGGTTTCAAGTGAAGTTTGGTATAATTAATTTTAGTAGGTACTACTAAAGTTAGCGCTAGTTATGACTTTATAAAGTTCGGAAAAAATATTATGTATCTTATTTCTGGAAAATAATTCACAGCAACAATTACCTACTCTGAACCAACTAACTGTCCAGCCCCCTTATTACCTAACTAGCAAAAGCAAACGTTAGCGAAAATTGGACAAAAATCGCTGATTGCTTGTCAAATTCGTATTACGTAAAATTAATTTCAAAGAAACTTTGACATTTCAAGACGAATATTGTACAATTTTCGCTATTGCTTTGCTTCGGCTTTGCTATTGCAAATTAGGTAATTAGGGGGCCGGTTAAACTTTCATTAAATCAGCAGCTTTTTCGTAAAAAGATATCAAGATAGTGCTACTATTTTCATTATTAATACTACATTACATTACTAGGAGCATATGAAGGTACGGATTTCATCAATCTCAAATGTTTGTTTATAACAATTCACAAAGGTTATTTCTCTAAAGGCTCTTATTATATCCACAATACCGATCGACTAATTCCATTTCAACGTTAATTCAAATTAAACCCTCACAATTCTTAAAAACATCCTCGACAGTATTCCTCATGTCCGTAAGAAACGATCGATTATCGTATCACGGACTAATTGTGATGGGTGGAAACAAAAACTCGGGTCTGCCTAATGACGCCATAACGTCGGAATTACACGCTCGGTTAGCGACCAACCGTTTCGATATATGTTGTCGAAACATGTGCGTTTTTGGCCTGAGCATTTGTGTAAGAAATGAGAATTATGTTCGAGCTTTGGTTGAGCCGTAAAAATTAGGTCAACTCTTTTCGTAAGTATTGATTTTAACAGAGTATTCAAAAGAAATTTTGTTGGAAATACAATCACTTTAATTCTTGACTAAAATTTATTGCTTTAAGTATGAGCAAAGATTTCTTAGTTTCAACCTATGTAAAAGCTGTATTTAGACAGTACAGAAAATAATGATTCACAGATTTTGGAAATTTAATAAATTGAAATTATTAATTGATGAATTGAAATTATATATACTTGCACATTTCAGTCCATATCAAATTTGATTCAAGTTCCGCTTAAAGCCAAGCTATATAAGTAATATTATAAGAAAAAGACCATTACAATTGGTTGATTTAGTTAAAATCACACCCTCTTTCGTTCTAGATCCATAGCTCCATCTTAAGACTGCTACGGTGCTTACCATCAGGTGTGTTGTAGTCAGGCGTAAGCCTATTTAATATATAAAAAAATTAAAGTCTTCCGGTTGAATCCGGGTAAGTACCAATATTCATATATAGGTACCTAGTTTATAAAATAGGTATCGTTTAATTCTTAATATTCTAGAATTATTTCAAACTGAAAGAGTTCGATCCAAAAAATCCTATTCCAGATTTTTCCAGGGATTTACTACACTATCGACAAGTCAAACTCCTACGTTCCTAATTTAAACCATCCAATCACACTAAAACTTTACAGCCTGAACCGGATTTATCTGGAAAAAATATCAAATAGAATGCCACACGTTAACATAAGGTGGAGCAAATGGCGCGAGGCGGTATGGCATATTGAAAGCGGCAGTCGCTGTGACAAAGTTGTTTTATCTACCAGATAAGGAAGGATCCCATTTATGAGCCAAGCTGTGGTACGATTCTGGAAGCAGTCGAAATTTTTGCACGAATTTCCTTAATAATGATACTGATATACAATATTTTTTACCAGTGTAATGATCACAGAGACTTGACCTTGGAGGGTGAGTTCTATTTCATTTGACGAGTTAAGCATTGGATAAAATGGGTTTTCCGGACTTTCGGTAATGGGACAAACGGAAATCCACGCGAATCAAGTCGTGGGCGTTCTCTAGTAGGTACTTAATAAAACAATCTTCGTTGCAATAAAGTATAGGTACCTGCCTAAATAATATAAAACTCTTTCTTCTTCACCCACCATCCCCGTTCCCATCGAGCAAGAGTCGGCGCATTATCATTTTTCTTATCCCTATCACCAGCCATCTCGTAAGTAAGCATAACATTACGTACTAGTGGACACCAGAAAAAACAAAATATCGAAATTATCCGGGATAAAAGAACTTTCCCGGGATAAAAAGTATCCTATATGTTAAGTGGGACCTGTCAGTCCTGAAATTGTGGGAGTCCTGTGCACAAACGCACGACAAACAGACAAACACGAAAATATCATTCTCTGGGTACTAAATTGCATCGAAATCAGGTGTACAGTCGTTTCTGAGATTAGTTTGTGCACGCTTAATCTCAGAAACGGCTGAACCGATTTCAATGCAGTTTTTAGGAATATATTGTGACAGGCCCCACTTAACATATAGGCTACTTTTTATCCCGGGAAAATGTTTTTATCCCGGATAATTTCGACATTTTGTTTTTTCTGTAGTCCACGCGGACGGAGTTACACTAGTTTTTATTATATGTATAGATAGATAGATAGATATCGTCGTCGTCGACACATCATCACTGAGCCAATATTCGTCGAAGGTGTAGCACTAGAAGTTGTTCAGAAGTATGTATACCTTGGGCAAATATTGCAGTTGGGTAAAGACAACTTTGAGGGAGAAATCACCAGAAGAGTGCAGCTTGGCTGGGCAGCGTTTGGGAAGTTGCGTCATATCTTTGAGTTATCCTTGCCACAATGCCTCAAGACCAAGGTGTTCGATCAGTGCGTTCTACCAGCCATGACTTACGGAGCCGAGACGTGGAACCTGACGGTGGGACTGGGTCACCGATTGCATGTCACTCAGAGAGCTATGGAAAGGACGGAGTCTCGCTAATGGACAAAGTCCGAAACGAGATTATCCGGCAGAAGACCAAAGTGATAGGCATAGTCTCTGGCTCACCGACATCTATTGGACACGGGTTCTCGTGGAGACCGCGCCCCGGCACGTCGTTGGAGCCAGATGGACCGATGATAAAGAGGACGACTGGTAGTGACTATTGTCACATGCGTCGGAGTCTCGCTGTATTAATGGCAAATTCAAAGTCCAGCCAAACGCAGGGATAATGATCCGGACAGAGATCGACCTACAAGACGAGATGAGTCACTGGTTACGACAAATACGTGGCCGCTCAGAGTAGAATTCGTCCCAGCCGTAGTATCGTTAAGACGAAGTCCGGCAGTGGGCCGACCACATCTGTCACCAACCCGCCTGCCCAGCATGACTATGGGCAAATACCCCCCATGGCAGTCTTGTGGCGTGCCCTGGGGGAGGCCTACGTCCAGCAGTGGACTACAATAGGCTGATGATGATGATTATTCTAAAGAGGTACATTAGTAGAGTGATCTCGACAGTATTCGGTAATACTCCCTCGCTCGTCTCGCTAGTGATCCGTGGCGCGGCGGCACCGCGACGCGACCACGCTTCACCCGCATCTATAGTCAGGGAAATACACTCACAAAATGAAGCTTCTATATATTATATTCAATGCACTTAATTTAGAAAAGAAGAAAAATCTGAAAAAATAGGTGCCCGATAGATGGCACTAAATAATAAAATGATACATGAAACATGCATTGACGTGACATTTTAAAATCGTAACAAATATGTATTTATATTTAATCTGCTTTTCATACTTGTTTGGACAGTCATATTAAGGAAACGGTATTTACGACGTACTAACTTTATAGTATCTACCAAGACAATTTCAATAGCTGTCAGAAACTTTATTTAAACAAGTATCTAATATATTTTTGTTTTTACCAAGTATATATTTGTCATGGCTGAATCTAGTATAATCTCAGATTCTCTAATAAGTACGAAAAAAAATGTTTCTTACCACTTGTTCTCCTCTAGGTAATTTTATTCCTTCCAACTCGATCGCTACGCTCGGCTTTACTTTTTCAGAGTACCTAACTTATAAATTCAATGAAGTCTGAATTAAGTGATGGTTCCGCACGCAGATTAAATTTTCTCTATTCCATTTGTTTCTGACTCTAGACTTATTTGTTCTCCTTTGGACAAATTACATGTAATTTATATATATATATTCTGTTGTACATATTATTATGTGAACGTTAATATGCATTTTATATATCAAACTGGCGCACAGAATTTACGCTACTATATAGGATATGAATTTTTTAATCTTTCTAAATCAAAAACTTTAAAAAATACTTTGATAAAATATATTATATTCTTTCGGCTCCCGGTCTATGCCTCCGGGGAACGAGATCATCTCGCGGAATAAACCTATTTCTTCCAAACTGCTTTCCTTTCATTGGTTTCAGACGGAGGTTTTTAGATTAGGGTTTTTTGCATTGCTTAGGGTAATGTTTATGAGCCCTTATGACGCAGTTGACTTTTATATTCCTAGACTTTTATATCTACTGACGAAATGAAGTGTCTTCACAAGCTCATTTAAAACGTCGATAGGTACTGTTGCAAATGGTAATCGCTGCATGTAGCGGTATCATTGATTAACTTATTATTTAATATTAAGGTCCAGTTACAGTAAATACGTAAAGCTAGATTTAGTACTGAATGACGTCTCTCACATACACGACCAATTTTCTGCTCATATCAGAAGAAACAAGACATGTGTGTTGAATCTCGATTTAAATTAAATCCGAAAATCTATATTTACTGCAAGCGGGACTAAATTCTCACTAGCGGACGTATTGTCCCGAATAGATAACTTATATAACTGTCAAGTTTCATCCAAAACTGTTCAGTATTTTTTGCGCGAAAGAGTAACAAATTAACTTTCACATATTTTAATTTTATAATACCTATTAGCAGTTAAAGGATGAGATGGATTCGTCAATGTTATTGCAGAAAAAAAAATAGTATTATGCTTGTTACGCATTATTTAATTTTTCCTGCAATTTATCGATGAGTTTAATTAAGTATTTTTCTATATTAGGTTAATTTACTATACATTTTATATTTTAGAATAACGAACTAGATTCTTGTGTGTTTTAAACGATAGCCATAGATATTCAAACTGAAACTTTATGACCGGGTTAACTACGATAATATGAAAAGGTTCGCTTTATCTAAACCTTTTTTGTTCAACTTTAGATTATCTTTAAACGGAGTTTATTTCTTTATCCGTTAGGTACTGGAAAAAAGATGGGTTTTATTTATCTGTACCTTCTTTTTGGTAATGTTATTTCGAAAGTTTCAAGAAGATTATATACCGTAACATAATTTGAAACTTTTAACATGTATTAGGTAGTATTCGTAAATTTAATAACATATATTAACATTAATATGGAACTATTAATATTGCTTCTATGTTGCTCTGAGAGTAAAAAAAAATACAATTCCGTAATGTAATATGGAACCTCCTTAATAACACCGGAAGCATCGATTTAAAAAAAACGCAAAACGCATTCGGAACAGACGCAAAATTCGTTTTTTTTCACAAATATTTTGCATTAATACAATTTTTAATAACAATGTCATCTCTGTACGGGCATGTAAAAAATATGCACGGTCGAGTGAAGCAGTGCAGTGTGGAGATATGCGTTAATCTGTCAGGTTTGACGAAGGTCACTGACGATGAGCTGACGCGTGTTCGGACATGGATAGCGTTTTTTTTTTCAAATATATGACCTTTTATCAGTTTTGCGTACGAGTCTGTTCACGTCAAAATTTGTTAAAATTGCAAATGAAAAAAAAAATCTGCATGGAGTGAGTGCATTGATCGAGCCTAGTAGTATTATTATTGTTCTTATACCCTTTTAAGCTTAGCAAAGTGTGAAAGTCCTAAATGAAACTGATGATATTGAAGATCTTACAGCTCTTTGTAGTATTGGCCTAATTGTTTTCCTTATCGTCACTATGCTGAAATTGAAAAGGTGGTTAGCAAGTTTGAATAAATACATAAGAGTACATAATCTGATGGAAAATGCGCTGCTATGCTGTGCTACTGCTGCTACCTCGCACAGCACAATAAATTTATGCGTAGTTAGGTACTCCTATAGCTAATACTTGCTTGATTAGCTATCCTAGAATCTCTTAATAGGCCAGGAGGAAAAACAATATCACCTTAAATCCATACTGCTAGCCAAGCAGTTAAAAGTTAAGCTTTTATTCTATTAATATTTTTGGCGTAACTAGACATATATTAACAAAAAAATGCTCAAAATACACCACTATTATTACGCTCGCTAATCACACACAGAGCTACACTGACCATTTTTTGGTCCGCATTGTAAACTACACGTATCAGTTTTCTACATGACATTTGAATGCTATCGCTCGCTTGTCGAATCGACAAATCTCAAGCAGATGTTTATTCAGCGCATTCACAAAAATTATCGCAACAAAATCTAAATCCATACACCATAACTAATTATATCCAGCGTATAATGCGCCGAGAGGTCGCATTGTTCAAAGATCCCTTTCAGGGTATTACTAACCTAGTTTTGGGGATATTTTTACCGAAAAAAGGCCTCCGAAAATCACGCTTTTCGGTTTTGAATGCGATGTTATATTTTGTATTGTTGTGCCTGTATTAGCGGGGAGATATTTAGTTGCGAGCCTGGCTGCACGGATTACAAAAGTTTGACGGCGAATCGCTCGAGCAACGTATCGATTAAACCGGCCGCACTCGATTTTATTTGTTTATTTTTGCGAAATCGAACGGATGTAGGTTTTCGAGTTTGCGGTGTGTCTGTGCCCAGTTAGTTTTAGGCGGTCTATAGTCGAATAAAAAAATCGAGCGCTCTTTTTTACATGAAATCTGTACTATACCTATGCTCGCAACTTAAAATTAATTACCTTTTATTTTAAAGCCATTTTAGGTTTTGTTACTTATTAAGGTCAGTTTCTATGAACCTTTAAATAATAACATGTTGAAACTGCAACAAATAATGCACAAGAAAAATATGTTCTTAGATAGTAAGTGCATTCTTTTACTAAAACGCAAATACACATTGCAAGATAATCACAAGGATGTGAACTTAGGTTCCAACGTCCGTTCGTTACATACTACCACTGGTTATTATTATTAATTATTAAATCTCGTAATTCGGGTAATCTATCCATTTAGCTCAGGCCGTACAAACAAGACTAATGAACCTACCGGCTACGGTTGCAGCCTGATAATTCGCTTAGGGTCGTGGCAAGCGGCCTTTTCAGCTTTCAGCTTTTTTAAAAATAAAATGATTCGATATATCGAGTTACCGGCCAAACATTGTTAGTGTTAAATGTTCCCAGAACTTAGGGTTACACCTTTATGAGATATTTTTTCTGAATTTAGATAGTTTTTCTAATTCGCAATAGGCTTCTCATTTCTCTCCGAGATTTCTCATCCTCGCTTACAAAATAAGATCATTGAAGGTATCTTATTTATGCAATACGTTGATGCACGTAAGTAACATATCTATATCGTCGTACCAATCTAGTTAGTATTTCACATTCAAATCCTAGTTCTGATGCGGGGATTCACTAGAATACATCAGCAGCATTTTGTTTCGACCTTCGCAGTAGTCATAGTAGCATTGTCGTATGAGTCGACTAAGGAACTCTGGCAATTTCTTAGGCGATAAGCTAGCAACTTGTCACTGATCTTTAACATCTGATCCCGCTATTCTAAACAGGGCTGTGGGGTCTTCATTATGATCCTACATTACTGTCTACTCCATTTTGGAAACAGAGACATGTCTATTTGTATTGAATTTGATTTTGTAGAACTTCATCGACAAGCAATCTATAGGCTCATGTCATCTACCTACGTCAAATTACAGAATTTAGTCAGCTAATATTTTGCAATAAATGAAACTCAATATGCTTGTATGCAAATAAGTAGAGTATGAGTGTATTTATCCGTTTTTTCGCCGGCTACACGGTCCGCCGTTGTAATTCACTGACAAACGCATATAAAAAGAGTCAGCTAACAAACAGAGAAATCTCTGGAAACGGTATGATTTTGTAAAATAAAAAATCTATTGACATTTACTTTAACTATAAGTATCAATATAAACTAATGAAAGAAGAGTTGGTTAGTAAAATAGTCTCGTAATATATTATTTTATTAGTATATTTCTATAGAGGCAAAAAAAATATTCTTATGCTTACAGAGCTTATAACAAGGGAACATAAAACTTTAGCTTTTTTTGAATGAAGCAGTTTAATTTTTTTACCCTAAGCCATATCGCTTCATATACTAGGTATCAATTTCAAAATACATATTTAGTACCTTTTCCAATTTTCAAGTGAGAGAGAGATATTTCCAAATTTTGGTAATATTAAATAAAATAAATAAATATTCACACACTACCAACACATTAACCTAGTTGCACATTAAGATACATACACAAGACATAAGTCTTGTGTCGTGGGTGCTAAGCAACCGTATATAAATACATAGATAAGTATAGAAACATCTATGACTCGGAAACAAACATCGATATTCATCATATCAATGTTTGCACCTACCAGGATTCGAACCCAGGACCTATGGCGTCGCAGGCAGCATCACTACCTACTACACCAATCGGCCGTCAATAAAAAATTAGTAAGTAAATTAATAAATGGTTAAATCGTTGAACCTAGAATCAGATTTTTGTCCTATAACAAATATATATAATGTTAGTTTCAGAATTATTTCCTAGATATATAGGTATCTAACTCACGGCTGTATTCCTGAAATGGGGACTACAGGATCACAAGGGATATTCAGCAGCCATGTTTGATATAGCGGAGCTAGCTGTGAATGATCACTGATAACTGATACATTCGCATCGTGTAAGGGAATTCTCCTGAGTTGAATGATTTTAAATGCAACTAAAAGCTTCCTCAATAGAAAAAGCAAGGGTAGGTTTACTTTTCAAAATTTACTTAAGCCTTAAGAACGAATCATAAAAGTAAATGATGCGTATGCGACACCCGTTTCTGAATTACATTTTTTGTGGGTCCTAAATTATATTAAGAAATAAAGTTATTTTCTGTTTATTACCTACGAACACAAAGCATAAAATTTATTTAAGTAAAAATAAACTTTCAGCATTTACTCCACTCCACAGTTTTCTATGCCCACACATCGGCCTCCCCGCGGGGGGTAATTATGTCCGCCCGCTTTTTAGCGCGTTCACTAACGAATAAAATATACGACGAGGTACAAACACTATGTATTACTAATGAATTATACATAGAGGCACCATTGGCTGGGGTTAATGCAAATAAAGCTGAAAATTGTTGAGTTGGAAATATTACTGGGGATATACTACTAAGGGATATAATATTGCAACACTACCTGCCTAAGAGAATAATAATAAAAATTGTTAGTTAGCTTCAGTAGGTTTTGATTTACATTTTAGTTCTAAGAAACTTTGAGATCTCAACCAGAGAGAAGAAAGCAGCTACGTCGCTTTTTTTTAAATAGAAAATACATGGAATCCATAACTGTTTTATTTAATATTATTATAGGTATGCATTGTTACGTAATTTAATGTAACATTGTCTTTCATTTATCTTAAAAACTTTCACAAAAAACTTTATACACACAAACAACGCCATCTCGTGAAGAACTGCAGAGTCACGTTACTTTCTGTAAGCTCAGTTTGAGCAAAAAGTTACAAAAGCTTCCGCTGTACATGGAGGGCGTTACTGAGTTAAAAGCTTGTAAATTTAGATAATGTACTGTACTTTACATTTCAATTCCATTGAAATAGGCTTTAGTTTATTTTTTATTCTGCGTAGTTATTTTAAATCAAAATAAAAGATGTTTTTTACGATGAGTTTAATGATAAGTTCACCAATAAAAAAGTAGAGTCTTTCGATTCAATAGATTATGAACAGTTCGGTTAGAATTATTTTGGAAGAATGGAATTATTTTGGAAACTAGACAATAATAGAATAGTGACCCATAAACTTTGGACCCGGTACCTACTTCTACTCAGATGATTAACCACTATTTATTGATGATTTCTAAAGTTTTTTTTAAAACACTCCCCCAGTTTCTTCGATCAGCATATCTGTCTATGACGACTATCAAAGGTATATCACTTACGATATCTCCCATTATTAATATCTTGCTTATTAATAGCAGTATATATTGCCTATATACAGCATATATAAATATGCAAAAAATTAGCATTGCCATACAACGTGGCAATGCTGCCAGCATTCTGGGCACCCTCCCGGTAGAAGGCAACTTTGAAAATATACTTAATTTCGTGTAGATTAATTTAGTTTTTAGTTTTATATAATGTAGTTAGTAGTTGTAATAACGTGATATTTTATAATTTGTGTATTTTTGTCACTAATAAAATTAGAATAGCAGTATTAATACCAACCGTGTCAATAAAAGAAGACCTACTAGGATGTTTTTTTGTGGCCACCTTTAACGAAGGGTACGTACTCTATACATGAAATAAAGTAAGTTTATGCCAAAAAAAATGCTGGAAAAAAAAATGATTTTTTTTTTAAATTCCTTGATCGTGCGAAATTTATAGTGTCTAGTGTTTATGTTAGTTTTTTTATAGACAGATATTAATTATTTTTCGTGAAAAAATCCTGCTACGCGCATCTATGTGCATTTATGCAGAAAAACGCAGTCTATTTACTCAACTTTGGACCCTAATATTTTGGAAACCAGACACTTCCCAGGTATGCTTCCATGGAGAAAAATGATCGTGATGATGAGGAGATTCCGTAGTTTTCGGGAACGTTGACGACCAAAAATCATCCTGTATATCAACGGAAATATAGATTATACATATTCAATTTCCTTACCTAATATTTATAATTTTTACTCTCGATACACCCATAAATCATTAAAGCCATTGAAAACAATCTAATCAATAACTAATAATAAAAGTTTACTCACGTGTAAACTTATAACCGGAAGTATAAATTGAGTGAGTCGTAAAAAACCGGTATCGCCGGTGGGCGGAGCGGGCTCACTTCCCGCTTGGGTCATCGTGGGCGGTTGTTATTTCAGTTTTACGGCTAAGAACGCATGTCCATCAGCACGGTGCTGCTTTCTTAAATACTTCACAATGCAATAACATGTACCTACAGTTGCACAAGCGTACATTTAACGGCCTATCTATAAAATATTAAAACTTCATTGGCGTAGATATTGTATTAATCAATGGACAAATAAACTACATAAATATCACACACAACCAATCAAAATGTCTCTCATGCAAAAATTCCATCTATCATCTCTCAACAAAAAAAAGTTACCTACCACCAAAAATACGTGCATTAGTACAGATCCACTAAGTTTACCCGCAATTTACATCTGTCCTCGCTATGCTAATCGTCTCTGTGTGATCTCGTTTATGACCTTGCAGTTCTGGCTACCCTATTTCGGGAACACATAGCAGTATGTATACGTAAGTGTAATAAAATTCAGGCTAGACTTTTTAATAAGACTAATCTACATTAGGTATTCTTACTTTAAAAATGTACCTATATACGCACGTCCATGTATAACACACCGCATCGCGTCGGTCATTTGTCGCGGAAACACCTCAATCACTGGCGTCCGGTTAGGCCGAATCTCGGACAGAATCATTTCATATTTTCCCGAGTACATCTCTCACGCGCTTCTCAATTATTCACTCGGGACAGGTACGGGGCGTGTACACATGGAAATGGATTTGGACGCTACACGACGCGTCTAAGTAAATTCAATTAGTTTCTATGGATTTGTTAATACCAAGATGAGTTTGTATTTTCATTCAAATATACTTAATACCTACATGCTAAACTGTTATAATTTTAATAGAAAACTGGCTTCTTAAGTAATAGTTAACCAACTGCCCACATGTCTATTAGTAACAAGACTACTGACTAAACCAAAAAGTATAATTTAAAAAAACTTTCCTACAAATTGTATGCCAAGAGTAGATACACCCTCTACGATTCCTCAAAAAGTTATACATATACTATTTGGAACCTAGGTTTCCTTGTGCTGTAGGTACAGAAGATAACAACACAATATGAAGTGTTAAATGAGTAAATCGACGTATAATCAAGTCAAGTACTTACACGGCATGATTTACTTGTATAATTGTAACACAATTATTTTTGTTTTTGTTTACAAACTGATAGATGGTGCAATCTTAATTTTTAACCTGAATTAAGACAGAAATAATAATAGCTTAACAAAACGCAGCTTTAATAAACCAATTACCTTGCCGTGTGTTTTTCAAGCCCGCTCAAAAGTAATGGCCGGTGAACGCGGAATTACACGCCCTACAATGATGACTCCGTCCGCCCGGACCGGCCAGAGTTGCCCGGATATGCTGTTACAAGTGCTGTTAGCTTTTGTACATGTTTAGATTAATATATGACCATTGTTGTTGGAATTTTTTTCGACAAATGGCTTTATTAAGTTTAGTACCCTTTTTAAGATTGTCCTCATTAATCTTATAAGTATGTAATTAGATTAGTGTTTATGATTTTTTTAACAATACAAGTATTGTACTATATCAAAGCAATGCGTAAGCTTATTTAAAGCTATAAAATTGTGTCAAGGGAACAAGTCCTAAAACTATGTATTTTAATTTAGACAACTATAAACATGCATATTGCCTGAGTATAAAACATTTGTACAATATATTAATAAAAAAATATTATACATACAGACGAATTGAGAACCTCCTCCTTTTTTTGAAGTCGGTTAATAATACGGATGGATGGCAAATCATAACCCCCGCTTTATCATTAACAGCTGCAGCGTTTTTTTACTCGGATTACCAAAAATAACAAAGTTGCACACGATTTCGAAAAAAACATGACCTCCGCATCGTCAGGGATCGCGTGACCATTTCCGACGTTTAATATTGATGGGTTACATGTCAGTGGTAGCCCATAGCTCTTCAGTTAGAGGAAAAAAATTGGAGCCATACTGTCTAGGATGCGGCGACTGAAAAAAAAACGGAACTGTGGAAAGATTTGTGGATGCATATTGACGTTAATATATTATTTCTTCAACGTTTATTACTTATGAGCCAACTTATTTTGATACCTGATTATAAGTGTTTTCGATATTTAACTGCAAAAAAATAAAAAAGCTGTAGGTACACATTTTAGCTGATGAAGTACTGGAAAAAAGAGAACAAAAATATCTTTTAAAAGGTATGACGCATACATACCTACTTCTTGTAGGATGGCTGTTTTATGATTTTATGTTGCTATGCCAATATGCCACTTAAAGAATTATGGCAGGATTTTACCTGAGCGATTTTCGAGGTGTCTTAAGATACAAGCTATACATATCTTAATAAGTTAGGAAGACCTGAGCACAAGAAGACATAAAATATTTATGACAGGGTATGACAGTCGTTTTTAGCCAGTACCTAAGCTAAAAACAAATGAACCTACTGAATATGATCTTGATCTTCCCCAAACAACAAAGCAAATAGGCGTCCTGCCGGTTATTGTCTGACGCTCATAACATTTGACGTATTCGCGTAATGAAATGGAGTGTGTATTTATTAAGTTAATTAGACCGTTCTTCAGCGACGCCTCGAAGGGATGGCTCCCTTCAAGTGAACAGGGATATGTAGATGGGATGGAGATTTGTGTGAAGTGTTAGCTGAAGATATTGTTATATTACATATACTATGTACCTATATGTATATGTCGTGGCCAAATCACTTTAATAGTAATTTCATGAAATGGTCGGTTAGGTTAGGTTAGTATCATGAAATGATCAATTCATTATATCATATGGTCAAGGGCATTTTGACCATTTCATGATATAAATAATTCAACGATATGGCCACGACATATACATATACTCATCTCATACCTTTTCCTAAATGTCATTAATCTAAGATATTTGCTAGTACCATTAACGCCCAATTTCAATACGAGAGATCAAAAAGAATCTCGGATTTTTTTATTCCTAATTTGAAATTTTGTATAAAAACAATTGAAGATTAAATCTAATATATGCAAAAAATCTCCTAAAATCAGGTATAGAAATTAGCTATAAGTCCTTCTGCATTTTTTCGATTGTAGAAACGAGGTATCGATCTGTACTTCTTATAACTACGTCTTGAAACAAACCTTCTTTCCTGAATCCTGACTAACCACAACAATTTACAGTGACTACAAACTATCTACACAGTAGGTATTTATAAAAATTCGTTTAATTTGTGTTTTTCACATTTCAGAAGGGTATCCGTCTACAATAACATTTTTTATGTGTGATTTTTAAATGTAATCATAAAAACAAAATACATATTCGCGTATCTTACCTACAAGTTCGCCTTATAATATAATGCTCATATTTATAATTCATTAACTAAGATAACAAAATAGGTAGATACACATCTTTCAATTTTAATCTTCTTACCTAAAATATTGCGTATGTAGAAGTTTAAATTTTAATATTATTTCCCAGCAATAATGAGACATTATTACCCAAGCAGCTCATATTCAACGTTTGAAGAATCGACTCCAGCTCAAATGAAGGGAGCGTCCTTAAGACACCTGTTCCAATACAAGCGAGTAACTGCTGTGTAAAAATACAACAATAAATATAATATTTTCCATGTGGTAAAATAATGTAACCCGCAAATAACTATTACTCGTATAGCGAAATATTTTAAGACCACATGATATAGTTTTTTCTATTTTTATAGAGAATTTTTCAGAGAGCAATAGAGAACTCTTCATTCTCATGTAGGTATTTATCCCTTGAGGCTACAGTCACTCGGGAAAGTAGTACTTAGTACCTAGTTTGTGTTCAGGTTATATCTTTTTTTTTTGCAAGATTGTAGTTTGACAATATGCACATTACCTTAGTGCCTACGTCTAGGTTCTTTATTATATTTACACGCAAGCTTATGTTATTTCATCGCTAATACCGAGACAGTTACCTAACTGTAAAATTAGCCAAACTCAGGCGTGTGTACAAACAATATGTTGCAGATTAAATTCTCAAAGAGTTCGTTAATTTAAAGGAATTTGTTTGCTTCTTTGCCAATATTAAGTTGATAAATTGGGTAGTTCAAGCTTTAGATGAGTAAGGGATGGGGTGATACTCGTACTAAAAGTTTCGTATTTTCGAAACTATTCGATAGAACGCATTATATTAGCTGGTTCACATTTAGTGTAAGTGTAAATCAATGAACAAACATCCCAAATTTAAACCAATAAATATTAAACTCAATCCCAAATCAGCACAACCAATCCTCCAGAGGTCGCTCCCAATTGCAGAAGCACCGAATACCTTTCCCTGGTCCATAGATCACGAGCCGTAGACAGCTCAGCAGTTTTGTTAATGAAGTCGCCGCTCTATAAACTATAATACGCCATCTAAATGCGCGTCGACAGGCATAAACAATTGAAATAATTATCAGGATAAGGCCCCGGATCAGGGGGCCCTCGAGATTTCAACCCTTCCGAGTAACTGACAGCGTCTTATGCAAATTCTCGAACTTAACAACAACTAAAATGATGCTGTATCTCCTTAACACGATTATGCTGAAATATACTTTAGTTATCAAGCTTTAGGGTCTCTAGTTTGCTATCAAAAGTATTGTGTTGTGCTGTTTTTTGTATTTTTACTGATAATGGCTGCCCAATTGGCTCTGTCTATGGCAAACTTATGTTTAGTTTTAGCTCATATTGTTAATGTTTTTCATGAGATACGACGTGTTAAGGATAGATGCTTGCCAGAATGGTGAAGTGTTTCCTTACTGCCTAAACTACTGCATAGAGGAATAAGGTGTCACAGAGTGCTAATGTCATACTAACTGTTTCGATGTACCATTAGACTTTTCGATGCCTCAC